>ML675624.1:1977027-2071854 GCA_007922155.1 Mesoclemmys tuberculata | reverse complement strand
CACATAGCCTTCAATACCCGTACTCCAGTCATGAGTATTATTCCACCCCTCCAGTCACAGTCTCACCAGAGCTGTCTCAATCTACTCCTTTTCCTGCCCTCTGGTCTGGCTTTTGTCTCCTCTGTGTTCAAATCAGATGGCTTTCTCCTACAAGCTGCCTGCTTTTAGTTCCAGTGCCTGGCTTTTTTTTCCAACCTGGAACAACCCAGAGCTCTCCTATCCTGGACCTTGGAAACAGCTGACACATTTTGGCTGAAATTTTCCAAAGAAGTTCAGCCAGAGGCAGATATCCCATCCTACAGAATTGCAGCCCATAAAGTTTAGCAATGTCATAAGCAACTGAAAATAGGGTCTTATAATGGGGAGTGTTGGACACGTTTAATAATGACCAGTGCTACCAGCTTGTCTATTATCCGAAACACTGCAATCATGCTTTATGTATTATGTTTTCACTAATACGTCTCAAGGTAATTTTGCAAAGTTTTTCATGACATATCCTCTGCTGATGTAACTCAGCATAACTGCATTGAAATCAATAGCTGCCATCCCAGCTGAGGAGCAGTCCCTAAATTTTTACTTTTATGAGTTGGTCTTGGTATGCAAATGCTTTTAAATCACATCAGTTCAAGTAGACTTCTAGTAGAGTAAGAGAGCTACAGCTTGATTCTAATACACAGATTGCTATAGCAGAAACCCTTCCTGAAGATTACCTGTAAGGCCCGGGTAGCATATTTTCTCCAAACAAGGCTACCATTGTTCTTAGAGAGCACTCATAGGAAGCATGAAGATGATTATCTTGTATACAAAGGTATTTTGGCATTTTATCAGACCAACTGGATACATGCACCTGATCCTTTTAAATCACTATTTTGAGGCTTAATCATAAATATGGTAACCTGATGAGTCAGTGGCCAATTTCAGTATAAATAATGCTGTCTGTAGAACAAAAAGCCAGTTGATATGTTTGGGCGACATGTGCTTGTGACTTGCAAGCTCATAGGTATCTTTTCAATGCTTCTATGAAGAGCAGAATCAGAATCATTGCCCTTTCCCACATCCAGCTGAGGCTGGTTCCTCTTTTTGTTCGTTATGGTAGTAGATATTCCTTATGTCTAATGAAGAGAAAGTTGAAGCGGAGAGAGAAATGACATTGTAGCCTTAAGCTACATTTGGTGCTTTAGGGCCATAACTTCAGCTGTGCCAAAACAGCACTGGGTGCACATGAGGGATTGGGTGCAAAGGTGGTTTCCTGCCATCTTTCCATGCCTCCCTACCCCAGAACTGCTAGGACCCAGTTTGATCCCATGCACAATATAGAACACTTACGGGTCCGGCATAGTTGTGCCAACTCATCATGACCCCTTTGGAGCAGCTATGCTAGCAGGGCTAGCTGGAGCAGAGATGGCTTCAGTCACACCCCTCCCCTTTGTCAGAGCTCTGACATGAAACCTATGCCAGAGTACTGGGCAGCGGGGCACAGAGCTGGTGCCATGCCACTGTGTGATTCCTCCATGATGGGGGAAACCTTATGTTGCCCACTTAGAGCAGCTTTAAGATCTCTTTGTGCAGCCAGAGGGGCACAAAGGGAACTTAGGTGGGCCCAGGTCCTGGCCCATAATGTTTTGATACTTGCTATAACTTTCACTTTGTCTCAGATCCAGTAACTTTTTTTTTTTAAATCTTCACTGTATCATGTGCTCAATAAGCCTTAAAACATAACACTATCTATTCCAATCAATGTGTTGGAAAATATTTCACACTGTAGCATGGATGTTAATAAATTTCTGTTTGAGATTTTCGTTCCTTTTATGCTGTATATTCATATTTTTGTTCCTTTTTATTTACTTTTTTATTATCATAAAGCTTTCCTAAGTGAATGCCTGATGAATTATGTATTCAAAATAAAACCAGCCACCCTTTAATGAATCAAATGATGAACTATGATGATTAGACCCATTACATAAACCCCAGTGATCTTACATTTATATCACATTTTTCCTCCCAAAGAATCTGAAAGAGTAGAGTGTGTATATATACAGCATAGAAATACAACCCTAACCCTGCCCATCCATGACCTGGTGTACATACTTCCATGGCCGCTTCCTGTGCTGCCCTGGTTTCACTGCTATGTTACTTAAGCTAGCTTTGATCTAGACAAACATAGCTGCAATCATACTTCCCGACTGCAGTGTAGACATAGCCTAAATTATGCCAGGGGCCTCTACAGTCCATGGACAAACCCAGAATCAGGAGAACACAATGATGATTTAAGACCAACTTTGCCCCCTACACCACTTAGAGGTACAGCAAAGGACCTCAGCCCTGATGAAGCGTGGTACTATCTACAGGTAAGAATACAGGAACTAGATGCAGCATTGTTAGATGTAAGCAGGGACTGAATGGACTCTCGCCTGCCAAGCTGGAAAGTGCATGAGCACACACACATTGCTTAGGTGCCCAGCATGATGGGACTGCTTTGCCCAAATGATCCCTTTGGCTGGTGTTGGGTTACAAATCACTTTCGTGTTATATGCCGGGGGAACAAAATGTTGTTCTGCAAGGGCAGCAGAAGTGCGCTTAGCCTGTTCCGATGGAAGGGTCACCGGCCTCTGAACCAAACTGGCTAAGCAAGCTCGGATGCCAGAGTCCTGTGAAGGTTGTTGGGGGTGGGGACAGGTGTTCCTGTCTGGAAGTGTGGGCTCTGCCTAAGAGCCCCAGGTGTGCTTTAACCTCCCCCTCGGAAGACAGAGCTAGTTACGATTCCATGAGGAGTCCCCTGTTTTGCTAAGTGCTCGCTAGAGCTGAACTCATCTACCGCGGGACAGCGCTCCTGCCTGGCTCCAGCACTGAGGTTCCCCCACTAAGGGCTGACAGCCACTGAGAGCTTAAATCACTGAGAGCCGGGAATCAGGGAGCTGGGTGGACTCTCAAGAGACCAATCGGTGGAGCTTATAATGGAGAAGCAGGTGCTGGCAGCAGTGGCATATCATGGGTCTCCAGCGTCCGAGGGCCATACTTACACCGGTGCCTCCTCCCCCATCGGCAGTGCCCTCTGGGGCGGGGAGGTCTGCGGGCTCATGTCCTGTTCTCCCCCACTCCACCCCTACCAGCAGCAGTAGCAGTGCCGGCAGCACCCCGTGTGGGGGGGGACATATGTGGGCCTGTTTCCCACTACCCCCCGCTGTGGGGATGGTGAGGCACCACCAGTGCAGGGGCGGAGAAGCCAGGATGACACCTTGGCTGCCTGCCACAGGGGGTGGGGCAGCTCCTCCTCCGAGGACCTAGCTGGGCGCCTATCTCCAGGCCCTTCCTCTCAGTATGCCACTGGCTGGCAGAAGGTGATGATGTGCAGCAGAGCAGAGGGCAGATTGGCTAGTGGAATGGCTGGCAGGGCAGCTAGTGGGCATCTGGCAGGGCAGTGTGCAGAGAAATAAGCAGGGCAGCGGGTGGAGGGGCTGGCAGAGTGGTTGGCAGGGTGGCCAGATGGCAGAGTGAGCAAGGTGCCTTCTTTCCCGCTTCCCTCCCCAAGCAGGGTGAGAGGTGCACTCTACAACTGCACCTCTAGACTCTGGGTTGGCATTAACTAAGGACAACATCTATGAGTGGGGTGCTGTGCAGGGAGGGGAACCTTAAAGGAACTTCTTGTTGCTAGACATAAGAACCTGAAGCAAAAGGAAACTGCCCCATTGTACTCTGGGGTGGGAGTTTAGCTCATGGTTTTATGCACGTGAATCCTGCTTGCAGTGTTTCCCCAAGTTAATGCCTGGTTATTTTCCCCTTTTTTACGCTCAGTCTCTGTGCTTGCAAGGGGTGAATATTGCCTCCAGAGGCATCAAAGGGGTATTGTGGGGTTACTGGGTGGGGGCTTGAGGCAGTTTTGTGTTGCATTGTTGAAAGAGACTCCCTAGATCTTGAACCCGGCCCTTGTTGCTGCTGACTCTGACTGGCAGAAAGGTTACATATACATAAGAATACATGGACATACATACGCGTATGTGACAGTGTTATGCATAAATATACACAGGTATTTGGTGCGCATCGTTTATTTTGTTATATAGATGTATAAAAACAGATACCTTTTGCAATCTTGTTATACACTGATAATGCCACAAATAGTTGGTGTAGAGCTTTAAGTATGGTACAGTAGACATGGTAGAAGTTTTATCCATGGTATGTAGGTATTTAGTGTAGAAATTTTGTTTTACTGAAGTGGAAACCCAGCTGTTATTTATCTGGTATAGATCTGAGCATGATCCTTCTAATGCTCGTGGAAATTAGGAATTATTTTATTGAAATCAGTGGAGTTATATTGGTGTAAAACCAGTGTAAATGAGATCAGAATCACTGCCGTGCCTATACAAGACTTCAGTACTGTGAAAGCTGCACAGTAGCATTGGGGAAGGGAGTTCAACTGCATATTTTGCATAATGAAGAGATGGGCTTCAAGCCAGCACTTAACAGGCTTGCATGGAGGGGATATCAGGGGGAGAGCCCCTTTGTATCCATGCTTATGCAAATCATTTAGCTGGGAAAGCCTTCTGTGGTGATGCAAAGGGCAACATCTACTGTTCCAGCCCGAAGGCTGAAGAAGCAGCCACAAAATGGCTGTACTGCATTTCCACAGCCTGCCCAAGTGTTTTCATGCTACATGAAAGACACCCACATCAAGCCAATCATTATTTGTTGTTGGTTTTTGTCATTTTTCTTACATACAAAAAGTAGAAATTAGCTGAATATATTTTTTTCCAGATGAAAAGCCTTAAAGTGCATAATTCCAAAATGGCTTAGCTTTTTTTATTAAAACAATTTATGGGAAATCGTTAGTTGAAATGTTAGTGGGAAAAGCCTTTTCTTTTTGTAATTTAGATAGATTAGTCATTAACATTTGAAAACACCTACATGAGTATTCTGCATTATCAGCACCATAGGATTGACACAGTATGATGAACAGCAATGGTTCCAAAAATCTACATGCTAACTAATAATTACACATTAGGAGTTCTCATATTCTGTACTTCCATAATGGAGTTTTTAAATCTTGTTACTGTTAAAAAGGAGGATCACATTTAAATATGTTGGTATACTTATATGAATTTTACTGAAACTATTAATAATAAAGACCCACTTGGACTTTCATCAGGTGCAATATTTGATCCAAACCAGTTCATCTATCACCAGTAATCAGTGGAAACCAGAGCAATAGAACAGTGGTAGATTGTCAGTTTTGACTTAAGCCCCCACTTAACGGATGCATGGGGAGTCATGGACTGTAACAATCAGTCACCACCAGCAGTGTTCTGGGGGCACCTCTGTGTCACAGTTTGTACTGCAAATTTATAATGTTCTGAGCCTATGAAAGGCCTCTGAACAGAACAGAAGTTCAGATCAAAAGAGGAAACATAGCAGGTGTGATCACTGAAAGAACCAGCTATTTTTCTTGTTGGACTGCTGTTGAAAATTGATGCCCTGCCTGTATGTATTGAGGTTCAGGAAAGACCTCATCACTTTTATATTATGGTGGGCTTTACTCACATATCCCCTTAATCTGATGATGAATTTAATCAGACGATTCTCTGTCTAGGAAAGAGAGAAAGATTTCAACATGTGTGCATTTAACATCACTTTGCTGTCCTCTGGTAGGTTGGGGAAGGCTGTGAATAAGTGTAGGTTACCTGCTGTTGATTCAATTTCAATCTATTAGGAATTATGCCTAGATTTTAACTTTAATGAAATGTTCACATGAGAATAAATGGATTTAGCAAAAAATAAAAATTCCATATCACATTCTGCTAGTTGTTATTTTCATGGGATTTAAACTTAATCCTCAGTACTTGACTCATTTGGGATCTGTAATTTTTTTTTTTTTAGTTAGGTGTTACAGAGCCCAGATCTTTTTTCAACATCCAGGGATATTTTTATAAAGTGACAATAAATGTTAGTGCAATACTTTGCCTTCATACATTAGTTCATCTATTCCGCCTCCACACGAAACAAGACAATGGAATGAAAAACGAAAGTCACAGCATACTGCTGTGAAAATATAAAAGCTGCAACAGAATGAAACCCCAGTGAAAAATCATGATATACACAACAGGTATGTAGCAGTGATTGTTTTCGCTTTCATTACTATGCTTTAAATCCCCTCTAGAGTGAGAAGAAAAATTAACTTATGTAACCCTTCTGCCAGGCAGAGCCGGCAGCAGCAAAGGGACGGGTTCTATATCTAGGAGTTCCCGTCAATGACACAACACCAGACTGGCTCGAGCCCCCATCCACTCACCTGGGAAATCACAAAAGGCAGTACTTCCCCTCTTGCTAGCACAGAGTCTGAGTGTAGAAAGCAAACCTTTTAATAAAAGGAAGGAAGTAACACAGCACTGGTTTTGGAAGCAGTGCAATCAGCATTCATTAACTCAATGAGCCAAACCCACCTCAGAGTACAGGGAGACATGTCCCTTGTCTCTCCCTTTTTGCTTTCCCATGTACTGACCATCGTAGCTGCAGTGTCCACCTCTTGGGCGGGGACTCAGCGAGTCCCCTTCTGCAGGCTCCTGCTGGATGTGGGCTTGGCCCGGCCCTCTCTGCTGCTGCCTCCTGCCATCTCTAGGCCTGCCAAGTCCCCACTCCAGGCTCCCACCGTCCACAGGTGCCCACCTCTCCCAGCTCCCACTGTCTGCAAGCTCCCGCCGCTGGTTGTCAGTCAGTTTCCCAGTTCCTCTAGTGATTTCAGCTCTTGGTGAATTTCAGCTTTCAACTCAGTTAACTCTACCTTTTAACAGTGGAAGGAGACAGTCGATCCATGCCTGAGCATAGTCTTTTGCCAGGGCTCATGCCATCTCCACAGGAGACTTCTCACCCCCTCCCTGCTGCCCTTACAATGCTGAAGCATCCGTCCGCCACCCTTGTTGGGCTCTACATAGATGAGAGTGAATTTTTCATCAGAACAGGCTGAACGCAGATCTGATGTCATTTTTCATACAATCGAAGGACAACATTTCATAACCCCTGCAGTTAACACAAAAGTGATTTGTAAGACAATATCAGACACATGTCCCATTTCCCATCATGCTCAGCAGCTAGTGTGGTTATGCAATATGTTGAAAACTTAATTGTACTCATGCAAATGAAAGAAACTCCCATGCAAATAACGTGCCCCTCTTTCAGCTGCTGAGCCGGGGGAGTGCCACTCAGAGCTTGCTTCCACTTACTTTTCATGTCCCTCCCTAGAACATAACAGGCTTTCGTACATGTAGCAATCAGACTATATCTAGAGCTATCAAAGTGTAGATGCACAATCTGAATAGTTTAGAGTTCCAGTTTCTTCACTGAAATAGATATCATACAAGAAATATAAATGTCAACAAATATTTTATTTTTTACCTTATTTTATATAACTTATTATTATTTATATTTATTCAAGATATGCACCCGTGACCTATGCCTCTGGATGCATTTGCAATCATTACAAACAGAAGTGGTCATATATTGAACATTATGAGGTAAACTCACATAGAAGCCAAGGCCAGGGAAGCCTATATATCATACTACCTCCTTGGACAGCTAAAGTGAAGAGATAGAGCTATGTGTCTGAATAGGTACACAGCAGCTTAAACTACCTTGCTGTTTCCCTGACACTATCTGGAGGCATGATGGACTGGATCTCTCATGGGAAGCCATTCAGGGAAGATAAACAACTCTCCTCTGTCATAGAGGCAGCAGTGAGAGACATTTCTGGAATACCTATTGGAGCTGCCCATCACACAAAGATCTACACTGACAATGTAGGTTGACGGAAGGAGGCTTCCGTCGACCACATAAAGT
The DNA here is from genome assembly GCA_007922155.1 of Mesoclemmys tuberculata. Taxonomy (NCBI): domain Eukaryota; kingdom Metazoa; phylum Chordata; order Testudines; family Chelidae; genus Mesoclemmys; species Mesoclemmys tuberculata. The sequence goes on along the minus strand of ML675624.1, from coordinate 2,064,033 downwards.
ATGCGTCTCCACTGGCACGTCAGATCCACGGACCTAAATCGTGGTAAAATTTGACTTAATAAAATCACCTCCTCAAGCAGTGTAGTGCTGAAGTTGAATTCTGTGGGTTCAACAAGCATCAGTGTAGGCAGAGCGCAATGTAAATCGACGTCATTTGCCTTCAGGAGGTATCCCATAATGGTCTGTTGTGATTGCTCTACTCATTCGCAGTCTGCTGCACTGTGGCCGTAGGAAATAGCTGTGCACCCATTTGGAATCCAAATAGAATATGATCCCAATTAACAAATGCACTTTTAAAAATCTATGGATTTCTCCCAGACTATTTCGTGAACAGAAAAAGAAGGAAATGTAATCAAAGTATGTATTATGAATATTTTGTCAAGCTCTATTAATTAATCCTCACAACAACCCTGTGGTAGACTTGCTAGCAATTGCCCATTGAATAACCACATTATAATGTATTCCTCCAAGTGCCTATCCAGTCTACAGCAACAACTTGACACCACCTTGGAAGCGGTGCCCTCCCCAAAGTGATACTTCTAATCATAACATCATATCAGATAATTATTTCCAATGCTGAATCATCATCGTCCCTTTGTTTTTCCATTGTATAGTTCAGTTATGTTTCAACTTCCGAGCCCCGGGGTCCCCACAGCCTGGGAAATGTTATTCCAGTGAGGAAAAAAAAGGCTTTGAAATCCTGTTCCTGAAAAATATCCTTTAATTGGTATTTTCCCTTGGCTTTGTGAATCCAAATCTAGGCATATGCAAATTGCTGTGCTTAAATAGAGGAAGACCAATATACCATAGCATACATAAGGATGGCAATATTAATGTCTCCCAGAGATCAGATCATGATCACGTAGGGGTCAGTTCTGGAAAAACTGGTCATGAGACTAGTCCTTCCTCCTTGGAAATTGTCCCACTGGCTTCAATGAGACTTCTTATGGGAGTAAAGGCTGCTCCGGTGAGTAGGAATTTGCAGAATTGGGCTCTTAGTCTCAAGTCCTCAATCGTCTTTAGCCACTCTGCTTCCAGACTGTGGGACTTATTCCCCGCGTCAAAGTCTGCTCTCGATGTAATAGCTCTGCACAAGGGGAAAGATGATAAGGGTGCAACAAATCTTTTCCCCCATCAAATCATGTACACAAACAAGTCTCGTGATCTTGAGCCCAGTAACTTCTCACCAGTAGCAAGAGCCTTCCCGAAGGTGCAGACAAAGGGAAAGGAAGGGCAAATCACCTCTTGCATCACCAGACAATGGAGATTTCCAAAGGTGTGCCAGGGCTTACTCTGGCCTTCCACAGTGAAAGAAGAGCTCTGTACCAGCTAATAGATGAATATCTCCCTCTGGAGCAGAACATTTATTTAAATCTTGTTCCTAATCTGAAGGAATTGCTTCTGCAATCTGGCTCACAGTAAAATTAATGGGACTACTTATGTGTCAATGTATTATTTGAGGGTAAGGGTGGTAGAATTGGGTGGCGAACTAGCAGAGACACTCATTTAGCTTAAGTGGGCAGCCAGTCTGTGTGTTTTTGAAGCAGGAGGACTTGATTTCTAGCTATCCCATCATATTCATAACCATATTTATAAAATCCCCTGTCCATAGCATGTGTGATGGCTGCCAAATGTGAAGCTCTGGGCAGCCATTAGACATGCTAACTGGCCAAAGAATAAAGACAAATAATTACACAATGGAAGAAATTAGTGGGCATAAACACACAGCAAGGTCAAAACAGCAAATATGTTCAAGGTGATTGCTGCATATTAATAAACTGCAAATCATACAAATATATTCCAGAAACAAATGCAAGTAATCTGATAAGGGCTCAAGTGGGACTTCAGTGGTGCATGGATCCACTGCAACATATTAGAAATACAACAGTTTTCCAACCTCTATCCTCTTGTAATGCTCATGACACAGGGTGGATTTTTCATGCTCAGCAATTACAATTGGAGCCTGGTTTTTCCAAAGATCTCAACATCCAGCAACTTCCATTGCGACACTTATGGCTCAAGAGAGCTTATCACAAAATGTGCTGAGGGTATTGAAACTCTTGTCTCTTATTTTGGTTCCTAAGCTCTTGAAACTAATGCCCTGGTTATGGGTATAGTTTTAAGAGCTCAGGCACCAATAAAAGAGCAGATATTTAATAATGTGCAGCCCTAAATGATCTATGATCTTTTGAAAGTTGGTTTGCTTCATCAGACAGATAGATATCAGAATAACAAACACTGCAAAATAGTGATGGGATAAATAGGAAGGAAAAAAGCAGTACTCTGTTTAAATTTTGTTCAGAAAGAAGACAAATATAGTAGTATGAGAAACAGTTTTTCAGCTTAAACATGACCCTACAACCTTATGCCTTGGTGGCTACATCAAAGAAAGAGGCCATACCTGGGATGATTTACTTGAATAAGCAAATCCCGAAATTTACTACTCTTTCCCCCCTCCCTTCCATAAATTGCCTTTGATGTCTCAATTTCTGAATGCAGGTGCAGGAACAGCAGTGATCAAAAATGATATAAAATTACTTACATTACAGCCTAATGTTCTGGAAGCAGGGTGGGCTTTGCAGGTGGAGATTAAATGAATTTATGAACCTCAATGCTTCCCATCCCCTCTGTACAAATGCTCAGACTTGCCCAGGTGGTCAGACTTCAACATCCATCCAGGACTTTTGCGTTGCTCAGCATGTAAGAAATTCAGTTCTGTAGAACAAGGAATGGAGAAAGGGAGCTTCCAACTTGAATATAAATCATGTTTGTTTGGGACATTTTCTTCCCATTAGTAACAATTACCTCATTGTCTGATCTAATTTTATATTGAGAATAAAGCCTAGGGGAAACAGACTAAGTTAATTTTGCAAGATGGCTTGCATCAGTAGTTAGAGCTAAACTGCTTTGGATTTTTAATTTGGACAAATGTTGAACTCTGATCTAATTGTGTCAAACTGGAATCTGCAAACCTCTGCACTTTGGGTATCTAGTTCTAGGGAACAGCTGTCCCAGGACATTCCAATTTGGAGCTCACCCACAGTCACTGTAAAGAGATAATTTTACATTTATTATATTTAAAATTTATTTATTTAAATATTTTAAATATATAATCCTCTCCCATCCTCCAGCAAATCATCTTCAGGGATTTAATCTTCTTTGTTTTGAAGGTCCCATCAGCTGCAATATGCATTATTTATTATCCTTGTAAATCTTATATGATAATCTGATTGAGCTACATAACGTATATTGCTTATGATAAACAAGAGTAGATTTTGTTAATTAAAAATTATGCAAAGGTCTCCATATTTCACATTGAAATTTGCTTCCCCTTTTGTTATTCTGCATGTACAATTCTAAAAGAGATGGATGCCAGCCAATTTAATGTATTCTTTTTAAAAATAGCAATTTTCTTGGCTTTTAATATATTAAGTTGAATATGATATATGTTTGTCATGCTGTCTGGAGTGGTTCATGACCATGAGTGCAACCTCAGTGCAGGACTGTCAAGAAGCAAATCAGAGACACCAAACTAGTTGTGTGTTATATCATTAGATTTCACCAATCCAGTAACAAATATGAATTCCTGAAACACTGTAATAGTCTTGCCATGGAGTCACAGACAATCCCTTTGGGCATTTCAGTCTATCTTGCCAAATAAGCAAGCAGGACTTGTTTTAGTGATAGTTGGTTGCCATACACCAAAGATCACAAAATATTGAGAGACCAGTCACTTACTCCAGGTCAATATTTACTTTGGCTCTCACACCAAAGACAGCTCTTGTAGCCAATCCTATAGTAAACTAACTAAGGATTATTAACTAAGAAAAGAAATCAGAGAGTTATTACAAAGTTAAAGCAAGCAAACATATGCACAAATTAATTATACTCTATGGTTTTAAATGTGGCAGAGTTGTAGCAATCTGTCAGCTCTGAATGTCTTTTAGGGCTAACCCAGGTTGACCCTGGGTATCTCTGCTTCTGTCTCATAGCTCCATCCCTGTGAGAGCCGAAACAGCAAAGAGGAATGAAAAATTTTCTTGTCATCCATTTTTCTTTCCTTCCTCCAGAATTCAAGATGAGGAGAAAGCCCTTTTTCATGTAGCCTCTTCATGGCTGTGAAGGGGCAATTTAAGTCCTTGTACTGTGATGTCCCACTATGGCCCATTTAATTTCAATAGGCCTTCTTGACGGTTAGATGATACCTCCTGCCTAGGTTCACAATTTCAGAGCAGATATTTTTATAGTTATAAAGCAAAAACTTAAATATTATCTTATAGCATGTGACAAAGTGAGATTAATGCATGCAGCAATTTACAAGCATTTCATAAAGTTTAAACACTAAACACACTGTTGTAAATTCAACCATATATGATGGAATGCACCCCTGTAGTCAGACCCTACACACTATTGTAATAATCTTTGTACAAGGCATGCCCTGTGAGTTATTTGAAAACTCATAACTTGCTGATCAGTAATATGGTAAAATACACGTAATGTTGCTATGTGCAAGGTTATGAACATAAGCTGAAATGATGACTGAAGTGTTTTTCCCAGGTAAATCTAAGGAGTGGCTAAACCAGTTTCTCAAAGACAAAAGACAAGTTGATCCCCCAGCTAGATGTCAATAAAATTGAAGGACCATACCTATCAAGTGGCTAGTCTTTGGCAAGAAAGAGAAGCAGGATCAAAGATCTGCATTTTAGCAAAGAAAGAGTATGAGGTCTCCTTCCTCCACCACAGCCCCTGTCTTTTGGTTTTCAGCTGGAATTGCTTTTCAAAGAGAGACTGAAACTATAAAAAGGTGGGGCCAACACCCCAAGACATCACTCCTCTCTACCCCTGTTCATCTCACTCTTTGTACCAGAGAAGATAAAAGAAGCAGCCATTGGACTTGAGGGAGGGTCCTGACCTGAAAAGTTTGGTCAGTAATGCTGTTGAAAGCAAGTGGTGAGAAACTTAGCTTTAACTCTAATATAGCGTATTAAGTTGGGCACTAGAAAGTGTTTTATCTTTATGTTTCCTGTAGCCATTTCTAACTCTTTTGCCTAATTACTTGTACTCACTTAAAATCTCTCTGTAGTTAATACACTTATTTTATTTTTTCATCAGATTCAGTGTGTTTAAGTTGAAGTGTCTGGGTAACACCATTTGGGCTGGCAACCTGTGTGTTTCTATTATTTCCTTAGAGGAGTAATGGATTTAATATATTTGAACTGTCCAGGAGAGGGCTGGACAGTACAAGACATACATTTCTGGGTGTGTGTCAGTGTCACCCTGCAGTATAACCAAGGCTGGGAGGTGTAGTTACACACAAACACTCACAGTATGGCTTGCACGCTGGAAAGCTTTCTATGAGCAGTTTAGGTAGGAGCTAAGCATTGTAAAGCTCCTACAGTAGCAAGGCAGGGGTCACACAGCCATTCACTGGTGACGATTGCACTCCAGAATGCCACAGTGGCTCAGTGAGCAGGATTTATACACAGCTTGCTATTTCAAATGAGATTTACACTTTAAGCACTGGTGTATCAATTTCAAGTCAGTCTCAAGTGTGGTGGCTGGAAGGAGTCAAAGAGAGGTTACAGTTTGTTGTACCCAGGTATGTCACACCATACTAACACACACACACAGGTGAAACAACCTGCTTTCCAGCAACGAATTTGTCAGTGCTTGGCTGAGGCCTAAAGCCTTGGATAGAGCTGGCACCTGGTCTGCCAGTGTCATAATATTTATAAGAAAAAAATAAATAAAATAAATAAAAATAATTGTATAAAAGCTCAGGTTTAGAGGTTCAATAATAACAGAAATTATATAAATAGGATCAGGTCTATCCCCCGTATTCCTGAGGAGTAGCTACTATTGTTGTAAAATAGGCTTATGGATGTGAAAGTAACTAGTCATTTAAGTAAGTGCTTAAGTGTGTGTAAGGGTTGCAGAATCAGGCATAATGTTACTAGTAACAATGTATTAGCACTGTACCAACAAATACTAATATTAATATGACTAATAATCACAAGCATGGACCTTTTTAACATTCAGTTGTTTACATATTTTGCTGCTTAGGTTACAAATGAGTATATATTTGGCATTCTACAATAAGACACTATTTTTAACTTTCTCTTTAATGTACATGGACAATATATGGATCCTTTTTTAATTTGCCAGTCAAAAAGTTCCTTAGTTTCAGAAATATTGCCACTATCTAGCCTCTTAGAAACTGATCCTCAAACACAGCCTTTCATTGTGCCTACCACCATGAATGATTCCATCAAAGTCAGTAAATTCAGGAGTTCGCAATTATCAGTAATGTGTTCAAGCAACTAGATCAGAAATACATCACAATTAATGGATTTAATAGACCTATCATGTCTCACGGCAATTTTCTTGCTTCAGTAAAGTTCTGATCACAACTATTTATTGAATACACTCAAATCCCACATATAGAATGGTGTTAAGCATATCATATTTCCTTTGCATGTGTTTTCTTTTAAGATAGGTCTGGGCAGTAAAGTTTTGATCCATACCCAATTCCCAGAATGTTAGGGGTGTGCATCTGGCTTGGATCAATCTTATAGTTTGTCTCCTGATCTGCATCCAGTCTTCCACTAAATGTGAGGTTTCTTGTCCAATATTTTACTTCAGGTCCACCCTCTAACTTTAAAAATCCTCTTCAGTTTCCAAGTTTTACCTTAACTTTCAGCGTAAGTTTTGAGTTCCTTTTAACATTCATTACAGAGAAGCTGAAATTCAAAATGAAACCAGTGAGTTCTGCTGAATGTACATTGCAAATTGTTTGCAAGTTTTCCCAAGGTTCTGTAGGTTTTCTGGCTCTAGCAATGTGACCAAATGTCACAGGTTTCATTCCCAAATCAAAATAAAACTCGGTCCTGAAAAACCTGCACAAGTTCAGCGTTGGGAAAAAATGTTGCAAGTTCTGATAAAAGATAAGAAGTTGGGTTGTGTCTATATTCAAACCTGAACCTAGTCAACTTTCCTAGTGTTTTCAGTAGTGTTTTGTTGTGAAATGTACCTAAAGCGTTGCTTCTTTATTGTGCTATTTTTCCTGAGTATTTCAAATAAATAAATAAAGTCAGCAATCAGCTGCATAGATGTTGCCAATTCCTATCTTGTTCTTTTTTTCAGGGGTGTCTTTTGTACCTTTTGTCACATGCAGTACTAAAGATTACCTGTTTTTTCACCTTTTTAACTCTTCCTTCTATCTCATACCCCTGACTCTCTGCTCTGGTGTGGAAACCCTGTGTTCCTGATGTGCATTGTATTATGTTCCTGTGAATGTGTGTGTCTGTTTTGTGACTTGAACAAATGGAAGCTCAGATAGACCATTAGCTTATATTCATTTATTACATAGACCAGGAAGATATGAATTCATGCCCCAGAATCTCCTGATATTTTGTGACTTCAGCTATCTGACAGTTTTCCTCATTTGGGTTTGTGTGTGTGTGTGTGTGTGTGTGTGTGTGTGTGTGTGTGTGTGTGTAGGTAGAAATTTATTTTTCGATACTGATGATCTCCCAAGATTATGATGTAAAGAGAAAACACGTGAATGAGAACAAAGAACTGAATCCCACAACTTATAGATTGACTGTTCTTTTTCTTTTTGATTTAACATAAGATTTGTAACGTATTGCTCAATCAGCTCAGTGAATTATTCCTTTCCCCCATTTTTTAAAACACTTAAATGTGATGGCTTCCTTTCCCGCACTACCATTCCTTAATGATTCTCTTCATAGATTGCTACCATTTCAATTTGTCTCTGCTTTCTCAGCCCCAATGCCTTTGATGGTACTTCTGCTTCTTCTCCTCCCCCCACCCCTCCTGCCACCCTTTCGGAATTAGTTTTAAGTCTCACAGCTCCAGTGATTGAAAACCATCAGCTGTGTAAATTGCAGTAGAATCAAGTGGTAGCAGGAGCTACAGCATAATGTTGCTTAGCAACATGGATATTGGACCCTATTATGTGGGATTATATTCTTTTATATGACAACCGAGCAAAATATATGAATGGAAACATGTTATTTTCTGATAATGGGGTAAATAAAGGAAGAGACCCCTCCACTGATATTAATGGCCTCAGGGAACACTTGAGGAGGTATGTTTGCAGATGCTGTCCCTGTCCAAAAATACTTTTAGTGCATTTATAGGTACAAATATGCTTATTTTGTTATTGTTGTTCTTCCATTAGTATACAGGATGTGGGGACTGGGCCATATAGCTGCACCCTGAAGAGCTCAGAAAGGGCAATGGGGTACTGGAGGTGCAACCTTCCCCTTGAAAGGTACTGGAGGTGCACTTGAGGGAGATCACTGGCCTTTCTTTTAGAGATAAATAAGATGGGGACCCTGAGTCTGTTTATGAAAGGAGTCCTATGGGAAGAGTAGTCCTGTGGGAAAGAGAAAAGAAGTGTCTCTGGCTGATATTTGCTCCTAGTCGACAGTCAGATTTGAATTTAGTACAAATATCATTCAACTACTGCCTATTGGCTAATCTGCTATACATCTGTGGCCTTTAGAGATTCTGTCCCCACACCATTGCATCTCTTGCAATGCCCACTATAGAATTATTACCTTTACTTTCCTATCGGCAAACTCAGGCATCATAACATTATGCCATTTCACTAGTGCATTGACAAAAATATATAATTTACAGCACAACATCACAATAGCAGGATATCAAATGTGCCACAGAAGGTATTTCATGACATTGGACCTGTTAAAATCAGGTTGATCTTGGAAAAAACAGATTGTGCTGTGTAGTGGGGTGGTTTGTTCAGTCAGTAGGCCTAGCTATCTGGGTCTGCAACTTCAGTCTTTCTGTCAGCTCAAGATGTCCCAACCATCTGGGACTGGCCTTCTTGATGGTAAACCCCAGTTCTGCCCTCCTTAGAGCCAAAGGTTCATATCTCCAGGATGGGTAGGAGGATCTGGGCTCTCTGTCTTTTCTAGGTCATGGCCCAGGGCCTTCATAGTGAAGTGGCATATACCTGTCTATGTTTGGCTGGCCCATTTGCTCACCTTACTCATGGCCACTTCCTACCAACCTTACATCTCCATTTGGGGCATGGTCATAGTGGACTTAAAGTCTTCACTGCAATCCCCTACTCCCCCAAACACACAGTCTAAGGCCAGTGCCTGTGGCCTTTTCAAGCCATGGTTCTTCCTCCCTCTTGGAGGGGAAAGACTCATCCAGATCCCCTCAGTAGAAGCTCCTCTCCTGTTGCTGCAAAGCAGTGCTTCTCTAAGAAATGACCTCTTTTTTTCCCCACCCCCATCTAGGCCTGCTGAAGCTCCCTTTATACTGGTCTTCGCCCCAGGAGCAAGTTTGGCAGTGCTGGAGGGTCAGACCTCCCACTGGTCCAGGACTGCTCCAGCCCTTCCCCTGCCTGAGCCTTCGTGTGGGGTTTGTAAACCCTGTTGCAGCTGCCAAGGGCAACGTTGGCCCATTTCTATGTGTGTTGAACTGGGGGTTCTTTCTGTACCAACTTCTGAATTTTATGAAATTGTATCATGAAACAATTGTGTCATGGAAAGCCTATGTGTATGCAAATCCACTATGAGCTGGCTGGGTTGTATCATGCTTCTGCCAGGCCTAAGACAAAAGTGAGTGATCAGCACTCAACAATGGATAGTCTATTCAAAAGTGAAATGCCATGGGACAATAGGTTTGCTATTGCTGGGGGAAGACAGGAGGGGAGTTGAATCATGGAAAGTTCCAGGAGAAGAACAAAAGAAGCAGGTGACCCAGACAGGGTCTATAAAAGGACTCTAAGGGGAAGAGCCAATTTGCACCAGATTAAGATGGGGAAGCTGTTGCAACGGCAGAGCAAGGGAAGAGGACCCTGACAGCTTGACTGACAACTGACAGATGATTCCCCCCCAGGATCACCCCAGAGAAGGGTTAGCTAGTGATGGGCTCTGCATTTAGGATGTTTTATATGATCTATACTCGGTAAAGAAATTAGATGGGCCAGTGTGTGTATGTTGATTGCTTCACATCTATTGTATGACACTGAGAAGCTTCACATCTTTGGGATGGATTTTTAGGGGAGGGGTGTGTTCAAATACTTGGAAGCCTGAAGAGTCAGTGCTGCACCCAGAAGAGCTAGCCAGCTGAACAGCAAGTTCCATCACTCCAAGAGAGGCCAGAAAGAAGGTCTGAGCCACGAGAGTGTGCCTAGGGACCTCGACATGAGGACAATATATCCAGGAGCTTGAAAAACCCTGGGGATCCAGAGCACAGAGGCTTGGATTCCCCTCTCAGCAGTCGTAGCAGGTGGCCAGGAAAAGGACTCTGTGTTTTTAAGTTAATGAACAAGTTTGGATTAAAACAAGACTCAGAACACCAAAGTATTCTTTATCAAAGTGCCACTAGAGCAGCTACCAGGAATGAAAACTCTCTCTCCTGGCTTTATTTTCTACCATTTCAATTCAAAAGAAATTTTGAGAAGAGTTGTTTATGCCATTGAATGATGCAGCCACTAAAAGCCCAGTCCTGGTCTGACTGACAGTAACTGGAGTGAGCAAGGAGTCATTATTGTATCTCGAAAAATCAAATCCAGCATTTTCAATAAAATACAAATACAGCTGTTGGATGAATCACTTACACATCTTTTCTCCACATAAATTTGCCATCTGCCAAATTGAAATGAAATTCAGAACTCAATCAAAACAGGGTAGAAGAACCCATTGACTTCCAGGAGAAGTCTAGTTTAAGTGTGCTTGCTGTCCTTTCATGGTTTGGTACAAACACTGAAGAAGACAAACCAGCAGGAGCATTTATTTTATTTATAATATTCCTAGCATGCTTTTATTTCTTACTTTGCATTTTCCACCTCCGGATCATAGTTCTTTTGGTATGTTTTGTATTACTTTTATTATGGACTCCAAAAAGCATGCACTTTGTGATGTCTTTGTAGCAACCGTGGAGCTGTGCAAGTGCAGTGCTTAGGAATAAGAATTAGGCCAAGTCCAGGGGAGTGTTATATAAAGGACTGGAAGACAAGCAGAGCTTTAGGAAGATTCTGTTTTGCTGCCTCATACAAAACCTATCGTCAATATTCCCAGAGAAGCACAGTCATTGACATTAAAGTGTAGATGGGTCACATATTTAAAATGGTAATTTAATTACTCTGTTCATAACTATGCTGTATTTGAACTTCACTGAATTCTTGGCAGATTTATGATTATGCAAATATTCTGTTGGAGAAATGTGGCTTTAATACAGTGGCCCTCTCTCATCATTTTGAATTTTTTATTCCAGGCATGTGTTGGGTCATAAGAGAAACTGTCTTTTATATGCAGTACATAACTCAGGTATTTACATTTACAATAGAATTTTTTTCTCTTAAATTTCTAATTCCGTACCCTGGAATATGACAGAAGCAGTTGTATTGCTTAATATTTTAAAGTGAAAAGGCAGATTGGAATCAACAAAAGGACATTGCAGTATTGGCACAATCCTTCACTTCATTGTACAACTGAACCCTGCTTTTGATCATTCTGTATTTAGGCTGAAATTCTGGAGTGCCTGAGGAAGCAGACTTCATGCCATGCCATGAATGAGTAGATCTGTGGAACAATCTTCAATCATTGCCTTGTGCTATTTTTGCCTCTTTACATAGCTTTATAGAGAAGAGGCATTACACAATTTGTTGACTCACTGGCCCCATCCCTCTACTGTCACCACCATTTCATTCTCATTAAGAGCAGGCTATAATAGAGAATACTTCCAATGAGGAAGGGCACTATTCAGTCTAGGATAACTCACTGACTGGCATACTAACAAAATCTCAGCAGCCATAGAATTTCAGTCCCTTTTCTGCAGGGAAAGGGTTTAATTTTTCCCCAGTAAAGTAGTGTAATGCAAGTTATACATATACACCACATCTTGTCTCTAACTACAGGTTTTCTGGAAGAACTTATCTATTCCCTGGTGGCTTCACTCCCCAGGCCCACCGCCTAGGAATTGAGGTAAGCCTCTGTACTCCTTCCTACTAGGGCTCTTTTTCCATTGACTGATCTCCAACCTTTTTAGTCTGTTCTCAGACCTCACTTCCCAGCCCACCTTCTCAGGAGAACCCAAAAAAAAAAAAAAAGCAGCCTCTTCCACACTTCTTATCTCACAACTCAGGCTGCCTTTTATATTCCCACAGGCATGGCTCTGTAGCAACACTTTCTGCCCTGTGACTCCAAAACTTATTGCTTTCACCTGGGATAGTGGGCAGATTCTGGGACAGGGTGCAGCTGAGTCCCCTCACAAACTCTCTAAAAGGCCAGCTCACTGTGTAATGCAATCTTTAGTGCTTTGTCTACAAAAGTCAAGCAATGGGGTATTTATTTTTTAATAGTAAATGGTATGTTGATTGTTAGGAGAGTTTGGTATCTATAAAATCTCTTTTCTGTCATGAATACAATAAAATTTGTCTTTTTGACATAATGAAACTAGTTTTTAACCCAGTGAAGTTTTAGGCAGTTTGCTGCATATTGATCTTGAAATTTTATTTAAAAAAATGCAGATAGCAGCTTTCAGCTAAGACAGCTTTAGCACAGTTCCAGATTCACCTGGGCATTGCTTTACCAGATGGAGTAGCTACCAGCAATAGCATGATACCTGTTTGAATTGCAACTGCATTAAATCATGTGGGGGACACTGAGTGACTCAAGGAACTTGAAAAGGTTCCTAATAATTGGATAAATTAGACTTATGTCTTATCACCAGTTAGCAAAGACAACTTTTTTAAAGTTTATCAAAACAATCTTCAATAATAATATACTATTCAAATTATGGACAAAAGTGTTAACTTCATTAAGTCACAAATAAAAAAAGTGAATTTATCCTCAACATTAAATATTTATTGTAAACTGCAAAGTGGGAAAATGTAAACATTTCATACTTGTGTTCTGGAACTTTCTCTAAAATACAAAATTTGACAAAACAACCTATCTCATTTAAAACTTACTATTCTGAATTTCAAACACACTAAATTTTGAATTTCAAAATCAGCTTTCATTTGGATTTTACCCATTTTTCCTTGTTACAGTGGCTCATTTGCAAGCAAAAAATTCATAAACATGGCCAATTGCAAAGAAAAAAAGGACTTATTTTGAGAACTTGAGCTTACTGTCACTCAGACCTCAGGTAGTTTCAGGTTTCACTGTGAATATTTTGAATGTGTTAATTATTCATTTAGCTACACGTTTGAATAAGATTATTGCTGTTGCATTCCCATGCTGCAAGCCTGCACCTCAAATTTCAGAAAAGGCATAGATCCCATACCTGATGATATGCATGGTATAGATTTATTTTATATTCAGGTTCATGCTACAAATGCTTTGAATATATGTTGATATGACCGTATTCCTGCTCCACTGAAGTCAATAGCAAAACTCCTTTTGACTTCAGTGATTGGGCCCAGTGGACCTAGTCCAGAGCTCATTGAAGTGAATGGGATGCGCCATTGAACAGTGGGAGAGGGAAGTCATCATTCATTAGGCTGTCCCTTAGGCTCAAGCATGGTCTAGCTCCTATTCTTCTGGCTTTGGGGATTCCATAAACTGGCAGGGAGGCAGGCAATGGAGCAGCCAGAGATGCTCTGCCTTCCCTCCTTTGCAATAACAGCAGGATGCTGTTGAGCAGCTATGCCAGGAAGAGAAAACAATTGCTCAGATCATTCAGAGCTCACATCAGAACTGCCCCTGGGACTGCAGTGGAAAGTAGTAGGATACAAATGGAGAGCTGGTTCCTTATTCAAACACCTCAGTTTAAACAGTGCAGGATGTGGCTTAGGAACAGATTTTAACTCATAATCAAATACAGATTTCCTTAAAATAATTGTTTTTAAGTGTCACATAAGTGGCCTCTGGGCCCTAGGTTAGATACAAATGATTTATAAGTCACTCATCAAGATAGTATTTGTCCTATACCAAGGCTAAAGCATGGTTTTTGAGCAGTTATAACTGGGGTGCCTAGATGTCCCAATTTTATAGGGAGAGTCCTGATATTCAGGGCTTTTACATATATAGGTGCCTATTACACCCCCACCCCCTGTCCTGATTTTTCACACTTGCTGTCTGGTGACCCTAGTTGTAACACACTGCAACCCTGTTGCCTGCAGATATGGATGTAAGCCACATAACAATTGTGTTTAATAATGACTGGGTTTGAGAACTGGTTCACATATGGTTACAAACTCAAATGTGGCCAGTGTCTCTGACACCTGTGGCCGACAAGAGGTTCCTATTAGAGTTATCAGGAAGAAGATCTAGAGTGTAAATTTTCTATTAAAATAGCTAAACAGGGATATGTTATGAATTTCAAATACTGTTTTTAATACAAAATACAACCTCCAAGCTTTGCAGCCAGCAAGAAATGTAATAGAAAAGCACAGCAGCTAGAAAGGAGGGAGAGAGAGAAAAGCTGGATCAGCAAGGAGGGGGAGAGGTGGATTAGTGGCAGAAAAAGTGAGCATGCAAGAGAGACACAGACAGAAAGAGAGGCAAAATAAATAGTAATTTGGAATCAATGCTGCCAGGAGTTATAAATAATGTCATAGATCAAAACCACTTCTATTGTAAGGCAGTGATCCACCTCTGAGTTCAGATGACATTCACAAATCATTCAAGCTTTCTCTTCTGTTTTTGAGAAGCACGGTATTGCGAGTCCCAGTTCTTTAAAAATCATGACTCCGGTCTCAAAAAGTCCTGAGATTCTTAAAAATCCTGATATATAGAGTTCTCTTTGCCTTCTGGTTTCTGAGCCTTTAGGTTATACTCAGTTCACATTTTCAAGGTTTTCTCTGCCACCTAGGAGGACTAGAAACTTTTTTTTAAAATTAAAGCTGAGGCTTTCACCTGTTCTCTTGTCTCTCGGAGCTGGGTCTTTAAAATAAAATGCCAAATTTTGCAAAGCTCAGGAGAATTGGCAATACTGCACCTACAGAATCTGAACAAAGAACAGCAGACTTAAGATACCCAACTATGTGTGGATATAGATATATATGGAATCCTATTCTACTATAGAGTTTAATCTGATATAACTTGAAATATAGTATGAAACCAACATATGCTTAAGCAATGTGTACAATGTTTTACAACAGTCTGATACAGAATAGTGCATTAAATGAGTATTCCTTTTGCTTTGTGACTGACAATTAAAAAGACTAAATCAATTGTTAGGTTATCTCCATGTGCACTTCCATTCTGATCCTTATTATTATTCCTTCAATAATCTTTAGCATTCACTTCCTGATTCCTATTATAGTAGTAGTTTAGTTCCTAAGGTATTCAAAAGCCTGAAGATTTAGTTTCCTTTTATTTTAGGTACATACTGCAGAGGGTGCTAGTTTTATGATGCCAAAGTGACCATAGAGTTGAGGTACACATTCCTACGACAAATACACAGGAAATAGGAAACTGAGGGTTAAAGATTAATGAAGGCCTAATAAAGAAGCTGATTATTCTCATGAATGCCATCACTGTATGGAATTATTCTGAAACTCAAAATCAACCATTGTGTATCCCCACAGAAAAAGAGGAGCATTCTAATAGTGCAATGGCATTCATTTACAATGTCATAAAAAGAAAAACAATTAAAATCATTACTACATAAAACGAAGTACTAGTTAAAAGTAGTCTTGCATACAATTTTAAAAGCTTTTAAAATATGTATTCCATATTATTTCATCCCTGATATAAATTAAAACAAAAATGCCATTGTGCAAGTGAAATAATGCACAGTGTGTGCGGTCACAAAGATATATACATGTCTTGAATGCTAGAGACACTTGGCCTTCAGTTCTGTTTCACAGCTCCCCTGAGGCATAAATTACATATCTTTACAAATACATACTCTGTTTTATGTTTCCTAATTTCTCTGTCCCTCTGTTATTTTCCTTCTGACTGATTGTTTTAATGTATTTACCATAAAATGTCTGTACTGTTTTCTGTAATATTGCCATCCATCTTATTTAGAGCCTGATCCAAAATCCAGTGAAGTCAGTGGAAAAGACTCTCACTGATTTCAATGGGCTGTGGATTCAGAGGCCCTTAATTTTCTAGGGTACTTTGGGACATTCTGTCTGTGATAGACCCTATGTAAAACTGGTTCTGCAGTACCTTATTCCTGTGAGTAGTCATTACTCAAATGAGTAATCCTTTAGCCATTAATGGCAGAGGAAAGGACTGCTCACGCAAGTAAATGAAAGCAGAATTTAGCCCTCTGACCCTGAAGTGAAATCCTGCCACATTTAAAATCAAATGGCAAAATTTCCATTGACTTTAATAGGGTTGGGATTTAACCCCAGATTTTTAGAGCCCAATTATGCAGTCTCTTCACTTTGTTTTATCTTATTGCATTTAGCAGCAATAAATACATTTCTTAATGCCTTTGGGACTATTAAAAGAATTGCAGGTGCAGTGTCATTCAATCTGGCACTCCAAAGCATTTTTCTGGAAACTGGTTGCCCAGCCAAAGAGGTCTGACTTAGCATCTGATCTTGTTGTTCCTATGTTCTTGAAATTCCCATTGAAGCTAAAAGGAATTTTGATGGACTGAGGATTGCAAGAACAGACTCTAATATTCGGATTATTTTAACTGGCGTACGATACAAATCCCACCAGTTGTTTTGGCAAGCTACAAAGTCTTCATTTGAAGCTCTCAATTTCTAATTCCTTAGCCCTGAGGTTCAAGCAGAAATTCATAATTAAGTTTTCTTGTTTCTTTGTGAGTCCCATCCTGTTTACCACAGCTCAATTTTTTACACTTTGTCCTCAGTGTTTGAGAGTTATTTATATAAGTTTTCCTTTCAGCTTGTCTTAATAGTTCACTTATTGCATTTCTTTGTTATTGCTTTAAACAGTTTGAGATAAGCTTACATGAAAGATGACAGCTTTTAGAATAAAATAGTAATGTGCTAGGTCAAAAGGTAATTACTAGGCAACTAACAGTCTCTATTCAATTTAAACTCAAGATTCCTTTGTTTGTTTGTGGTTTAAGATAGATTCATTGCCTTGCCCATTTTATCTCACTGACATGCAGAGTTCCTTATTTACTTTGTCACTCTATTTGTTCTTTGAGCTAGGTTCTTTGACAAACATTGTCTGGATGGTGCGGTAGCAATACAGAAATGAATGCAACCAAAAGAAGCATAAAAATAAATATTTCAAATATACAATTGCTTATATTGTCTTAAGAGATAACACTTGACTTATGGAGGACATTTGTACCATTGTATAAACCCAAAAGAGAGAGAAGAGTTCTTGATCTTAATAGAAGAAAGGGGAAGAATTTGGAATAATGCAATAAAATCACAAAACTACCATGAAATCTATTATTCTTTGTCAGGGTGGAAGCCTCATCATTTGGCAAATTATAAAACGAGGCTGAACAAAATACTAGCAAATGCACAATAGTTAGTATTTCATTAATATCTTATATTCACTTATTGGATTTTTAAAAAAAAAATCTGTAAACTCCAAGTTGTACACATGCGCCATAATCTTGCAAACACATACATACATGCTTAACTTTACTTACATAAATAAAATTAAGCACATGCCTAAGTCTTGTAGATTCACAGCCTTACCTAATATATTCAGCCTTGTGTTCCTATTACCATCACCTCTGTCTTTCCCCTTCCTCCACAACTGTGTTCTACACCCACCTGCTATGTTTTGTCTCTATATTCTAAGGTTTTTTTAATTGCGTGTTTTTACTGTGCAGATCAGAATGGGGCCCCTCAGTGCTACTACAATACAAATAATAAATAAACAATAAGTAAGAACAATAGAGAACAATTCTGTTTTTTTCTATTCCTACATGCAATGATGCCTTGGTTTTGTTCCCCAGAAAGTCTGCATATGGCAGATATCCAAGGAACCAAATTTGCTATTATTTTTTCTGTATTATCAGAGGACCAAATGTGCCATCGTTGTGCAAGTCCAAATAAATGATCTGTGCACAATGGTGCTCAGTGAGGGATTGTGCTCTCCTCTAATGCTCAGATTATGGGATGCTAATAGAGCCCTCTACACTGAGATTTGGCTGGTGGATCCATCTAACCTTGGATCCATTGACCATACCTGTTGTACTATCTGCCTAACCCCCTTATATATCACTATCAATGCATCCTCTGCAGAGTTCAGCTCTAGCTCACACTCCTCCACAGGTTCTATTACCTGCCCCTCTGCAAGTGAAACCACATTGGTTCCACTGCTTCTTGGGTTCTGTGTTCCGCTAGAGAAAGGAATAGGATTTGGGCCTGATGGCAAAATCCTGGTGCCATCGGCGTCCATGGGGAATTTAACCACTGATTTTGATAGGATTTGGTCCCTAGTCCATAACAGATATTCATGTTTTGTTTTGTTGGATGTTGGGCATGAAGAGGGATTGGATTTTCCTAAAAGTACTAATGTTTCTGTGAACTCACTGACAGTGTTTGAGTTGATGGTGTTTGCAGTCCTAATATGCTCCATGTCCCTTTATGTCAGCACCATCTGGATGCATTTTAGAAATGATCCTGTACAATATGCTACTGCATCTCTTTAGCCAAACAATTTTTGGCACTCCCAGCCATCTGCATCAAGCATAAAAAAGCAAATATTCTACAATCGTCTCTTAAATAATTGAATGTCCAATAAGTTACAACATTAATCATTTTCATTGCTTATCTTCCATTGCACAGTTCTGGTTTGTATTTGCCCAGCAGCACAGTTTAACTCTCTAATAAGGACTCTCACCCCAATTCTTTTAGTGTAAAACATCTATTGAAAAATAATGAGCTATCATTTGGCACTATACCACATAAGCGATAAAGAAGATTCCTTCAGTAAGAAGCATTGCGTAAATTACAATATGGGATGCATGGATTTTGTGAATAACGTAGTCATAATAAAGCTACACTTTAATTAAGTATAGCAGATGAGACCGCTTGTTAGTGCACTGGCTACATAAATCTTCATCGGAAACAGAAATTGCTTCATCAGAAGCAATATTCTAAACATGAGACAGATAACAAGTTGCTTCTGATTTTAATGAGAAAATAATTGAGCTCTTGGGTTAGCATTGCTGATGCCAAATTTGTGCATGATACGATGATGTGGTGGAAAAGCTCTTATCGCTGAGAAGACATGCCAAAAGTAGCATGAAATATCCTCAGCCACATCCAAACCTCCTTTTGATTTTTGTTAAATCTCAGGACAAGAATAGCAAGATTAGAACTCAGAGGCTTCATTACCCAGTTCATGAGAGTGGATTCTCCATCCCTGGAAATTTTTAAACATAGATTGAATTTTTTTCTAAAAAATATACTTGACTTGAGTTCAACAACAGCTATTGGACTTGAACCAGGAGTTAATTTAAGGAAGGACAATGACCTGTGTGATGCAGGAGGTCAGACTACATGTTCACAAAGGTCCATTCTGGCTTTAAAATCTAATCTACAAAGTAGCACATAAAAGAGCAACATAAAAGGATTTTAATGTGTCCTTTTTTCTCACATTGAACAATATGTTGTATGGCTTTAAGTACAAGCTAATGAATTTTAGCCATTATTAACTGATACTTACAAATGGATGTCTTCAATATGATGAGCACAGAATCTATATATTTCATGCTAAGTATGTATGTATGTATTTAAGTTAACATAAAATAAATAAATAATGGTATCATGGAAAGCAAAATTAACTCCCCATAGTTATAACTATCAATATAAATATATAATAATAGTAACCCATAACCAAAATACTACATCAACTCTGCTGTTCTCCCTTACATGCGCTATCAACGATCTTGCTGATCTTTAATTACAAACCATGGTAACTCATGCTGCCATCCTACAAAGCTTATGCATGTGCGGAGTTTAACACACAGTCCCATTGACTTCTATGGGACTAGTCCTGTGTGTAAAATTATGCATGTTCTTAAGTCTTTGCAGGATTGGAGGCTAAATATATATTTGGGTACTTTCTTCCCCTTGCTTGCTTTTGTAATGTAGAGTTCTCATCATCTCATGCATGGTAAATTGTATCAACAGAGCTACAGTTTAAAGCCCCTTTATTTAACCCATGACAAAATATTAAAATGCGTTTTTCATTTTAGTATCCCCTAAGGTCTTAACATATTGTGAGAAACGCACAGTGACACAAAACAAGTTTAAAGTCAAATGACCTACCCTCAATTTGACAGTCACCCCTGGAAATGAATGGATTCATTTGCTGACTTATGTAGCTTTCTAAATTAATATCTTCTGATATGTTGAGTAAAATTTTCTTATAAGGAATCATGCTTTATATATAGAATATTACCTTTTATGGAGATATATTTTTTGCATATATACGAAGTGATTTTATCTGGAATTACATGAAAAACATATGTTACCAGACAGAGTGAGAAAGGGGAAGAGATTCCACTCTCCTCACTACAGCTGGCACATATTGCACCCCTTTCCTCTCAGTTTTTAATCTTTCCTTGTATCACCATTATTATTATTTTATGCAATGATTTTATTGTCTGGTTTAATGTTTACAGATGGTATTGTAACAGAAGATTAGCTCTTCACATCTTCCCTGGGCTGTCAGAGAGTTATTAATGCAAAAGGCTTGAAGGCTTGAAGTTGAACTTGAGGCTTGAAGTTATTATTTCATTAAGCCATTAGCTCTTGTTATTTAACTGGGAAGCTAATTCAACCTTTTTCTCCATACCTGCAGAAATCTCCTTTCCATGGAACAGGAAGGTTTTGCTGTCAAGGGGGGCTGTCCAGGATCAGCATGAAGGGAGAAAGAAGGGACAAGACATGGTCAGGTTGTTGTAAGGAAACACTGATACATAGATCCCTATTTCCTAATTACCCTGCATAAGATACTTCAGCCATTTCAATTCTTTCATCTCCTTTCTATTCTGTATCTCCCACCTTTATTGCCCAGGTACTTGTGCTGGATAGTTAGAGCTGGATTTACTCTAGATTATTGTTGGTTTTATTCCAAAGTTACAGACAAGCCAGTTTAGACATTTTGTACAGTGAGCTCTTAACAATATATAGAGATTGGAAACAAATACAGTACAAATTGGTCTTCCTACAAATGGGAATAAACTGGCAGAGAAGAGCAGTTACATTTCCCACCTCCTGCAAATTACTCTTGGGTGAATTCTGCACCACTGCATGCACTCAGAATTCATGTCCCCTGCAGATTTCTTTGCTTTCATGCAGAAAAATTACTTCTGAGGGGGAAGCAAAGGAAAGCCGCAAGAATGGTCACACTTCCCTCCCCAGCAGCGTGGACACATCAGTTTGTGTGCCCAAAGCAGCCAGCAGAGAGGTAAATCACTGGGGGGAGGGAAAAAGGGGGCGGGGGTTTCCTCAGCTGCTAGCTTCTATCCTGTGCCAGGCTCAGCTGCTAGTCATGGCTGGGCTGTGGGTGGGGGAGGATGGGACTTCCTCTTTCCCTGCAAGGAGCAGCCAGGGTAGGTCCTAGTTAGACCCAACCCCAGAAACCTCCACTGGCTGCAGGAAGCCCCGCACCTTTCCCCACACTTCCTGCCTCCATTGCTCCTCAGCTACAGGGGGAGGGGGCCACTGTTTGGGGAGCCGCTTCCCTGTGTGACCAAAACCCATGCATCCGGACACCCCCATACCCAGACCCCTCTGTCAAACCCCACCCATAACTCCTCCACTGAGCCCACCACACCCAGACCCTCCCCTTCTAAGCCCCAACCACCTTCACCTGGACTCCCCCTGCAGAGTCTCATCCCCCCTGCATCCAGAGCCCCCCTGAACCCAGACAGCCCATGGAGCCATCCACACCAAGATTGCCCCACATAGAACCTTTTCACCCCACACCTGGATCCCCCCATACCAAGCCCTTTCGTATTTGGATCCTGCAGGGCTCAGGGGTCAAGGCTGGGCCTGAGTGAGACAGTCCCCCTTGCTTGCTATCCCGGTGCGCCTGCCAAGGAGAGGCAGGCCTGGCCCTTGCACTGTGTCGGGGTTGGATGCAGTGTCACCACCAACTGTGTTTCGGGGCGGGGCGGGAGGAGAGGGCTGCTGGGTTATCTCTCACCTCTGTGTAGCCAGTTTTCAGGGCTCCCCACTGCCATGCTGGAGCCTCCACATTTATTTATTGCCAAATAAAATATGCAGAATTTTAAAATATTGTGCACAGAATTTTTAATTTTTTGGTGCAGAATTCACTCAAGATTAGCAAATGAAGGATTTTCAGGTTTTATATTACTGTTTTCTTGTGCCAGGAGTTGTAACTTAATAGTGCATCATGTGATTTCTCTTCATGTTGAAACTTCCCAGTATATTGTACTGCAATATAACGTTAATTAAGTTCTGCATCTGTTCAAAAGAGAACTACTCTACTACTTCATTCAGATTCCACTGTAAATTGCAAACATAGCTGCAATCTATTGTGGGGATAACAAAAAATTGTGCTCCTGAACTTTTAATACTGTTCTCTTGATGTACATCTGAAGATGTCTGCAAAACTAATGAATTCACATATCAAGCTCCCCACCCATTTTGTATGTTGGTCCACAACTAATTGCCAGTTATAGTTTCCAAACCCATTAGCATCACTGGATTTATCAAAGGTTGCCTAGCACCTGTGAACAAGCAGGCATCAGGGAATGAAGCCTAACTCACTTCAAGAAGTCATGTAATGTTTTTTAGAACAACTAGGCAACTTACACTGAGCAGTGCCTTACTACACAAATAGTCTCACTTACAGCAGTGAATCTAAGGTACTGTTTAGTATTTGTAAGGGTATTACAATCTGGCACTGACTTAGGAAGACAAACCAATTCATGACAAACCAATTCATGAGAAAGAAATGTGTGCACTCCTAATTCAGGAAACTCAGCTGGACAATCCCACACAATCATATTATTCTTTGCATTAGATTTTTATACCCTCTAAACTACTTGGATCAAAAACATCCAGCCAGAGAGATGAGGATGTGGCCCCATAATCATACATAAGGCCATCTTTGCACATATCTTACAACATAGTCATGTTAAACAAGACACCATTAGGGAAAATTAGGTCCTCCCTCTCTGTTTCAGAGCTCTCATCTGTGGGTTTATAAACCCTAGGGCCATTATTTTCCCTCAGATATGCACATGCAGTGTCTGATTAATGGACATTGAAGCCTATGGGAACTGGATAAGGCTTCCAACAACTTTAGTTCCCAACAACTTTAGGGTATGATTTAACTGAGGACAACAATTAGTTCTACAGTAAGGAAACTACTTAGTTCTAGTTGTGCCTCGTTTAACTGAACGGTTTAAATACCTAATAATTTTCTATTATTTTAAAATTGTTTTTAATGGATAATATGCCCATTTTGTTTTGTTTGAGGAAAGTGGTAAGAATTAACTGATGTACTGTAGAATTGTATTGATGGGAAAAAGTTATTAGGCATGTTAATGAAAAGAGAACATTAACAGGATTTGAATTTATGACCTTTGAAATAGGAAGCACATGCTTTATCCATGTGTCACTATAGACATTTATTACAGTCTATGTGAATTTACAGATATCAATTAGCTATAGAAGAGCTTGTCTCTTGTTCTTTTAATGCAGTAGAAACACAATGGGAATTATAAGTGAAAACATTATAATAAAAGAATAAAAAGTCCCTTCCAGCCCTACATAACTAATAACTGGTATGGATTATTCTCATTTGCTCAGGTGTGAAGTTCCAAACTTTTGCTGTTTGTCCCATCAACTAAGAGGGCTGAGCTGGAAGGTGCAGAAACATATTGAAGTTGGAAGACTTCAAACGTTGCTTCCTCAGGAGTATCAGTCAGTGCAGGGAAACAGAAATAATTCTACCTTCTATTTTCTAGGAATTTAAGCCGTTTCCCAGTGAACTCTCTACTGCTGTAGGCAGCATCTTTGTAGACTGAATACTTGGAATAATGTATATTGTGTATTTATGATATTTGCTTATGTTATACAAAGAATTTCCATGCCTGTTTCCTAAATCAAACATTCATCTTCATCCAAACCCTGAGAGATTGCCAGGGCTGTCCTTTTAGCATTCAAATATTCAGATATCTATAGGGTAAGGTGAGAGAAAAACTACTTATGTATAACTTAACAGGAGCATGATAATTAAATAGCAAAAGTCAAAGATGCTGCTAACTTGGAATTACCTGTGAACATATTTTATAGCCAGCTGTCTGTTAGAAGGATCCCAGTGTGATCTTTTTGGCCAGAGAGTTTGTTTATTGCAAGGTGGTTAGAATAACATGCAACAAAATATTCAAAAAATTAATGCCTCATCTGAGTTATCCTATTGAAGCCTTTTCTTTATGACCAACTTTGTCTTTCAGAAATGCTTCTAGTCCACAGCCTACTTCACCCACTTTTCCAGTAAGCAAAAACAAAGGGCCTGTTACCCCAATGTGTTGCTCCCACAGTGGCATAACCTGGAATAAAACACTGCTGTAGGGTGACCAGATACAAGTGTCAAAAATCAGGATGGGGTGAGGGGGTAAAAGGTGTCCATATAAGGCCATTAGCTATCTCACAGGGTGGCTGTGAAAATTAAATGACTAACTTAGGAAAGCAAAGCATATTGAAGTTGAAAAGTGCTAAATATCATGATTAGCAGCCACATTTTTCCTGGGCAATATGTAGAACTAATTATAAAATTGCATATTCATAAAAAAGTTCACCTCATCTCAGTTTTGTTGTGGACTGGTTACTTCCTGTATAACATGAAAGCAATATAATAGAAATTACATTAAAATGTGGCAACAGTTTGTCCATACATCGTCTGAAGTCATCTTTAATACTCTTACTACTAATAATATAACATTTAGCACTTAACACAGTACTTTTCACCTCTAGATTTGGAAGTATTTTACAAATGTGGGTAAGTATATTTTTCCCACTTTTACTAGGAGAGAGATTAAGATGTAGAGAGGTTGCATAACACACTCAAGTAATGATGTAATTAGTGGCAAGACTGAGAAAACTACTATACCTCGGTCCTGTACTCTAAGTAGCTACTGATCCATCCAACTTGTCCAAGGCCACAAAAACCCACTGGAATACTGTAATAATGCTGGACTGCAATTAACCCATTTGAACTGATATGATCCATACAAATTACGCATCAGCTTCAGGATAAAGTGGTTTTAGACAATGTAGTTAATGTAGATTTACATCAGTATAATCTGAGAGCAGATTCTGGCCCTCTGTATTGTACCTTAAAAATAAATAAACCTAAACTGTTCATTTTTTGCAGAAATCCTATTACATAACTTGATACATGTTCTGTCCAGATATTGCATTATTATCAAATGCCCATTTATTACTGTTTTATTATACTTTACCAACAGTATCTCTCAGTTAAATGGTACTTTGTTGTGGAATTTTTCTCATCTTGTTGACAGCTTTGCTGACAGTCCACCAGTGAAAAAGACAGTTAAAATTCCTCTCAGAGGCTTGGTTATGCAAATTTTCCATATGAAGTTATTTTCAAATCATATTACAGTTAAAGGAATATTAGGTAATTATTTATTTTAATATTTTTGGAACAGCTACAATATATCAGTTAAAACTAACCTTAGCTTTCCTTTCCAGAATCCATTTCAGAGAGAGCCAAAAAAATCTATATCCAATCCTTATTTCAAGGTGGGATTAATACTATCTCCTGAACGTGTCCTCTCTCTTAACTAGAACTCAGTGAATAATTCATAACAATTTATGTGACAAATTTTGTCTCTTTTTCTCTTCATCAGGTGTCCACATACAAATGTATTTGTTTAAAATTGTTTATGAATTTTTTCACTGAATAATTCTTGGTTAGCAGAACCTGTTAACCAGTCATTGTGAATATTCACATTCATGGTGTTTTGGCTAATTACCTAAGTCAGATGATATTGTTTCAATTCCCTAGTAACTAACTGACAAGAGTGTGAATTTGAATTGTCTATTTGAGTATAAAATTTGCAGCCCACAATTCAACATTTACGCTGATTTTACTTAATTAAGCTGCTGCCATTCAACATTAGCTTTCAGTAAATATTCAAGAACACAAGCTCGCTGTCTAGAATATTCGCTGAAGGCATATACAAAAGGGGCAAGATCACAATCAAACTGAATTCATGTAAATATTCAAACCTCTCTTTTGTAGTCACTGTGCTCTGCTGTTTCAGAGAGACTTTATGGTTTTGGTTTTTCTTGTATCACTTCATATTGTATCTTTTGAAGAACTAATTCTTAATTAAATACTCTGTCCTTTAAATCCTTACTTGTATGAGTAGTTTTACTGATACAACTAGTCCCACATTTTCATAGATTATAAACCGAAAGGGACCATTGTGATCATCTAGTCTGACTTCCTGTATAACAGAGGCCTTTTGGGTTTGCAAGATCTGGCTCAAACCTGGAAACTGTCTTTGATGCTTAGTTTCCCACACCTGAAGAAGAGCTCTGTGTAAACTCGAAAGCTTATCTTTCTCACCAACAGAAGTTGGTCCAATTAAAAATATTATCTCATCCACCTTGTCTCCTTCGTGCTCTGTAACATATTTGTGGAGCCTTGGAGGAGATATGGGATTTGAAGTAGTCTCTAATGCTTAGAATGATATCTAAATCAAGAGCTAAGCTAGAATTCATTTCTGTTTAGAGGTATTTTTCCTGAGTTTCTGGCAACGAATCAGGAAAAATACTAGTTTGTCAGGCTATAAAATCTGGGATCTGAAAATAATCTTATTCCTGCCCTAAAAGACACACAGGCAATAGTTACTCATAATAGAGATATTAATCTTGAATTTCTTGATATTGTTAACGTAAACTATACTCTTGTCAAATGGCAGAATAACCTTCTCTTTCTGCCAGGCTTCCTGATTGCTAGTATTTCTTCTCTCTACATTGAAGCTTCCCCCAAGATGACTGAAATATCTGCAGGGAGTACTTACAATTGACAGCCTAAAACTCCACTTTGCTGTTGATTTCATTGCTGCTTTGTTTAGCGCACTGTTAACCTAACATCCACTTTGTGATAGCCTATATGATGTACAATATTCCTTTTTTCTAGAAACACTTTGCCAGGAGTTTTGTGCAAAAATGATCTGTGACCCCCTATCTTACAAGCCAGTGTCGCTCCTTAACTTAGATGTGAAAACACTACAACAGCCTTAGGGCCAGATCAATGCAGTTGCATCCATTTACACCATCCTTTAGTATGGAGCCTGTATAAAATTCCTCCTGGTCTTGAAATGAGATGAGATGGCTCTTGGAAGTAATCTTGATCTCATACAATAGTGAAATCTTGCTGTCAGTGAAATCAGTGGCAACATTTCAACTGACTCCAATGGGAGCATGATCAAGCCCTAATGTCCTAGAGTGCCAAAGAGATTTTTAACTAGGGCATGTATGACTGTTTCAGATGCTTTTATAAGCACAAGGCTTTGGTCACACTTTTATTAAGTGTCACAATGAGTCTGATTCCTGATATTAGTGTTTGATTTATCTATAGATTAGATCCTTGGGCTGCAGCCTTGCAATGGGCAGAAAAAATCTGGCGGATTTTCATAGATTCCCTGTTGGAAACACTGAACACAAATTATCTTCATATGATAATGACGTTGTATTATTGATATCCAATCATCTTACCACATCAGGTCCCACAGTCATTTAAATTATTCAAGAGTTGACTTCAATTTAAAGCGTTAAGACAAGCTATAAAGCACCTGTATTTTGGGCCAAATCATGCCTAAATTAGCCATGATGGTGATTTTATGCCTCCTTATTCAAATGAGCTCTCTCTCTGTATTATGGGTAGCAAAGAGAGAGGGGAAGGAGCAGTGGCGTACTGAGGGAGGGGATGAGCGAGGCCATGTCCCCAGGCACCAGCCTGGGGAAAGGTGCCAGCCATGCCATCAGAGGAGCCGCTCTGCCACTGTGGCAGGCAGCCAGGATGTCCTCCCAGCCCCTCCACCCCTGCACTGGGTGCAAAGAGGGAGTAGTGGGGACCAGAGCCCATCACAGCCCCCCCACCACTGGTCAGTCCCTGCCACCCCCCACAGCAGGAGGAGAGTGGGAAGTGTGCCTGCAGACCCCCCACCCCTACGGGGCACTCCTGACGCTGCTGCTGACAGGAAGGACTGGGGAAGAGTAGGACACGGGCCCACAGACCCCACCCCCATGGGGCGCTGCTGCTGATGGGGGGAGAACGGGACACCGACATGCAGGCCCCTCCTGTAGGGTATTGTTGATGGGGGGGCGCCATTGTAAGTATGGCCCCCAGGTGCCGGAGACCCATGGTACATCACTGGGAAGGAGGATCAGTGGGCAAAGCCTTGGCACAGTGTCCCCAACACCCAGCAGTGAAGCTGTCCTAGCATGTGCTGCAATGGCTATAGATCCAGCTTGTGGTTTCCCAAGTCACAAGTCACAACCTCCTTCCCAGACTTCTCCAGGGGAGGCACAACAAGTCACCGCTTAAACTGGGAAGATAGTGATTGTGTCTGACTGACAATATTCTGAACAAGCCAATGGAATTAAAATTTACAGAATTAAATGAAACCTTATTGAATCAAGATTACTACCTATGGAGTGCATTGTATTAAAAGGGCAGTTAGGTCTGTGTTGTTGCAGCATTGTAGGTACCTTTTCCAGTAGCGAGCAGGGATGCTAATGAGCTTCTTCTATCATCAGCCTTTGAAGCCACCCCATGGGAGATATGCATAGACTAGTTCAAACTGGATTCTCCAGAGACCAATTGACAAAGAAAAAACTTGTGGATAAATAGCCTGAATTTTAAACTGACTCAGAACCTTCTTCCTGAACCAGCAAACAGATGGGACACCTGGTCCATGAAGTGCCCCAATCCTTTAGGAAGGATTGGAGAGACTTGGCCTACTGAAGTCTCATAAGCCTATGTGTTTGTTCTAAGCTGAAGCTGTGACAAACTTGTAACCACAAAAAAACGCCTAGAGGGGAGTGATGCCTAAAGCTTATTAGTATGCATGCAGCTTCTGTTTTTAATAAGTTTTGCCTGTAAGATTTTCACCTTAAAAGAATAATGTCGACTTGTATAGGAAGTGCTATGTGGTAATTTATACCTATAGCAAGCACTCTGTTATCATTCTCTGAAGACAGGGCAAGCAATTATGTTTAGGCAGATGGTCTTTGCTGAGAAATATACAATGAAGGCAGGGAATTGTTCGGCCTGGAGATACCCCAGTCAGAAGGGAGGGAGACATGGGTCTCCACCCAAGAGAGGCAACAGCTGGTGAAGCTGGAAGCCTGGTGAGGTTCCCAAAGCCTCTCCTCACAGCCTGTAGTGAGGCTGTGTGGCCTCATTCTGACCCAGAGTGGGAGGAGCCACCCTCCCTACCCAAGTGGACAGAGCTAGACCAGCCTCGCTTCTCTCACCAGAAGTGGGTGGGGCAGGAAATATAAAAACAGGGCCATCAGCTCAATTGGGGCTGAGACAGTGAAGGAGATGGATGCATCTGACTCAGTCCAGGCTATTGCATTTGCTGATGTACCCAGAGGTGTCCTGCCCACTGGAGAGTCAGGGCTTGCAGGGGAACTGCCAGGACTTCTGCTGGCCGCTTAGCCCTGGGTGACTGAGGACGTGTTTTGAACTGAGAGACACCCCCAGGGAGAGGGTAGGAAGTAGCTTAGGGATGGCCAATTGCAATTCAGCTAAGTTGCGGCCAGCACCCTGGTCAGGGCATTATGGTGGGATTCCCTGCTGACCCAGTGGCACTCCCCCACTGTTAGGGCCCTGGGATGGAACACAGTGGAATCAGATGGGCCTGCGTCCTCCTACCCCCTGCCACTTCCTCATGGGGTGGCAGCAATCCTCTACCTGGCCCTAGACTGTAGAGGTGCTCAAACCCCTGCTGTGGGCTGCAGACTGCTTGCGTGCACCACCCTGGCCGAGGGCCAAGGGCTATATAGTGCTTGCCTCTGCTGCCCTGCCTCAGCTCCAGGGGCTGTAGACCACTTGCCTGCCCTGCTCTGCCTCAGGGCCAGAGCTCCCCTAATGGCCTATTGGTAATTTCTCCTTGTTAAGAGACAGTGACCTAGTGAGGCAGTGGGGCCTCTTGCCAACCCAGAGGTCCTAGCAAAGAGAAATTAAATGATCAGGAAAGAATCTAACTACACTCTTCGTAGGTAGGACATAGGACCAGATCCTCAGGTGTTGTAAATCAGCATAGCTCAACTGATATTTCTTCTGAAGCTTTCCCAATGATCTAAGACTTATTGAAAAACAACATTCATGGTCCAGATTGCTCCTCAGCCAGCTCTTTTACATTTTTTTTATGCAAGTTATCTGGCCTTGCTGATTTTAAAAACATCTACCTTTAGTAGCTTCTGTTTAACATCCTCCAGAAATATTAATGGAACAGAAAGAGTGTTATCATCATGTGAGGAAACAATATAATCTGTTTTTCCCAAATATAGAACAGAAAGATTTATTGAAAACTTCTACCTTTTCTGTATTATTATTGCTAATTCTATCATTTTTATCTAGTAATGGACCAATGTCATTGTCAGGATTCTTTTTGTTCCTAATGTATTAAAAAAACCTCATTCTTATTGTTCTTGACTCTGCTGGCCATAGATTTCTCCTTTTGTCGCTTGACTTCCCTGCTTAATTTTCTATAGTTCTTAATTTCTGATTTATATTCATTATTATCAACTTCTGCTTTCTTTTATTTGTTGTATATATGTATATTATTTCCTTCACCTGTCTTTACTTCCCTTCTAAACCAAGGTGTTTTTTTTTAACCAGCACAATCTTCTTCCACGGTTGTGGGAATTGTGGCTTTTGCGGGATCTAGTAAGGTGTTCTTAAATTATTCCCAATTATCATTCACATTTTTCTGATTAAATTCTTCCTCCTAGATGATTTGGCTTTTTTTCAGCTTTGTGCAATTGGCCCTATGAAAGCATCAAGTATATATATATTACTGGTCTGGGCTTTTTTCTGCTTGTACATTATAAATGTGATCAAGTCATGATCACTTGTACCTAAGCTAACTTAATTTTTATTTTTGTGATCAGTTCCTCTTTATGTGTCAGGAAAATGTCTAATAAAAATTCCACATGTTGGGTGCAACACTTTTTGAGTTAGGAAATTGTCATCTATCCTGTTTAGAAATTCCAAGGATGTTTTAGTACTGGCAACATGAGACCTCCAACGCATGTCATTCAAATTGAAGTCTCCCATGATCATTCATCTTTTTTCCCTAAACGTTGTAGATAGGGGCATAAGGCAATGGTCATAATTAAATCACACAAGGGAACGGGATCTATAGCAGCTGCCAGCTAGTATCCCATTTTGTGCTTTGTCTGTTAGGACATAGATCCATAGGCAGTCAAGATCATTTTCTTCCACGTTATCAGTAACTTGGAAGCAGGTAATGCCACTTTCTTTCCTCTTTTTTCCACTTAGTCCATCCTAACTAGGTTAGAATAATTGATTTTAACATTCCAATTCTTTCAGTAATATGAGGTTTCAGTAATATCAACTATATCAAATTTATGCTTATAAATGAGCAATTCCAATTCCTCTTCTTTGTTACACAGGCTCCTATCATTGGTGTATAGGCAGTTCAGGAATGTCTTCTCTTGATGTCCTTTGGTTCCTTGATTAATTTTGTTCTCAACATCTCAGTTTTGTGCAGGGTGCTCATATTTTCCCTCCTTTTACCCCGCCCTGTTATTAAACCCCCTCCTGACTACTCTAGCCAGCCTGTCCTCAACCTACTGATATCCCTTCCACTAAGATGAAGACTATTCAAACTATATAGCCCCCTGTTCCATAGAAGAGGGACCAACGTTCCACAGAACCAAATCCCTGCACCACTTATCTAATCAGCAATTCACATCCAGAATTGTGTGCCTTCTATCATCCTTTGTTTGAGGGACAGGAAGTATCTCAGAGAAGATAGCTTAGATATTCTTCTTCAGCATCCTTCTGAGTTACCTGAATTCATCTACTATCTATGAGATACCCCATGATGCAATGTAATTTGTGCTGCTATGAAACATCACAAGTGGATCTTTGCCCATCGACTTCAGAAGCCTATCCAATCATAAAGTGATGTCTTGTGTCTTAGCTCTGGAAAGGCAGCACACCATCCTGTTGTGCAGTGTTCCTTGCAGAATGTTCTTTTGATTTTTCAGAGTATTGAATCTTCTGTCTACCCTGGATGTCCGGAGAACTCTTTGCAGGTGAGCATGCTTTTCTTACAGGTTGGGTCGAACTGCCATCCACACATGTCCCATACATCTCTCCATTCCCTGGGGCCTGCTAGATCTTGAACAGTATCTTCTATTATTTTCATGTTGAGAACCTGGTATCGATCTGAAACTTCTAACTGTGTGGAATTCCTTCTGCTTTACTTCTGTCTGCCTATCCTCATCTGACTCCAACCATGTAGAATGCTGCCATAACCTCTTGCCGCTCATTGTTACAGATTGCCAGGCCTTCTCTCTGACTTCCTTTCTCACTGATTTCTTTGTGTCCAGCCCCATTCTTCCTTGAATCTAGGTTACTGGTATTTCCTAAACCTGGCTGTCCAAGAACTCCTCAGCTTCTCTAATTCTTAGTAGCATCTCAATTTACCCCTCCAGTCCAAGAATTTTTCCTCCAGCACAACCAACAGCTAGTACTTCATGAACAGAAAATCTTGTCTGGTTTCCGACAGGAAAGAGAACATGGCACTTCTATTGCAGGTCACCCCCATGGTTCCAAAGCTGGCCATCTTGATATGACACATAGTACTAAGCTTCTAATACTCCCTCTCCAAACTCCTTCCAAAAGTCTTCTGTTAGCAGCTTCTGCTTGTGGTTCTCAAGTTCATTTAGCAAGTGATTTTTTATACGAAGTCTAACCTGCTTAGCTCAGGTCAGCTTTATCCCTCACCACCTGGGAGCAATAAACCACTCAGACTTCAAGCATCTGGGCCGATCACAACTCCGAGGACTTACTCCGATGCCTATGGCCTGGCTATGTACACAGAACAAACAAATACTTGTTGATCTGAGACCAATTCTCTAATTTTTCCAGTTCATTTTGAATTATAATCCTGTCCTTCCACGTGATTGCAACCCTCACCAGCTTGCTGTCATCAACAAATTTTATAAGCATATTCTCTACTTCATTATCCAAGTCATTAAAGAAAATGTTGAATAGTACTGAACCTTGTACTGACCCTGGAAGGGACCCCACTATCAGTTACACCTTCCAAGTCTGACAATGAACCATTGACTACTACTCTTTGAATATGGTCTTTCAATGAGTTGTGCACCCCCCTTATAGTAATTTCATACAGGCAACATTTTCCTAGTTTGTTTATGAGAATGTCATATGGAACTGTACCAAAAACTATCCAAAAATCAAGAAATGTCACTGTTACTGTTTTCCTCCAATCCACTAGGCCAGTAACTCCTTCAAAGAAGGACGTTTGGTTGCTTTGGCATGATTTGTTCTTAATAAATCTATGCTACCTATTCCTAATAACCCTATTATCCCCCAGATGCTTACAAAATGATTGCTTAATAATTTGTTCCTGTATCTTTCCAGGTCTCAAAGTCAACACTGGTCTATATTTCCCAGGTCATCTTTGTTCTTCTTTTAAAAGATAGGTACTATGTTTGCCCTTCCCCACTCCTCTGGTACCTCACCAATTTTCTATGAGTTCTCAAAGATTATTGCTAAAGGTTTGAGATTGCTTAAACTAGTTCCTTAAGTATCCTAGCACGGATTTCATCAGGTTAGGATGACCTGAATGCATTTAATTTACTTAAATCATCCTTAATCTGTTTTTTTTTCTCTATTTTGTCTTGCAATCCTTCCCTCTTGTTGTTCATATTAATTGTATTGAGTATCTGATCACCAATAATTTTTTTAGTGAAGACTAAAGCAAAGTAGGCATTAAATACCTCAGTCTTCTTGATGTCCTCAGTTATTAGTTCTCCTTCCTTGTTAAGTAGAGGACCTACACTTTCTTTTTCTTGCTCCTAATGTATGTAAAGAACCATTTTGGATGTAATGGAATTATGGAGGACTCTGGAACTGAATTATTCTAGCTACAGAAAGATTGAGGATATCAGACCTGTAAAGGGAACTGAAGAAATCCTTAAGAAGGTTGAAAATGGAACAAACGTGGTTCCATTTGGCCCCTATTTAGTTTCAAGGAACTGATGTTCATGTTTAGCTATTAATCATTTTGTAAGGGCATTTATTATTAATTTACAAGTGATATGTCATATGTTCAATACACAAAGTAAAATCCTGACCCCAGCAGAAATAGTTTCCACTCTGATTTATTTTTGTTGTTTGCTCTGTGGTGCCTATAAATAGATTCTGTTCCTGAAAGAAAGTTATAGAGTTGACATAAAAACAAAAACAAAAACAAAAAAATACAAAATAGGTGAGCCCTGGGAGTATCTAAACATTGGAGAATTAATACACACCTTAAAAATTAGCCAGTTCAATAATGGAAATAGTAATTCTTAGTGCTTTCCATTTTCAGTGCTTAAGAAACACGAACTAATCTAATAACTAATAACTAATCACGAACGCTCTGCAAGCAGCTATTTATTTATTTATTTGTGTTGAGGTAGCACCTAGAAACCTCATAGTTGAAGTCAATGGCAGTTATGACAATTTATACCAGCTGAGGATCTTCCTCATTGTGCGAGGCTCTGTACACACATTTAGAAAAACCATGGATCCTGCTTCAAATAACTAATAATCTATTATTTCCAATTTACAGGTAGGGATATCAGCACACTAAATGGCTAAGGAAAACCTGCATGCACAATCTGCATGTGCAAAATATATGTACAAAATCATATACCTATCTGCATCTGTGATTAAATATGTCCTGCAAATCAGGCAATTATCCTTCCAATTGGCCATTTGCACATGTAATAATTGATTTTCTGTGTAGTCACAGAAATCATGCATGCAAATGACGTGCACCCATTTTTGGGCAGGCACAGTGTTAAAAATGAAGTCTTAAGTGACGTATCCAAAGACTGAGTCAGATGAAGAATCAGGATTAGAAATTCCTGCTTCATATCCCCGGTCATGCTGACTAGATTCTCAAACTGTAATGCTTAATAGGTATCAGACAGACCTGCTGATAGATAAACTAAAAAAAGTTTGTGCAATGTCCATAATATATTTATATACAGTGGTTAAATATATGTGTTTGTGGTGATGGTCTTGGATCTAGATTTATAGCAGAAGCAGATTTGTTGTAAATTAGTATTTCATAATTGGATAAAGCAGTATGCCACAGAAAACCCATGCAGAGGATCTATGGTTATAAATCTGATTGATTTATACATACCTACAGTTATACAAAAGCACCCTTAGTTTTATCACAATTACATTAGTTTTATCATAGTTTTATTATATAAACTGTAGTTTTACTATGGTATATGCTATATGCTTTAGTAATGGTGCATGCCTAATAATTCTTAATTTAAAATGTCCTCATAGCCATTAGAATGCAAGCGGCAAAACTGAATTTTACTAATGATCATCAAACTTGTTAACCTATGAGGAGAAACAGCTATGAAATGAAATGCAGAACTCAAGACAGCTGCATCTTGCAAATCTTCTCTAAGGCTAAGTGACACCAGGAGGAGATACAATTTACAGCTTCTAAATGAGGGAGCCACAAGGATAGAAAACACATTTGCACTTAATACAGCTTCAGCAGTCAAAAGTTTCAAGCATGACAGCACCGGTTCCCTTAACTATGCAATGAATCTTTCCTTTGAAAGAGCTTATTTCATTTTTGATAAGCAATATTGTTCCTACTGGAATTTTACCAACACATTACACCTAAGGAGGTATTTGAAAACTATTGCGCATCCCCAGATCTCGAGGGTATTTGTAAAATAATGGCAACCTTGAGTCTTCACTTCACTGCAAAGCACATTATTGGGGTCACGAATCTTATCAAAGTACTACTGCTCTGCCAGAATAACACAGATTTTCCTAAGGACTACAAAACAATGGCTGAAACATGTAAATTAACAAGGTACTCCTTCATTTTACCATTTTGCCATATGCCTTATGGTTAGAGCATTTTGTGTTATCATAAAAACACGTATCCCTGCTATTTCTTACCCAAGTGGAGCCATTCCTGATATTTTTTTAAAAGTACTACAGTATTGTACAATAATTGTTCAAAAAGCATGTTTAAATTGTGATACTACGGTATTAATCTAGGTGATGATTTTAGAATACTGTAATATTCTTTGTAATAATGTATAATATCCTAGGGGAATCTGCTTCTTTTGCCATGGGATTTAGGTTTATCTTTGTCCTTCTCCTCTCATCTGTGGCAGGTGTATTGTGGAAAGATGCCCAATACAACCTCACTAGCAAGATAGGAATTTGTTGCAGAAAACACTGGGACCATGAGTGGGGAATACAGCAGCTGCTGCCCTGAAACTGTGGCAGATTCTTTTTAGGCTACAGCCTTCTTTAACTGATACACTTCTGAGTTTATCTTCAGATGTAAATTATAGAGGATTTAGAATAATTGAGGCCCGGTCTACACTGGCCATGGATTTCAGCGGCAGTTGATGAGAGATACACAAGCTATGCACTGTAACTAGTGTATCTCCTGTCAACTTCCTAACGTCTACTTACCGTGGTGTCTCCACTGTGTTGCACTGATGGGAAATGCCCTCCCATGATGCAGTGCTACGCTCCTTGCCAGGGTGGATTTACGGAGTCGACTTCCAGGTGCAATTGAACGAGTCTTCACTGCCACTCAATGGAACCCACAAAATCAATCCTGCACGGCTGGCTCTGCCGCCAGCAGCGTAGACATTGTCTGAGTGGAGTGAGGTCTTTGTGAAAAATACAGTTGTCTGTCACTATAGCCAAGAAAGAAATATTGAAATGAAGCGACTCCTTGAGTGCAAAAGAACTTAAATGATAAAGAACTGTGCTTGTTTGTTTGTTTTCAGGATTTAGCTGTCAATCTAAATATAGCTTTTTGTCTAAAATCAAGCTCAGGATCTGATATCCAATACTGAAGATACTCCCTTGCCCTAGCTGATACATGGACTCTATCAGGCTTTTCTACCTCTTCCCCACTTTGGGCATGTCTATACTGTGAGTGAAGGTATGAAGATCTACCGATGCTTCAATCACATCTTCCGTTGCGACGTAAACATACCCTTTCGTGTTTTGTTTAAGGAAAGATCCTGGTCCAATTGCAAATAATAGCAAATCTCCTTTTGGTTCAATCTATACTGAGAACTTGAGATGTGATTCCCCTGTTCATGTATCCATGCTTGCACTTTTTTTAATTGAGCTAGCAGGAGTATAAATAGCCTGGGTATAGTACGGGTAATG
Source organism: Mesoclemmys tuberculata (assembly GCA_007922155.1). Classification (NCBI taxonomy): domain Eukaryota; kingdom Metazoa; phylum Chordata; order Testudines; family Chelidae; genus Mesoclemmys; species Mesoclemmys tuberculata. Next base: position 2,026,645 of record ML675624.1, on the reverse strand, counting down.
GCAGCAGAAGGCATGGCTGAACAGTGCTGAGTACATACCCACAGGTTTCAGTCAGGTTTATCTTTGGCAAACCTCAGCCTTGCCTCCACTGCCACTATCCTTGCTTCTGTAGTTACATTGCTATTGATATGCCTGGTAGCTCGATGAGAGTTAACGTATGCATACATGAGCAAGGGAATCACATCCCTAGCTCATAATGTAGACATAGTCTTTGAAGTCAAAAGGAGCAGAACTGGATGCTGAGTTTAGAAGGTAGGCAGGCATATAACAAAGGTTTTGGTCTTATTTACATTGATTATGCACCACTGTGTAGAATTACTCCTGAGGCACACTTGTGTATGTGAGAGCTGAATCAGACTCCAAGGCTCCTATTTGAATATTAAACAGTGCTGAAATACACAGGTGGAATGTACCAAGCTGTGTTTAATATGTATATAGCACATGTGACTTTTACATTTTGATGAAGATGAAGTTATAATGAAAATAAAGTACAGCAGGAGACTTTCTCCATTCCAGTGTCAGTGGAAAGAATTATGTCATACAGCATCTAAGGAAAGAAGTGACTGTTCAAGGTATTGTTCAAGAATGCAGTAGGAAAAGAAAGGCTTCAAGGCATACAGGTGAAAAAATCTGAAGTTGGTCAGAATATCCAGCTTCTTTAGATCCTTATTACTTTTCAGTAACAATTTCAATAAAATGCCCATTAAAATGAGTCAAACGTACAGATATAGTATCTGGTACAATCAGTAACACAGAAGTGAAAGATTTCACGCATGAACTTCACACATGCTGAAGCATTAAATGGTTTAAGGGCAGCTGAGATAAAGTGTTGTTCACTACTTATTCATGAAACACATGCTTAGTAAAAAGTCCAACTTGTTAGAATCTGGTGCTGCTTTTTAGTGAAAGCTTTTGGCTTTAGTGAAAGCCAAAAAAACAAAAAACCCAAGAGAAATGTAGTCAAGAAACAGTGAATTTGCATTTTCAAGATTTTTCTTCAAGATCCTATGAGACTTTCACTGTCAGTGCTGCTGGAGACAAAAGCAGCAAGGAACGTGGTTCCGAGCCCTGCGGTGACACATTAACCGCTCGACTAGCCCTCAGCTGCCCCTTTTATGTTTTACTAATAGGAACATTCAGATGCAAAGCATGTGAGGAGCACAAAAACCCAAAAACAAACGAGCATAATGGGCAATTTTCACAATTCTCTAAGAAGTTTTAGAAATGCAGCTTTCATTTCAGTATCAGTCGTGTGGAAAACTGATGAAACAGAAACATAGTAAATCAACCACCATGAAGCTAAATCAGTTCCAATCGAGCTCTCTCCATTACACCCACTAGCTATTAATCTTGTGGGGTTTTTGTTTTTGTTTTGTTTTTTTACTAAACTGTTGGAAAACCAAGGATGGTAATAATCAGAATGCTAATTGAATTAAATTCCAGACTTGAGATGAAAATGTCAACTTCTTTTTTTAAGTTTTGCTGCAGGTTGTGACTCTTGTAAATTTGCCAGCTAGTGCATGACATGATAAAAATGAGAATGAATCAACTGAATTCAAGTAAAGCATGTCAAAAAAGTAAAGTACTTTGTATTTTCTAGCAACCAATCTATATGCAGTCTTCTAGCAGGAGCCCACTTTCTGTCAATACCATCATGTTTATGCTGAGAGGGATTTTTTAGCTTTAATCTAAAAATCAACTACTTTGTAAAATTATAATTGAAAATGTTCACTAGCATTCTAAAGTTCAATTTACTGGATGTTTTTTAATTCCAACTTAACAGAGCCCCTGATTCTGTCAGCTGTATTCACACTGAGTAGCACTTTATTGTGCAAATAGACAGACAGAAAACAATGGATTTATGTGCAGAATAAGATACTATGCAATATAAGGAAGGGTGGGAGAATCTGGCTCAAAGTAGATGTGACATTATGGCCATAAATAAAAAAAATGTACTCCTTCCTCCTTTCCATCCCATCATTACATTTACAGATTATTGCAAATTATTCAGTTAAAAAGAATCCAGCATTTTACAGGTCAAATTAATAGATATTTGAACCTTGTGTTGTTTGTTCATGGTAGCTCAGATCTATGGGGCAAGTGATACAGAAACAAAGCCAGAGATTTATGCAGCGTTTAGCAATGGAACAGAACCAAAAATTCACAGCTCCCATCAACAACTTTCATCATCTGCAACTCTTCAAGGAAATAGCTGACTTCAAAACAAATCAGCAGGGGTTCAGAGGACTGTATTTCAATTAATCTCAGGAGGAAATGGGGGTGGAGATGTTCGGGTTTTTTTTTTTAAACATAACTTAAACCAGAAACCAGCATACCCACTAAATTTCTTCTCTGAAGTTAACAAAGGCTTAAAGGAAAACCAAAAGCTGATCCTATAAAGATTAGAAAAGGTTATCTTCTGTGAAGAACTCTTCATGGAGGGTTGTGCTCTAAGCAAGGGAAGCAGCAGCAGAGAACAGAAGAGATGCCCCACCCATGTTAATTTATGACGGAAAGAAGGAGTGTGCGCCTGACTCTCAATATAAAAATCATTTTGAAAGACGATATTTAAAAAGGCATGAAAAGTGAGCCACTAGAGAATAAAGATTAGAATTAAATCATGGATTTAAGATTTATTTGTGCAGATCATAAATCACATGCATCAGACAATGCAAATTATTTTGCTTTAATTAGACATCCAAAATTACACATCAAAGAAGCAAGAAAGCTGTTTCTTCCAGATATTTTTTATTGCAACTGATCAAGTTTGTAAGCATCCTAATTTTATTTCCAAAAAAGATTGGGAGTCAAAATATAAAATGAATAAAAGGTCAACTATGTTACACACTACCTCTGCTGGAGATTTTACAGCTGTAGGAATAGCTTTTTACTACTGTGTGAAATGTTGTTATCCACAGAATTCAACACAGTGGGAAACCCTTTTAAGGCCTCCTTTTTTCTTGTGTCTTAATTGTAGGGTAGTGTATGAACTCTGTCATACCATTAACTGAGCATCTGCCTTTTCCAGGCAAAGGCAAGTGACAGTATTTGCAAGATTGAGCTCTGGTAAGAGACTATTCACTTTTGCTTGAAACAATATGGTTTGAGCATTACCAAGATGTAGTTTTGTAATAAATAATTTTCGAAGACCATATTGTGCCATCAATTTTTAAGCAGAATTCCCTATTAATTCACTGACTACAATAGGGTGTCTTACGTGAACACTGATGACATGGTATGCTTTAGAGATACTCACTTGCTATAGAGTTCCAGAGGGGTAGCCGTATTAGTCTGTTTTTAGCAAAATAGCGAGAGTCCTGTGGCACCTTAAATACTAACACATTTATTTGGACATAAGCTTTTGTGGGCAGAAACCCACTTCACTGGATGCAAGACATTTTTGCCCATGGAAGCTTTTGCCCAAATAAATGTGTTAGCCTTTAAAGTGCCACTAGACTCTCACTGTTTCACTTGCTATAGGTAAATCGAGGCCTGATTCTCCTATAAGCTGCACTGGTATAAATTTGAAACAACTCAGTTCAAATTAATGGATCTAGAATGATGTGAGACTAAGATTGGAGGGGAATGAAGCCCGTATCAGAAGTGCTAGAATAGACTGAAGAAAGAGAACCTTAAAAAATGTAGGGAAGTAGAAAGAAAACAAAAAAACAAGGAAAAGGACGAAGAAGAAAGAACCAATTCCCATGTTGGAAAAGAGTCTCATCCAAACATGTTTCCTCCTAACACGAAAGCAGAGAGGGGCTTAAACCAAAACCAAGAGTCTAAACAATCCCAAATCTTGGGGAAGTTCAGTTCCAGTTTGAACCTTATTGCTGATCTCTACTTTCTTAAATGGACCAAACCCAAATATTAGATTTGAATCTGTACTCTGGTCTAGGTGCTTTGCTAATGGAACACAACTAGACACATACTTTTTAAAGTAGTGCTCTCATCTCTAGTGGTGCTCCCTTTCTGCTACAACTAAGTCATATTGGGACATGTGCCTGGCTGATGCTTTGGGATGTGTCTTTTCTATAGATAAATAGAGGACTTTGCCCTCCAGGACTGTCAACTTTTCACAACAACTACATTAACTTTAAATTATAAGTGGGAGCAGGGAGCCTTTAAGGCCACAGGCTCCTGATCTATTTAATGGGCTTTTCTTTTTCTTTTTATTCATTTAGCACCTGACAACTTCCTCCCAGCTGAGGGTTAGGTCCAGGCAGAGATATGCACATGCTGGAGATGAATGCATGGATGCACAGATGATGTCAATGGGAGGCCTTTGGCTTCCTTGATGGTGGGATGCTGTTCCAGGAAGGAGGACTGCTGGGAAGAGATGGAGTTTCCCTGACCAAGAATGGGGTGAGCATCACTGGTGAGGACAGCTTTATACTAGGTACAAAGGAGGGAGGAGACAAAAGCCCATAGATAAAAGTAAAAAAGGCAATCTTAACAGAAGGCTAATTGTTGCTGGAGGGGGACACATGGAAAATTACAGTAGGGTCATAGACGCAAGAAGAGGGAAATCAGTGGTGGAATCTGCACCACATCTTAGAAGTCTATACACAAATGCAAGGGATATGGGAAATCAACAGGAAAAACTGGAAGTATTAGTACATAAGCTAAATTTGTACTGAACTGGCATCATTGAGACTTGGTGGGATAAATAGTCTAACTGGAATATTGGTATAGAGGGATCTTCTTTGTTCAGGAAGGACAGGCAGGGAGAAAGAGAGGCGGCGTTGCATTGTCCATTAAGAATATACACACTTGTTCTGATGAATTGAAAGTCTCTGCGTAAAGATAAAGGGGAAAAAATGGGAGGGATGTCACAGTAGGGATCTATATTAGACTACCAAATCAGGAGGAGGATGTGAATGAGGCATTTCTAGAACAAACAACAGCAAAATTCCAAAACACAAGATCTGGTAGTAATGGGGTATTTTAACTAACCAGATATCTGTTGGACAAGTAATATGGCAAAACAAAATTTCCAGTAAGCTCCTGAAATGTACTGAGGACAATTTTTTGTTTCAGAAAGTGGAAGAAATAACCAGAGGGACAGCCGTTTTAAACTTGATTCTGACCAAAAGGGAAGAATTGGTTGTGAATCTGAAGGAGGAAGGCAATTTGGTTGGAAGTGATCATGAATTGATAGATTTGATTATTCTAAGGAAAGAAAGGGTAAAAGTAGCAGAAAAAGGACTATGGACTTCAAAAAAGCAGACTTTAACGAAGTCAGAGAACAGGTAGGTAAAGTCCCATGGGAAGAAAATCTAAAGTATATAAGAATTCAGGAGAGCTAGCGGTTTCTCAGGGAGACAATATTAATAATACAACTAGAAACTATCCCAATGCAAAGGGAAGATCAGAAGAATAGTATGAGGCCAATATGGCTGCATCAGGAGTGCCTTAATTATCTGAAAACCTAAAAGGAATCCTATAAAAAGCAGGAGGGAGAAAGAAATTGGGAGACAGTAAGACAATAGAATAGAGATTAAAAATGGAGAAAAGAAGCATAGAAATAGAGAGATCAAAAATTATATACAAAAGTCATAAGGGAAAGAAGAAAATTAATGCAAACAGAATCAGAATTGTGGGGGGAAGGGGAAGGAAATGATTTTCCTTTCACTGTATACCCGTAACTCCCATTGAAGTCAAAAGAAATTTCTTGTATCCTGTGGCAAATTATTCAGACTGAGGGCTTCTTCTTCTTATCTCATACAATTCATTACATTGTACCAAAGAAATTGAAGTCCCAGCTAATCTGGGATTTAAAATAGCCTATCAGGTTTGTATGGATAAACAACACTTCAATATAGAGAGACTTCATTCAGTCATCTCTTCACTCAGAAAAATTCGTATTCATATCATATTCAAAATTCATACCGCCAATACATCAGTAAGGTACGTTAACTGTATGCACACTAAAGCGGCTGTCATCAATGATTTCCTTTCAGCCATTCCTGAGATTCTGTGTAGAAGACATCCGGTTTCCATATCCAGTCCTTCTTTTCTATCCTTCAGCATCTCGCACAATATATGCTGAAATGCTGGTAGAGAGTTCATCTGAAAAATAAAGTAATACAACTGTCCCTAGACTCGGAAATGTATTTCTCAAACCAGAGTCAATCTGAATGTTACAATTCAGGCCCATCTCTAATTAACGATGTCATGGTGTGGATTGGGATCATTTGGTTATGTATCTGGAACATGGTCATTGTGTACTGCTCTAAGGTTCTTCTGTGCTTTCTAAGGTCCATAGAAGACCAAGAGAAGTAGGGCACAAACTAGAGGAGCCCTGAAGTTGTTCTAACTTATAATGGGGTTGGGCAGGCACCTGCATAGCCAAAATATGGGGAACAGCAAGGTGTCTTAAAGTTGCTTTTGCCCTCTCATTCTCTATCCTCCAACCTTGTCCCACATGCAAGAATGGAGTAACTGAGAATCAGGCCTGTAGGGTCCAATAGTAGTAGTTCTATCAGTGATACTTCATTGAATTACACTGTTGTTGAGATGGAGGGAATGGATAAAAAAAAGTGAGTCTGGAAAAATTGCAATATACGTTTTCCAAAAAAAATAATTCACAATTTAAATGGGTCCCTAATTAGAAGATGTGAACAAAGCCTCCTGTCTGGGTTTATTTGAAAAGATTGCTCAGCTGCTCAGAACTTGGCTACTCAGCAAAGGGAGGCTGGTAAGGAGGTCGCTGCCTGTGTGTCTTCTGAAGGATCTCTTGGGGGAAATGTCTGAAGGTTTTCTGAAGTCTACTCAGTGAGCCATCCAGGCACTAGAAATTAAAGTTGACTCATTTGTCTCATTTGGTTAAGTGCAAGGCAAATAATGAGGTACTGGAGGCTGAAGTTTAAAAAAAAAATCATATAGATAGATTTTAACTGAAGCTACATGCCTATGCAAAGGAGTAGTAAGAAGTGAGAACCCTTGAAATATCCCTGTCCCATCTACCTGGACCTTGGAAAAGCTACAAGCTCACTAACTCCCTCCCCAGAACAGGTGGATGAGGAGAAGATGGGATGGGGCAGGTAACAGAAGGCCCATGGCACCAACCCCCTTCCTGCCATCTAGTGTTGCTGAGTCAATGCAAGGAGGGAGAATAGGTATTAATAGCTGGTATGGGCCAGCACTAAGTTACTGTCCTCCTATAAGGAAAGAGGTACATGTGGCTCCCTGGAAAGCTTCTGAATGCTAGTAAAAATGAGTTATATATTTTTGGAATTGGTTATAAGTACTCAGAACTACCAAACGGATTTAAATAAATAAACAACCCAACATTTTCAGGTTTGGGTCTTGAGGATTATTTTAGATGGGCTAAATTCATTTTATTGTAATATGGTGCTCAACAACTGCTGATCTGCTGTACTGTGGAATAAGCCCCACACTGTCACTAAATTAAAAAAAGATGAAGTAAGTTGCCCAAAGCCACCAGGAAGTCAGAAGAAGATCCAGGAATAGAACCATAGCTATTCACTGGAAGACAGTCCTGCAGTATATAAGAATGATGAATATAATATCATGACCTTGAGTTTTAGATATATAGCTCCAGTCCTTCAAACACACAAGTAACTTTATCTACATGAGTAGTCCCCATGAATGATATGGGCCTACAGAAGTGCATGTGCGTTTGGAGGATCTGGTCCTATATTTTTATTACTTTTACTTTTCCACATCCTTTCTAATCTTCTTTGTAAGCTTCTTCCATTAGCATAGTTATTCCACCTCCATGAGAAGCAGGCCTATATTTGGATCCAAATACGATTTTCCACAAAGTTTGAATATATTCATATTCAGCCTTCTGGCTTAACCCATGTTGACAGAAGAAGCTTGCCTCTTGACATAGCACTGTCTACACCAGGGGTTAGGTTATATGGCTGTGTCACTCCGGTGTGTGGATTTTTCACAACACTGAGTGATGTAGTTATACTGATATAAGTTTATAGTGTAGGTCTGACCTCAGGGAGTGTGCAGCAGCTATTGAGGAGGTTTAGGATTGCTGGCACTAATTTCAGGCCTAGCTCTCTGGACTGCCTGGTTTCCATTGCAAAGACATCTATCAGATACTGGATCTGCACCTGAAGCTTGTGACCAGAGGGACAGTACCTTAACTCTGTCCATCTTGTGCAAGCTAAGAGCATATATGGTCCAAGAGTTGGCTTTAGTACAATGGACTGGTGGTGTACAGCAGGGGGAGTGCATCAGGCCTGAAACATCTCTGGAACCACTGTGCAGCTTGAATCATGAGAAGCTTCCAACCTGGCAGAAAAAAGATTAATGTGTAAATTAAAAATGAGCATAAGCATTTCTTTGTATCACTATTAATACTCCATCCCAGGGAGTAGCCAGCACTATTCAGCCATAAGCCCAGCAGGCTGATGCTGGGAATCATTTGACTTGGCTGGACAACATTTAGTGATTGCAGCTGGTGTTTCCCAGCCAGGGCATATAACGAAGAGCCCAAGGTCCTTGAGATTAGGGAAGGCCAGGAGAGAGTTGGACATCACATGTACTCTCATGTTGCTGCAGCTGAAGGCTGTGAGAGGGCAGAAAAGCCCTGTGATACCTTGAATGGGGGAAGGTCCAGCAATTACATTATTGGAAGCCTGATGGCCCCACAGTCTTAACTGAGGAACAGGCATGTAGCTTTTATTATTATTCTAGTTTCCTTTTTTTGTATGTTAAGAATAAACAAAGCCCTGAAGAAGGGGCTACAGATTGAACTAGGAGTGGCCAGTTGTTTGGCCCAGGCTTACCTCACCAGACTAAGACACATCTCCTCTTTATACTAATACATACACAATATTGTTGTGAAACAGGTGAGGTTGCTACACACATAACATATCTGATATCAACTCACCAAAACAAGGAAATGAAAAATTATGTCACCTAACAGTACATAGCCTAGTACACTAACCACAGCCACCATACAGCACAGACCAACTATTGCAGCCTTAACACTGTCTCTATAAGAATGCCAGTCTTCCAGAACCTTTTTACAAAACTATTTCCTCCAAACGCATCAGGCTACACCTTAACCTTTCTTCCTGCAATTCCCCTTCACCACACTATATCTTCCTTACACTATTATTTTGGATGTTTGGTTAAGCAACCGTAACTGTTTCAAAGGCAAGTTTTTGTGTATTTATTTCCTATGATTTTTTTTTAATTAAGCATTAGATGTCACACTAATTCCAGCAAAGCCACACAGTTTCACCTTTCTGTTCAATTCTGGGCTGTCCTAGTTCAGAGTATTAGTCAATGACAGTTTCAGGCCAATGAACATCTCATGGTTTGTTACAGGTTAATGTAGCTCTCTGTGGTGCAAGGTGCATGTAACAAGGTGCATGTAACAAGTTGCAGGATGAAAGTCTTAGTTTGATAATGAAGGAAGTAAGTTGAGAAAACTTGGAAAGTGTAGAAAACCTTCATATTCCTGCAGATCCTGGATCCATACTAGAGTAGTCTTGGATTTTAGAAGTATTTGGATTTGGTCCTTAGTTACAATGGTGTAAATCTGGAACAGATTAATTGACAGTTATTTCAGATTTTTACTGAGATCTAAATTTTGCCCATTGTATTTATGTAGTATCTTCCTTACTTTTTACATCAACCTCCACACATGAAAATAATTGGTTTCTTCAATTTAAATTAAAACGTACATTTAGTGTTTAACAACGCAGTATTTTTATCAAATAACCTAAGGCAAAATATCAATAAAAGGCTACAAATCACATCCTGCTCACCTTGCTCAGGAATGTAATTCAGTTGTATTCAGTGGAAGTACCCATGTGAGAAGGATTTGGTGTCACTTCAATGCCTTGGTTGCTTGAAAAGGCAGAGTTGACAAATGAGATAACTCATACTTACTAGAATTTGGTTTTGTTAACAAGACATCTGATCAAGAAATGTTTTAAAGTGGTATTCTGGCATTTTACCATTTAGTGATGGTTATTAAAAATAAGTGATTTTTTTCTTATAACTATATAATTCTAAAAAAAACCAAAAGCTGTTTACAGATCCCTCCACCAGTAGTTGGAAAGCTATCAAAACAATGAGAAAGAGGGGTACACCCCTGGAACTTATCAAAACAAAAGTATTTTGGCTCATCTCCAGCTAGGTGTACAGTAATGTCACTAAAAGTATAACCTTACAAAAAATTTAGTAGCACATTGAAGGATGATGGTTAGTGCTATCTGGAAGATTAATCTATTGCAGACCAAGGAAGAAGTGGAAGCAGAGAAGTGGAGAATGCAAAGCAGGAGAAGTTACTACTAGTAAACAGTAATAAGTCACCAGGACCAGATGGCATTCACTCAAGAGCTCTGAAGGAACTCAAATCTGAAATTGCAGAACTGCTAATTGTGATATGTAACCTATCATTTAAATCAGCTTCTGTACCAGATGACAGGAGGATAGATAATGTGATGCCAATTTTTAAAAAGGCTCCAAAGGCAATCCCACCAATTAAGGGTAAATTGGTTGACATTATAGTAAAGAACAGAATTATCAGGCACATAGATAAATACCGTTGTTGGGGAAGAGTCAGCGTGGTTCTTGTAAAGGGAAACCATGCCTCACCAATCTACTAGAATTCTTTGAGTGAGTCAACAAGCATGTGAGCAAGGGTGATACAGTAAATATAGAGTACTTAAATTTTCAGAAAGCCTTTGACAAGGTTCCTCACCAAAGGCTTTTAAGGAAAGTAAGTGGTCATGGGATAAGAGGGAAGGTCCTCTCCTGGATCAGTAACTGGTTAAAAGATAAGAAACAAAGGGTAGGAATAAATGGTCAGTTTTCAGACTGGAAAGAGATACTTAGTGGTGTCCAAGGGTCTGTACTGGGTCCAATACTGTTCAACATATTCAGAAATAATCTGGAAAAAGAGGTAAACAGTGAGGTGGCAAAATTTGCAGATGATACAAAACTACTCAAGATAGTTGCATTCAAAACAAACGACAAAGAGTTACAAAGGGATCTCACAAAACTGGGGGACTGGGCAAGAAAATGGCAGTCAATGTTAATAAATGCAAAGTAACACACATTGGAAAACATAACTCCAACAATACATATAAAATGATGAGGTCTAAATTAGCTGTTAGACTCAAGAAAGAGATCTTGGCATCACTGTGGATAGTTCTCGGAAAAAATCTACTCAATATGCAACGGCAGTCAAAAAAACTACCAGAATGTTGGGAATCATTCGGAAAGGGATAGATAATAAAACAATAAATATCATATTTCCTCTTTATAAATCCATGGTATGCCCACATTTTGAATATGGCATTCTGATCTGGTCACTCCAGCTCAAAGAAGATATTGTAGAATTGGAAAAGGTATGGAAAAGGGCAACAAAAATTATTAGGGATATGAAAAAGCTTCCATACAAGGAGCGATTAATGAAACTGGGACTTTTCAGCTTGGAAAAGAAACAACTAAAGGGGGATATGACAGAGGTCTACAAAATCAGGACTGGTGCGGAGAAAGTAAATAAAGAAGAGTTATTTATTTCTTCTCATAACACAAGAACTAGGGATCACTAAATGAAATTAAGAGGCAGCAGGTTTAAAATGAACAAAAGGAAGTATTTTTTCACACAATGCACAGTCAACCTGTGGAAGTCCTTGCCAGAGGATGTTGTGAAGGCCAAGACTGTAACGAGCTTCAAAAAAGAGCTAAATAAATTCATGGAGAATAGGTCCATCAATTGCTATTAGCCAGGATTGGCAAGAATTGCTGTTTGCCAGAAGCTGAGAATGCCCTCAGACGCACTTGGCATTGGCCACTGTCAGAAGACAAGATACTGGGTTAAATGACTCATTAGTCTGACCCAGTATGGCTGTTATGTTCTTAAATTGTGATAGTAGAAGATAAGTATTTTACCAGGAAATCCTGTTTCCATTAAAATAAGTTTATTCTCCAGTTTATCTACGGCACATATTACTCATGGGGGAATTCTGTGCCAAAAAATTAAAAATTCTGTGCACAATATTTTAACATTCTGTACCAGCTGTCACCCTGGCCATATGCGGCCAGGGCTTGGGCTGTGAGCCCCACTGTGTACACGTCTGAAATTTGTGAGTTCTACCAAAAGGAAACATTTTGGTGGAAATCACAAATTCTGTGTGAAAAAATAAAATTCTGCGACATTAATTCTGTGCAAAATCTGCATTGCGCAGTGGTGCAGAATTGCAGCAAGAGTAACCCACTCAATCCAACAAAATCAATATCACATGGAGCTTCTACCTTCTCATATATATTTTTTTCTCAAATGTAAAATCAACACTGTTCCAAATTGAAGAGATATGGGGGAAAAAAAGGATCATCAGTGATAAAATATTGGAGGAAAAATAACTTTTTTAAAGAGCCTGCCTTCTTCAGCAGGGATTATTATTGTTATTGTTTTGATTTAAAGTTTCATAGTATCCATTTAGATCTGACTTCCTTCAACAAAACCAACTTCATTTTATGTACAGCCCTATACACCTGAGTCCTCTTGTTTTACTTAAAATAAATCTCCCATTTTTTAAAACCTACCCCATTTTTAACCTCCAACCAACCACTTTTTCACATCAGACAAAAAGAGGACTGAGGAGTGGGAACTGCCTCATCTTGCTGTCAGTTTTCGTGTGTCAACTGGCTCCCTGATGACCCCGAAATTCTGCATTTGCCTTGTAATGAAATAGTTAGCAAATTGTAAATATCGCTGATAAATCAACATGCTTTCCGTAGGCAACATGGTTAGCTTCAGATTTGAATAAATTCCTGAAGCACACCAACCTTCAAGGATGGATGGAAAAGTTCCATTCATAACCCAGTCATCCAGTAAATGTAACACATGCTCTAAAACAGGCTAGTGTAGTTTCAGGTGGCAACTTCATTACTTCATTTAGTCTCTTTTCAAAATGTATAACTTAATTTCTTATTGACTTAATAGGGTTTTTCCCTTTTGAAAACTCATGTTCTTTTCTGTAAAAAACCCTAAACTTTCTTCCATCATCAGATGAAGACTATTTGAGATGCAATGTAGAATTTTTTCCTTCCCCTAGATACTTAGACTGGACGTGTATTAGAATATTTCCTAATTCCCTGGAAAGAAGAAAAGAAGGGAGTGTTTAGTCACTTTTCCTTGGAGATACAGAATCCTTCTTTTTTGAACATCACAGACGAATAGGCTGTTTTCCGGACTGCCCTATCATTATTTCTCCACTCTGGGTTTGTATTCTGTTCCAAGTGATGCACTAAAGTCTAAATGAAAACCATTTCCTTAGTTTCTTCCTAGCAGCTTTTTGCAAAGTATTATTGTGCAACTGTGATATCCACAATTTTAATGATGACATTTAATTCTGAAAGGCCATGGGCTGAATCCCAATGAATAAATTCATGAAGTTTAACCTCTCCATGACCTGATTTCTACTGGCTTTTGATCTAGTCCCTCCCCAGCTCATTAACTGTCCTGACAAAGCAGCAATAAAAATTCACATCTGATCTCACTCGTCCTTTTAAAAAAAAAAGGGTGGGGGGAGAAACACCACCATACTCAGTCTGGAAATGATCAGCTGTATTTTTATAAATAAGCTAATTTTTGATGAAAATGATACATATCATCTAAATTGAATGAGGCATCCTGGATTAGAAACTGTGATGACAGTATAATTATGCTCAGTCCTAATTAATTTTTAATATGTATTGTGGATAGAGTCAAACTTATTAAGATGCATACGCCAAGGAGATCCTGAAAATATTGATTGAACAAGTCTGTCACACTCAATTTTCAGCAATGCTTTCACAGTCAAGATTAGCACATTGTTTAGTGTCCCCTAAAACAAAACCATCACTTTTCTCATACCTTCCTGACAATGCCAACTGTGGATCACAGACCTAAACCATTTTTAAGATGGCACCTGTTTCGTATCCATGTTTATGTTGACATGTGTCTTTGTGCAGCTAATTTCTTTGCCATGTTATCTGTACCCAGGGTACTAAGAAGCTTGTATTTGCCTTTAGGGCCTGAACCTAAACCCATTGAATTCAATGGAGTCTCCATTGACATCAATAGCCTTTGGATCAGTTCAATAGGTATTATTGTAATTTGCACAATGCAAATGCACAGATAGATTTCCCACCCACTACTATTCTTCCCATCCCTCTCAGTTTGAGGTCATATCTGTAGTGGTAGTTCCTAGAGTGGGCCATTTTATCATCTTCTGGTTTTGTTGGTCATCCTGATGTGGTCAGTTGTTTCCTCAATACTGGAAGATACGAATTTCAATACATCTAGAGCTGTCATGCCCCCTTCATTTTCATTTAAAATCTGCTTTGGGTTTTTTCCCTCAGACAGATCAACAAAATGTTCCTTCAGTTTCAAGGATCCTTTTCTGTACTGCGTATATTCTAAATTAATCTTTAAATAGTATCTATAGGATAGTTATGTATCATTATTTTATTTTTGTACAATTGCTGTATTAATTAAAGCTGTGTGAATAACTGGTTTCTCAGTTCAGTGGATGAACCAAAATATTATTCAGTATGCGTAAAGGGCACAATCTGACCCATGATGCTAGAAAAATCTAGAGTTTTTTGAGTGGAAGCAAATACCCCCCATTCAAATAAATACCGGTTTATCTAGTCAAGACAGACTATTAATTTTGTAATTCAGTCTGATGCAGTTTTGAGGCACTATTTCAGTTGCTCGCTCTGGAATGCCTGAAAACATATGGTATGATAAAGTCACTGTATATTCTAGCAGCTCTTATGGCTGTAATTTCACTTTATATCAATAGGAAATGCACATGTATTTCAGAACCAACTGAAAATATAAAATATTTAACCTTTCTTGGCAATGGAAATAAAAGGAAGAAGAAGGGAGTGTGCACAAAAATCTCATCAAAAGATAATCATGCTGCTATAAAAAAAAAAGCATTCAATTGACATTTTATTCACCTTTGCCACTTCCCACATGGTCACTGCATAGAAATTATTCCCAGCCAGCCAATGCTGGTACTGAACACTAGACCTTTTGAGAAAAATCAACAGTTCATAAAGAGAGCTAGTGCAGGGAGACTGTGGATATCATAGAAACACCATTCTAAAACCCAAAACAACCCAGGATCATTCCCAAAGCTTCCTTCAACCAACAGGGAAGAACCAGGGTAAAGGTCTCATCCTGACTATTGAAGTAAACTGGAATTTTACCATTTATTTCAGTGAAAGTAAGATCAGGACCTAAGTTGGCAGCGTAACATGCTGTGACAGCAACCTCAGAAACAAAATGCAGCCTATACTGCACTGAATGCAGTAGGCAGCTGGTTATTTCTCAGCTCTCTCTGTGCATTAATAGAAAAAAAATAACATGACTGCGAAGTAGTTATCCTCAGTTAAAGGATGACCTCGCTTTAGCCACAGGGGCCCTATTGTGTGCTGTATTTAGTTATTAATTCCTTTCTAATTTTCCTTAATATTTGGGTTTCTGTCCATTTTGTTATATAGCTGGATATCAGCTGTAAATATCTACTTATTTAAAACAAATAACCTAAAATCTCTCAATGTAAATAGGAAATTAAAAACAATAAGTAAATAGAAACTTCAAGCACGGTGAAGGAAAAAAGCTGGCAGGCAAATAGCCAAGAAAAGGTGCAAGAAGTAATCTAAAAAAGGTAAAACTAAGTGTTCAATTACCTCATTATAGAGCAATTTAGACTTGTTTTTGTCCCCAAAAGTTTGCAGATAAAAGCAAGAGAGAAGTAGGAAAATTCCATCAGATCTCTTCATTGGGTGAGAACAAAACACATTCATGGCACTCGAATGTGTCGGTGGGTTGGTCGGGCTTGGATTTCTCTCACTCCCTTGCTCTCTCTTTTTCCTATACTCTTGTGTGTACAGACTAACGATGCTTATGTGTTCTTAGACCTGTGAAAACAAATTACACTATTTTAAACAAAAATACATAGTCCATCAGGGTATTGACTGTACCTCTATCATTCTGACCCAGAGATGAGGCAGCAAAGACACCAATGGAAAGGGTAGAATCGGTCTTGCCTAAGGATATTTCTGAATTTTAAATGATCATTCTCCCCATGCCAAAGGGCTGTTCATTACCCCAGCTCCCATCAAAACAGAATCCTTGTTATTCCAGTTACACCAAGTATCTTCTGTTTCAGTGAAAGGGAGTGTCTTAAAGTCATGTGGATTGAGGACAGAAATACCCACCTTGGCCAGGATCTCATTCTTTACTGAAAAGATTTGAGTCAAGATAATGTAGTGATAGAAAAGGGAAAAGTGTCTTCTGGATGGCGCATCAATAGAACAAGCTCCCCTTCATTCCTGGATGATTTTTTTCTTTGGTCTCATTTTCTAGGTTTCGTTTCCTCTGCCCCCCCCCACATCTCTTATTTTTCCTCCCCTCAGTCACCAGAGGCCTGTCTGTTACCAAAACTCCTGATTCCCCATGTTCCTGAATTTAACAAATTTTGAACCCTGAACCCATTGGTTCCCTCTCTATAAAGACCTAGTTCCAACTCCCTTCCCTTCCTTTTTTGAGCTGCCAGAAATTTGAATTCTGCCCCTTGGCCCAATTACTAAGCTCAGGATCAGAGAGGACTTCCAAACTCCCTCTCTCTATCTTTCTCACACACATAAGTAATACAAGGGCCCTACCATCAATCAAACATCAGTCCTGCCCCTTGACCCTTAAGCCCTGCCCACCTGTCACCAGAAGTCCCTCCCCATCTGGTCACCTGACATCTGGTCCCTCCCTGAATTATGACTTCCAGGTCAAGATGGCCACCTGACCGGAAGCTGAGACTGTCAACTCCACAAACCTCCTCTATGTCTCTCCCTGCATCTTCCTCACCTAGTAGAAGACCATCCGCTTTACTGACAGTCCCCATTTCCTTGCTCTGTAACTATCTCTGGATCAACAGTGGTAGAGATGGGGAAGAAGTTGCTGACTACCCCTCTTCTTGGCTTAGGGCAAGGACTGGTCTGACAGAACATCCTGATGAGATGAGGTCATCAGCATTATGACCGATACCCTAGCTGCTCTGAAGAGCTTCTGACCGATGGTCACTTTGATTGACCTGACACAATTGTAGTTCCAGCCATATAATCTGCTCCCAACTGACAAAAACAATCATGGAACTCATTTTGTCCTCATTATTAACACTGTAGATGGCCTGGGTAATGACAACTATTGTTTAGGTTGCTCAACAGTATTTACACAGCACAGTGAATCCAAAGACAAATTTGGATTCACTGAGAAGTGGTTTTTGCATTCCCCACTCCCTTTTGCTTTGAATTCTGAGTTGAAATTAAACCTCAAGTCTTATGAAAGCACAATCAAACCCACTAGGTTTCTACTGGAAATATGCAAAACTGTGAACTTCACATGATTTTCATGAAAAACCATAAATAACTAATGGTTCTCTTGTATCTTGACCCACACTTACTTCATGTAGTTTTCAGAATAGCTGGTCTGAATTTGAACTGTAAGGCAACTCAAAACAGTCTCAGGTTTACATGGTTTCTATTTCTGCAAATACTTCACTGACTAACCATTGTAAATATGTCCATAATTGTAAGTTATGGGTACAAGCCAGACAATTTGGATCTAGAACATAACATACTGGATCAGATCAATGGTCATCTAGTCTAGTATCATGTCTTCTGACAGTGGCCAATGCCAGATGCTTAAAGAGAATGAACAGAACAGGACAAGCAAGTGATCCATCCACTGTCATCCAGTCCCAGCATCAGGCAATCAGAGGCTTAGGGACATACAGAGAATGGGGTTGCACTCCTCAGCATCTTGGTTAGTAGCCATTGATGGACCTATCCTCCAGTGAATTTATCTAAATTTTTCAAATCCAGTTATAGTTTTGGCCTTCACAACATCCCCAGGCAACAAGTTCCACAGGTTGACTGTGATATCCAAGTGTATCAGTACCCTAATGTGTTCTACATTTTTTAACATCCCAACATTTGAGGACATTTGGATCTGGACTCTTGGTTCAGCCCAGTTTAAAGAGAGAGGTCATTTTTCAAAATTCAGATGTAGACTCAAATTTTGAGTACCAGAACTTCAGGTGTGATGGTGTAGAGATTTAGTGTGAAATCCTAGTCCCATTGAAGAGAGTGGCAAAACTCCCATTGACTTCAATAGGATCAGGGTTTTACCCTTGGATTTGGGCCTACCTCTAACAGCTATAGTAATGATTTTGCGGGAAAAGATATTCCAATATTTGGCATATTAGTTTAGGATACTCTGTCATAATTTCTATCTTTGTTACTTTTCTTAGGGATTGAATTTCTTCCATGGATTGATTTTAACTCAAATCTTTCTAATGTTACTGAAGAAACAGTGATGCAAAAGATACTCAGCTCTAGAATCCTTTAATTTGCCATAATCCTGGCTGCCATTAGATATTGTTGCCTGTATAATGGCAATAATACCTTTAACAGAGTACAATAATTTTGAAAAAAGGGAGTTTAATAATCTCCACATCTTTGGTAGGTAAACCTCAAATTTAAATTAAAAATCAATTAACAAATTATTCACTTTACAGCATATAAATCTAAACCTGCAATTCTTGCTCATTCTTTACTTGGTCAAAACTCCCATTTAAGGATTTCAGGACTTGCTCCTATATTTATTGCTTTCTCAGCACCGAAGTATTAAAATGTTTAACTGACCTAATCTCTGGAAAGTGCACTCATGATGTTTGCTTCTTTTCTATCAATAATCTGTTGCTGTAGTTATTTGGAATGTGACACTTTCTCCGGGCATCTGGCCTTTGTAATATACCAGTAGTATCAGTAACAGAAGGACACTTACACCTGACATCATCTTATAGTTCACACAGCACCACATTTAGAAGATTAGCTGTCAAGCTTTTTTGTTCCTGTGTAATATTATCTCTTCCTTTGGAAGGGGAACATAACAAAATAGGTGTTTGTTTTTAGTAGCTGAATTAAATATACTTCATCAGTTAAATGATAACAGTGTGTTGACATAGGTTTATGGAGCAGTACAGAAGAAATTTAATTTTGATGTCACTGAAAACTGACAAGTGTATTTTAAAGGGCTAAATTTTTACCTTTTGAGGTTATTTTTTTAAAAAATCCAACCCATTCTTAAAACAAGTAACTTTAATCTGTTTTGAAAGGTCACATTCAGAACCCATTCTGCTGCTTTCAAACTTCTCACCGGTGTATAATTTCCCAGAAGGGCAAGGTTTAGAGGTTAGGGTTAAGATTACATGGTACAAAGCAAGAGCAAGGTTTACTGCTTTTTAACTTAACATGCCCAGGGTACAAAGTTGTAGTGTTTTGTACCACTTCACAGTTTTGATTTGTATTTCATATACATTGTTGGGCTGTATTTTCCCCATCCATGTTGTTACATTAGGTCATATACTACCTTTAGGTCATACGCATAACTCCCATTGATGTCGAGAGCAGCGTATGGACTGAATTGGAACATACAAGAGTTTATCAGGCCTGGGAAGGGTTTTTAAAGAATTCAGGATAGGGTTCTTACGCACATAATCTTCCTGTTGGTTGGCTCACTCTACATCTCCCCCTCCCCCTGCTACTTTTCCCATCCCTTTTCCTGACAGTCTTCTTACAGCTGGTTTTCCTGATTGACCTCTTTTATGGTCTCATTTATACAGTTTTTTTTCTCTATCAAATCCTGTTATGATGTAAAACTTCTAATTCAGAGCTATCTCATCATAATGTTGTGACAGGCATTATCAAGAGGTCATTTTCTCTTTCATGGGGCCAGATTCTGATATCCTTATTCATACTGAATAGTATTTTACTCCACAAGATGTTCACATAAAGGCAATGGCACTACTCATGCAAAACAATGATCCTAAACCATAGTAAGGTTATCGGAACCATAGATATTAGTTGTACTCTGGTGTCAGTGAAAGATGTAGGCTCATATGATGCTAAAAGACTGCATTTCTAATTCTTTCTATTTCATGAACCCTCCCTTACAGCCTTTCACCCTTTCTCTACACACATAATGATAAAACCTACCATGCCTAGCAAAGGGGGAAATAGACCTGAAGCTATAATTTCTCAGATCCAGCTGCTCTCTGGATTACCAGTAGGTCAATAAATACCTGCTGGGAATCCCACTTATAGCAAAAAAAGCAGAGGGTCAGTGTTTTGAGGTTTGGCTTGCTAAGGCCTAAAGCTACTGAGCTGACTCATAATAAGACTCAATGCTGCAAATTAGCGATCTACCCTGAAGTAAGATGTCCTATTTTTTTCATGTCTGTGATTCTATTGTGGTCTTACTAGAAAACCTAAGGACATGCTACGGTATCAGAACAGGTCTTTAAGAGGGCCTGCTCTCAGTCAGATTCCATTAGGCTGCTATAGAATTGAACTCCCCTGTTAAGCTGTGTGACAAAAGTTGCCTGAGGACAGGCAGCAGATGAAGCAGTTACAATAGGATGAACAGAAAATATTTATGTGGTAGATCAGTCCTTTGTGGTTATTGATTATATTCAGGTTACTTTAGCATGGAGAGAAAGAGAAAAAAACAAAAGCTAAGCTAGAGATAACCTTGTTCAGCGTGTTCCATGGGTTGGAGACTTATTTGTAGGCTGCTTGATTTTTCCCATATTGTAGATCTCTGTCTGCCTCTTGGACACTAAATCAAAGAGCTGAAGATAAAATATGATATTAACATCCCTTTTCATTTTGCATAACTGAGAGGGATTTCCTTTATGTTTCATGTGATCAGCATGTAAATTAGAATGCTTCCAACAAAAAAATCACTCTGTAAACAGGATATATCTCCTATAAACAGATTTTATCCTGTGATTCACAATAAATACCACCAGCATCAATAAACAGCTCATTTCCTTTATGTTCCTCTCATATCTACTTCCTGTTCTAGAACAATAGGAAAAATGCCTATCTGTTTGCCCCAGAATAAAAAGTGTTCACATATGACACTAAATCAGATTAGTGTATTAATAATGAATCTATCAAAAAACAGTCACCTGAATTCATCTTTGTTGTAACTGCATTGTAATTTACAGAGATAAAAGACATAAATTTGACCCAGTAAATGTAATTAATACAAAAGGTGGGTAAAATTTTGTGTGTAAATCATTTTTCAGTAGAAAAATGCAAATTTGATTGACCTAAATAATTCATGATTTAGTTTAATTTTGGGGAATTGTTTAAGTAAAATAAAACAAATCAGAAATATTGAAATGGTTCATTTTGGAAAGCTGGTTCATTTTAGAATTTCAATACATTTTATTAAGGAGACTCAAAATGTTTCATTGAGCCTAAAATTGAATTTTTTGTTAACTTTTTCATTTCTCCAGAAAAATAAAACAACAAAAATTAGTTTCAAGCTGACCCAAACCAATTTTTTTTTCTCATGAATAGCCCCACTGAAGTCAGTGGGACTTCTTGTGGAGGAAGGAATTTCTCAACATGTGTGTTGACCTCACATTGAATACAAGGACCACAACAGAACCTTATTCACCACCTATCAAAGAGTAACCCTGCAGCTCCATGGTTGTATCATTTTGTTTTTATTTGGAATACTAACAAATATAACTTTTTTAAAATTTAAAACTCAAGTGCACAAGCCCTATATTAACTTCACTAAAGAGCCTTCACAACAAAATGGACAGAGTTAATACCATCAATATTTAGTTCACCATTTCTCCCAGAATACATTATTCTGTGTAAATTTGTCAAATATCTCAATTGTCTTTTGTTCCAGTGATACATATTGGACTCAGCTCTGAAATGGAAACACATTTTATACTTTTGCCATTTGCGGAGATGCCTAGCACTGGGAGACACAGCTAAGACATGACACTAAGATAGAACAATTGATTGTTTGTGTAAGTTTTGAAGAGTTGAAGAGTTTTTGTCTTTTGGCTGCACAAAGCTCCCTTTTTAGCTATAGTTTCTGTTAATTTATTTCTCTTCCAACTCATCACATAGCTATCCAGCTATCACTGAATTTTATTACCTGTTTTCCCCAATACAGCTGTTTGCTTTAATATTTTTGCAATTAAAGCCCATATTGTTAGCACTGGAAATGGAATAGCTAGTAGATTTATTTTGTTACGTCCAAACATGGTGATTAATATATTTATTCATATTATATTGGATATTGGGGCCCAGTTTATGGCTCTGACTTGAAATAATCCCATGGTCCTGGCGTACCTGTTGGTTTAGTAGCTAGGCTAGGAAATATATATTTTTAAATCTCTCTTTGGTATGGCATTCCAGTTCACTATGATGTTTATTCTCATTCTCTTCATCTCTAAATTCCTTCCAGGTTGATGGAGTATAAACTTGGCCCCATTAAAATCAGTGGGAATTTCATCTTTTAGTTTAATGGAGACAGAATTTCACTCTTAGTGCCCAATACGGTTGCCTGTGACAAATAAAATGATAATTTCCAGACTTCAATGAAAAAGGCTACAATAAAAATCAACATTATGTAAACAAGTATTCCTGTCTCTTCCACTTTTCACCATATTGCTCCTTCATGTAGGAGGGCTAAGAGGGTGATAAGCAGTAAGCTTCTGTGCTCTGCGTGTAAGAGATTACTATCCTGAATTCTCTGCACAGGAAAATAACCACTTAGACTCAGATTTTTAAAGTTATTTAGGCACCTAAAGATGCATATATGTGCCTAACTGTGTTTCAAAAGTGTCTAGGGGCCTGCACTGATTGATTTCAATGGCAGTGACGTGCTTTAGAAAATCCCACTAGGCACCTAGCTGCATCTTTCCGCACCAACATACCTCTAAAAATCTGGCCCTTAACCACCAGTCCTGCACCCAAAAACAACCATTAAATCCAACAAATCTTAGGGTATGTGGAAAAATGAGGGATTGAGGCCTTCCAGTGTAAACTCCAAGTTAACAAAAATGTGTATGTATTATCTAGGTTTGTTCCTTAAACTTACAGAGAACTAACTGAAAGATTTAGGGCCAGATCCTCATCTATTGCAAACGGGCATTGTTCCACTCACTTCAGTGGAGCTCTGCCAATTTACACCCGCTGAGGATCTGGATTAAAAAAAAATGTACCTATCTCCTATAGAACACAGTATATATTTCTGGAGTACTCCATTTTCCTAGAAAAGCAAATGTACCTTTAATAAAGGGTAAAATTTTACTGCTAGCTGGCCAGATCCTCAGCTGATGTAAATGAACACAATACTATTGAAGTCAATGAAGCTATGGTCATTTGCCTCAGGTGAAGATCTGGCCCAACATGAAGAGCAGTGGTTTCCATGCCTCAAAAATTGGACCACGGTATGGCTCTCTAGATTTGCCCCAAGACTTCCATTGAAATTTCATTGTGCATAATGGTTTGTGTAACAAGACTTTTGTACTCTGTCTGAAAAAGAAACTTATGTAGATTTAACTTACTGAAGATAACTGTGCCTGGCTCTTTATTAGTGTGATGTCATACTCAATAAACAATAGTAGAAAAGGAGGATTGGAAATGTCAGTGCTTTGGAAAGGGATTCATTCACCAGTATATAACTGACATAAAAGTTACCATTACATAACTTATCATTTTGAAAAGCTTGATGATACTTGAAGAATAAAAGTTGCTAAATAAAAAATAAATAAATATTTCAGTCCTTTGAAGAATTTACTGCCTGTCTTGTTGCTTCTCTGCCAAAGTATTCCAACACCAAGCAAAATAAATTCCAGAATGTTAGCTTGAGACTCAGGAAAAAAACAAAAAAAATCTGGCATACAACACATAGGCCATTTTTTTTTATTAAACATGCAAATTATTTATTCCTTTGTCAGAGGCAGCATATAGACAGTCCTGTGGATTTGTTTAGTCAGTTTGTATACAAAATAGATATAGTAATGGGTCAGGTTTCCTCACACTTCTGCATCATTGTACTCAAAGCATGTTCTGAATCGATCATTGATAGACTAAAGAACAATTAGTCTCCATGCCCACTCAGTCCTTGGCTTCTCTGCTGCTGAGGTTGCAGACAAGGGTGCCAACTGTATCTGCAGTATTTATGATGTGGACGCAGGCTTCTGTTCAGCCACCAAATGATGACTAATGATCACTGCCAAACTATGATGCGTTCACTAACGTAACTCATCATTTTTCTAACTATAGAAGAATGGTTCAGTGCTAAACTGATAAACTGGGATAGAGAAGCTGACAGCACCCAGTTATTTCCAAGTGCTCATGGAAATGGTCTTGTTTTTAGCCAGTCCTCTTACAGACTGAATCGATTAGGCCTTGAGTATAAAAATATGGGTGCCTGCCTGTGTGAAACAGTTTGCATGACTGGGTCCTTAATTTCCTTACTCTAAGGCTGCAAAGACCCCACATTCAGCAGGTCTCTCCCACACAGGTGGAAAGGATTGACATAGAGCCAAAATTCCTGAAAATATAAACCTGGCAGGAAAAAAATCTGCCTATGGATGATATGAACCAGTTCATGATTGCTTTTCTGCCATGGACTTTTCTGCCTTTTCGGTTTTCTTATCTTTCTACAGGCTCAGTTTAAAGTAAAGAGTAAATGTTTGGAAAGTGTCCACATGAGTTCTTACAAAGGCGTTAGATAACAATATGGTTTAATTACAACTTAACTTGAGGTAACAAAATCTAGTGCATTGAATCCCTGAACGGGTACAGCAGGTTTCAACACACCAGATGGGCTGGAGCATAGGCGGCATAGAACAAGTAAACAAACAGTGCCCTTTCATTTAATGCAAGCACCTTGTAATCTTGGTTCATCTAATATTTTTCTTTCTTTTCTGTCTTTTCAGTCTGACTGCATAGCATCCTCAGCTACAATATTCACTGACATTATCACCTGTATTTTGAGGGCAGTCTAGGTCAGTGGACTAAAGTTTCCTAATACATTTATCTCACCTCATTTTTTACTTTTTAAGTTTAATAGACAATATATCATGCAGAATATATGAGGTTGTGAAAGGTGCAGTCTCAAAAGATAGTTTGCACCTAACAAATGTTTTCAGAAATCCTTTTATTTTCTTCTTTTCATTAACCCTTTAAAATGTTGGCATCTAGTGAAACCCTGTCCTTTTACTACCAGAACTTCATTGGCAATGGTCTGGGATCAGTTAATGGTTTTAGGTGGATGAGATTGGTAAATGGAAACCCATTGCTACTGAGAATCTTTTCATTTTAAATTTCCAGATTGCAGTTTGGAACAAAAGGAATAAATGTTTTTTAAACCTTATTCAGACTGCACTGTCAAGTGATGTTGGGAGTGCTGCTCAATTTATCATTTAAGGGGAATGATATTTAGCCAAGCATCCATCAACTTTTATTGTTGTTGATAATTGAACTTCAACTTTTCAGAACACAAGTAAAAGAGACTAAACTATTTTCACAAGTTTTCAAATGCAATAAACTAGTTAGTCTGGAGAAATATTTACTGCATTTTTACCATTTGCATAGGGAATAATTTTACCATTAGCTCAGTCCTATTTTCATTGTATTTAGTAGACCATATTTCATCAAGGAACTCTTAATGACAAATGAATATCTCACTTCCATTAGTGTCATGGGAAAATAATACAGTACACTGAGTATAGCAGAGAAATTATATTATATGCAATATAAAGGGAAACACATATGCAATGAATTAAACAAATTGGAATGCTTCAAAAATTTCCAATTCATGGATTTCAAACAGTGATACACATGAGAGATTTTTCATATTGGAAGTTCAATATGGATTATTCTCTTTTGCAAGTCACACACCAAATAACCATAGTTTGGTAGACATTCCATCATATTCAGGGGTATCTGAATATTTGTGCTGGTTCCAACATTCTGTTGGAGAATAAAAAGTAAGTAAAGTTACAACAAAACAAAACGCTACCACAGTTACAGCTATTTTTTTCACTAAAAAAAAATCAATGGAACTTTGAATTTGAGTTTTTTAGCAAAGGGAATTCTGCCAGATATAAAGGTAATGCCAAGCCTTCTTCTAACTGTCAATTGAGAAAAGGATTCTATTGAATTTGACAGCATTTAATATACAGCAGCTTTAAAATCCTATTTGGACAGATTTGTAACGAGATGTTCAAAGATTTAAATGTAGTTAAAAAGCTATACATTACACCGGCAAATAAAAATAAGGATATTTGAATCTGGAAACAATTAACAATACTCTCCTTTTATTTTGTTTTCCATTCTTGGTTCTACTTCTGAGGAATATTCCCTTATGAGACCAACTAAACAACTGGTTAGTGTCATTGCTGATAGTCATAATATCAATTTGTTGTAGAATCAAAAAATAAACAATTTTATCAATGTAGAAGTCATCTGGTGAAGTCTGCACACAAATGTAATATAGCAGAATTCATATACATTGTCCATATAGATATATTGGGTATGTTTCAGTCATAATAGATCATTCCACTCAGTTGTTAATTCATCAGAAGATATACTGTTTTTCCACTGGATGTATACTTTTGTATTTAGCCCACACAATACAATAATAGTAATGTGATTAACTAAATTCATATGCTTTCCATTTCATATTGAAAACTCCATCTCCAGTTCTCTCAAAGCAACAACATGTCTACTTAAATTTACACCAAAAAAAAAAAAGAAAAGAAAGAAAGGAGACAAGGAGTTGGCTTCCTACACAAATTAATATTGTGTTGAAGGACAACTGTACGTCAGAATGTTTCTATCACCCTAAAAGTATAGGCAGAAAAGTGTGGACAGAATTCTATATTCACTTGTCTGAGCAAAACAATATTATGGCAATAAGATTATTTTTACTTAAAGCTATTTGTCAGAGAAGCCTTTATCAAGGAACATTTAGGTGATCTACATATATTTGGGAAAAAAAGCAAGACACACAAATGTCAAGCCCTCTAAGATACATCTCTCTACTTTCTCCAAGAGGGTCTTTGATGACTTCTCAGAAGTGAAGTGTTTTTCTTTGTTGACCATATCTTTGGCCATTCAACGTATAGGGTATAGTGGAGCTGATTTAAAGCTTTAAAGGATTTAAAGGAGCTGACTTTCTTCTTTTTGCAAACAATTCTTTGGACATTACAGTTTGGGATGATGAAAGCCTGTTCCTTGTACCATTACTTGTGATCTCTTCCTGTTTTTAAGGTGTGTTTGTGGTAACATTAAATGCATGTACAAATAATATGACTTTATATGAATAAGAGGTAGTAATTAGTCCATGTCTACTAAAGGAATCAATTAACCAATTTAAATAGAGTAGAATGGGCATTGTGAGAGCAGAACTGCAGTATCTTACATTGCTGTTGCTGGAGAGTAATGTGCTCATTGGAGATATCTTTGGATGGCAAATGATGAACATGAATATTTTGATGACATACATTGTTTCTGGGGTTATCTGTATTTTGCAGAGAAAGGGGAAAGAAAATCTTAAAACATCAATGGTAATGAGAGAAAAACAGCTCAATATGTTAATTTTCCTGGGACTTAATTTATTTTATGTCAGAGAAACAAACAAACAACAACAAATAAAATAAAATAAAAACCTAAGTTTTTTTAGTGGACCAGCCTGGTAATCCTTGGTACTTAGCACTGTCTGAACTGCCAAGCAAAATACCCAGATCTGATTTCTCAGCATAATCTCTTAGTGTCCAAGCTGGCAGCAGGTAGGTAAGAGTGAGTCTGAGGAAGTGAGTAATCAGAAAGTAACTTCTGCAGTAACCTCTGTGACCACAATGGGAGAAGCAGTGATGAACTCTGCGGAGTTTCTCATCCAGGCCTCCTACCCTGAGAAGCTTCCCACTGTGAAGAGCTTGAAGAGTGCATGATGGGTAGGATATGTTAATTGTGAAGAACAGCAGAAAATAGAACAAGCTAGTACTATAAAGTTTTTATGCATTCCTATTTATATAATGCATGCCTTACTTTTAATGTACCTGACATTTTGCTGTGATTTTAAGGAAAGGATTTACTCAGACAGAAATTTACTTTGTGACTTCATGTTTCTTCACATTCTCTGTGTCATAGGTTCTCAACAGAGTTGAGACCAAATGCCATTGTCTGAAAGGGTAGAAATATAGAAATCAAAATGATGATGTCAATATTTCCACTTACCAAGACAAGTTGATTTAACACAATCTCATTTTCCTCTGACTTGCATTTTATTCCAAGCTTGTTTAGTATAACGAGGCTATGAAACTGTTGCAGTATCATCCAAAATGGAAATTGTGACAGATGGCAATAAAAAAACATAATGGGACCTATTTTGTTTATTTTATTAGACCAAAGTTATTGTTACAGTGATGATCGTAAACTCTGTTGTATTTTTATAGCTATGATATTACTTAATATTATCTTTATATAGCCAACTGCCTTTAATGAATCAAATGTCCTTGACTGTTTTAATTCAGCTAAACAATAGAGCAAATAATACGCTGATTTCCCCAAACTGCTCACGGAAAAATCAGAAAAGGAAATATACCGAAAGTTTTAAAATATCAGTCACCAACTCCTGCAGAAAAAGTGACAAAGAGAATAAAGGAGAACTTTAAAAGGTCTATTGAAGCAATAGACATCTTAAAGTTAGGGATCAGGGGAAATTCAGGGAGCAGCATACATGGGATTTTGTGTATGTTACTAAAATATAAAAATACATAATAATAGGTTAATAATTTAAGTTATTTACTTAATCATTTAAATTATTAAATTATTATTATAATTAAAATAATTTGATTGCTTACTTGATTCTGAATATAAGCCAAAGAACACATGCTAATAAAGGCATCCAAGTCAAGCCAAGAGACAGACAAACTATGAAATGTCTCCTTTCCATAGAAAAGATATCTATTAAATCTCTGTTCTTCATTAAAACACTCCCTCTTCCATTATTATTAATTCATCTCTGTGCGGTTATACTCAAGTGAGGAGTGCATCCTCAGCTGAGACAACAGGGTGGTGTGTATACTTTGGAGACAGCAGACTTGGTACTTCTGTGGGCAACCAGTGCCAGGATGCTGCAGAGGAATGCTCTTCTGGTAGGGTCGAGGATTAACCTATAATGCAAAATTTGAACTGGCAGAGTCCTGAGGAGTTTCTTTGGCTGGCCAACAGACTGAGGTAACAAGGAGCTGTTTCACAGGATATCACCAACAAATCTTTCTCTCTCTGAGGCAGAAGGGTAACAAGGTGACTTGCAGTTGTAGATGCCTCAAGAAAGCGTTACAGGAACATCGTCAAGTCATTTTGTAAGAAAGATAAGGAATCCTCATGGGTTGACTCAGGCAGACAACTTAGAACAAGCTGCCAGCGGACACAATTCCTTTAGCCTCTATTCAGATTTACAGTGTCAGCAGCAGAAGGTGGCACCAGCTTGTTAATCAGGATGGCAATATCAGCCAGAGTCTGCAGGATCAGTTATATAAATGGGAAGATCATTTCAAGACAATCGTCAGTTGTCCATTTCCTTCTGTCCCTCTTCTGCATGAAGAGATCTGGATCGCACTCCCATAAATTGAAGTCTAGGAAGGCACCAGGGGTTTGTAATATTACCCAAGCATTGCTGAAGATAGATGAGAGTATTGTAGCACATAGCCTCTTCCAGACCATCAGTGCACTAATAACACCTTCAATGATCGGACGAAGGGTATTATTCAGCCTCTTTTCAAAAAGGCCAAATGTAGCAACTATAGAGGAGTTATCTGAGTTTATAAAAGATCCCACATTAAGACTGCATAATCACCAGTTCACAATGAGATACAAAACTTTTTATTTCTAGGTTGGTGGTTCAAATCCAGACCAAGTCAATAAGGATTTAAAGTTGTTATTTTAGTTCAGTGGTGAGAGCTGATCAGATTTCGCCCCCCAAGAAAATGTTGACTAATTGTCAAAAAACTGAAAAGAAAAAAGGATTGCGTGTACTAACAAATGGGCACTAACTGGCATTCTTGATAGCATTCTCAGAAGGATGATCATGGACTAAATGGGAAGAGAGATTGAGCTTCACTCACACTAACAGAATTGGTCCTGGCAAGTCACAATTGTTACACATAGCCTAGGTAGTGGAGGGAGATCCATTGCAACTGCTTAGAGCATACCTGTTCTTTGTATTTTGTGAACTTCCATTGACACAATTATGAGCACTAAATGATTAGGACAAACACCTATTATTTAGATGTATATCTACAAGCTAAATAGTTCCACTAATAACAAATAAAAATGTTCTGTCACTCTGGAAGCACAGGAGTGTTCGTCTCAGTGTGCTTATTAAATTCCAATTGTGTATTTATTCTGCCTGATAAAAATTCCACGTATAATTTCATCTTTTCACAAGATGTTCTACAACTCCTATACCAGATCGTTCAATAGGGTTGTTGACTGCTGTTAAACTGTTGCCACTTCCCATATCTGAGAGGGATATGTTTGAATGTTGGGTGAAACAATCCTTATAAAGAGTCGTTTTCCACTTGGAAGTATATTTAACTCCCAGTGATTTCAATGGAAGCAGTGTGTATGAATCAGAGGATAGACTATGGCCTGTAAAGTTTGTAAAGGACTTCAATAACAGGATAAAAGGTGCTATATAATGAACTATTAGACCTAGAGCCACAAAGATATTTCTGCTGAGATCAATTGAAGTTAGCAATCTAAACACCATGAAGGAACTGGGACTTAGATCTTGATTCTTGAATCTACCTGAATGAAGATGATGTATTTAATTGTTGTTCTAATGGCTGTTATATTGCCATTCTTTTAATTCACTGGTCCTATCACATTTCATTGGCTTGTACAATTTTTATCCTGTTTGACTTCTGTGTCTTTCATTATTTCCCCTGCTGTGAATCCTGAAGATGAGTTAGTATATTTAGTCAGAACCACTGCTTACTTCAGTCTACTTTAAGAGGAAGGTCAGGATGTGACGTCTTGATTTATTTCTATCTTGGAACACTCAGGAACAAATACTTCCTTCTGCATCTTCTTTAGGAGGCACCCTTAACTAGATTTACCATTAATTGGTCTCAAGTCCACTGCATGTGTGGTCCATTTTCTATCTTTTCATTGACAACATGAAAAACTCATTAAGCATAATAGCCTTTTCAATTGTTGAAGAAGTCTTTAATCTTGATTGTTTTGTTCTGTGCACTCAACATGATGCCCAAATGCCATAGTAATTTTTATATATGCTATGGAGTAGCATGCAATGATTTTTGGCCAGAAAATTTTACCTTGCCTATAAATAAAAAAGGGGAATTTTTGCATCAGCTGTAGAATAGACTGATATATATATGTAAAGCAAAACTGGTCAATTTAAGTTTCTTACTAGTTTAATTAAAATACTATTTTTATTGGTTGTTATTGTTTTTTCTTTAAGTTCTTTCACTAAGCAAAGCAAAGCAAAGCTAGGAAGGTGTTTCTGGGTAGTTTTTTTCCAAAAATTACTAAAATTCATAATAAAGGTCAAATAAATCAATACCTTTTATTTCTAATTGGAAGCAATTTGTGAAATTTACAAATATTTTCAGTATTACTGTGAAATTTCACACAGCCAGATCCACACCTTGTAGCCCAGCCGTAGCTGAGTCCATTAATGTAGGTTTAAGTATCTCTCTCATGCAACAGAAGGATATTGTTTTCTAGAATTGATATTTCACATTTAAAATAAGTCACATTTATGGTAATAAAAATTAGGGGAATAATTCTTGTTTCATGAAGAAAAGACATATCCATGCTTGACAGAAAGCTCCATTTAACAAATTAATGAGGCTCAGTTTGGCAGGAAGGCATTCCATGTAGGTTATTATGGATACTACACTCATATTTTTCAAAAAGTGTCAATCACAATCCATATAAATAAATTAACAAAGTGACCCATAACTTTAAATTAACTCTACAACTGCAAAGAAACATAACATGAATAGGTACTTGCTTTAAATAAAAGTTAAGCCATTCTCCCCATAATGCACATTGGCAAGAGATTGTTTGTAGACATATTCTTCCAAAACTCCTGAATCCCAACAGATCCCCATTTCCCTTCTGCCTGTTATGAATACCAAAAACTACACTGATCTCCATCACCCTGGAGCAAATATAGCCTAACCCCATATAAAAATAAGGAAGCATATTTTATTCTCAAGATACAGTGGCTCCCCCAAACTCCCAGGCAAATAATTTTTGTATCTCTGAATAATCTTTTGTGTTCAAGTTCTTAGCTGATGTAATTTGTGGTGACCCACAGTCTAACAAGTCAGCCCTTGTTCACTACCACTCTTGAATGAGTCACTGCACCTAAGAGGCCACTGCCAAATAGTTCTTAGCTCTGGTCTACACTTAACTGGTGATTTGGCAGCAGTCGACAGGACTTACGCAAGCTACGCAGAGTAATTTGCGTAACTCCCGTCAACTGCTGTGCTTCCCTTCTGCGTAGTGTCTTCACTGCACTGCACTGACAGGAACCGCGTTCTCATTGACACAGTGCTACACCACTTGAGGGGGTGGTTTTACTGCGTCGACTTCTGGATCGATTGAGCGGGTCTTCACTGACAGCTCAATCGATCCAGATAGGTCGATCTGATGGCAGTGACTTTGCCCAGTCACTGTAGATGTACCCTTTATTATATCTAAGCCTTGAAACTTTAAAATTTGTTATGAACTAATGAACAATGAAGCTACTTAGCACCTTCCATCTTATTGTCTCAAAACACATTTCAAACATGAATGAAGCCTCACAACAACCCTTTAAAATAAGCAGTGGCACTATTCCCATTTTACAGATTGGGAATGTGACAGGTTGAATGGTGTGATACCCAGTTTACAAGAAGCTAACTCCAGCTCAGGTTCACCTTTGACTTTGAACAGGTGGTCAGAGGAAGGGTTATTTGAAGATTATAGTACCATAGGGAATGCAATAAGTCAGCCTTCTAAGTGATTTTCTTCTGAGAAACACTATTTGGGTCACCACATTTTAATTTTTGTTCCACATCACGCTCTGTGGCATATGAAGTAAATTGGAAGTGGAATGGTTTGATTGAGATAAGAGCAATATACCCTGTGTATTATAGGACAGAATCTGGTAAATTGTTTTTAATAGCGCACAGAACATTAGTGTTTGCCCACTGATGGTTGTATTGACACTTTGTTTCATTTTAACAAAGGAAAATAAATTCAATTTCAAGGTGTAGCTTCTAATCACTTGTAGCTGTTTTTAGAAGCCACTTAACTAAACATTTAGCACGTGTCTTGTATAACTCTTGAATTGGAAATAAATCACTGAAAGTAATAAAGTAAATAACTTTAAAGTACTGCTCTCCTTTCCTAGTTCCATTGCTTATTAATGATCTTTGTATATATTGAAGACAGAACTGCAGAACTCCAAGTTTACTTCCCAGATCTAATGTTATACTGTCTCATAACATCAGTTTACCTAGCACTGAGGTGCAGTGGATTTTGAGAATACTCAGTAGCATTAATTTATACCATGGAAGCTCTTGTGACATTTCTTTGGGTAAAATGAAGCTTATGAATGATGAAAACAAATTGGCAGCAAGAAAAAAAATCCTGCTTTGATGCCTCTGCCTCAGTTCAACATGGGGCAATTTGTATGTAAGTGTGTGTGCATGTCAAGAAAGTCCTGAGGCAAACCGAATGTGATTAAATGAACAGACTAGAACCTAAACGAGTACTAAACCCACTCTCTCTGCTCCCCAAAAATGGAATATCACCAAAGTCTGGGAAGCTATTCAAAGTTAGAGAAAAGAAGCTAAGGGCCTGAGGGCTATATAGTAAAAATGCTTGTGGGAAATTAGAGAGAAATACATGAAGGTTCAGGGGGCCTGTTAGGCATTGTGGAAACCTGAGATGCATGGCTTGGACATTTGTGGGCGCAGACCCTGATTTACACATGCAGTTGCTGAAAGAAAAGGATTTTTTCAGTTTAGGGAACAAACTGAAAAATCGGGGGGGGGGGAATACAGGTTAATTCAAACCAAAACATTTTAAAATGTATTTATTGTCAAACAGGAAAACTCAAAACAATTTAGTCTTTAATTAACCAAAATGTTTCAGTCAACTCAAGAATTTCTTTTTGAGTGTTATGTTTCAATGTTGGCTATTTTGGGTCTTATTATATTTTTTTCTGTTTTTATTTTTTGTTTTTGTTTCCAACTGACCAGATTTAAAATTGAAACACTCAAATTCCTCAATAGTTTCAGACTCTGAAAAATGCATTTTGGGGAGAAAAAGATCATTGAAGGAAAATGTCACCTAGCTCTAATTGCAATAACTGGATGCCTAAACCACAGGAAATCAAGTATTTTATATTTATAAAAATGTTCTGAGTTTCTGACTTGTTTGACATATATTTAAAATATTTTTTTTAATTGTCCATTGTGAAGCTGCACTTACAAACAATATACAGCTTGTACTTACAAAGTTTTGCCCATTTGCAAATTTCTATTGGTCTGAGAGTTGTTCTTTTGTGTTTAGGGATGGGGAGTGCCACTGAAACCAGTGATATATCTCAAATGCAGAAAAAACCTGGTAATTGCAACCACACTCACTCACTCACTCACTCACTCACTCACTTGGATGATTTAGACCCTGTTTCCCTTTCACTGTGGTGCACTCCTCTCCTTAATGTGACCTCAGATGTGTGGCTTTTGTGCTTACACAAAAATTGAGATGAGCATGTAAATTTATGACAGTAAAATAGTCTCATAGTTCTTGCAGTTGCTGACAAGAGTTTACTGTGCTATTGCATATGTACAAATCACCTTCAATCAAAGACTGGCTGAAGGACACACTGGAGACTAGTCCTCTTGAAAAAATGTCTTTTTCAATCAATTGACTAAATAGAGATTCTGTGAAACTTGTCAGGCTTGTCAGTCTAAATGAACTAAAATACCAATGACTGTAAATAATGCTCTTCTCTGACAGTACCCTGAGCTGTTTGTTAACGGTTTATGATATTATGGGATTGGAAGTGGTTATGGGTCTGACCCAATCTCCAGTGAAGTCAATGAGTATCTTTCCATGGACATTGCTTCAGGCCCTAAGTGAGAGGATGAGATTGGTCAGGAGTTTGTAACCATTAAACCATTAAAAGTTTTCTTTCAAGTTATATTATGAGAGGAGGGAAAATTTCCCTATTTTTCTTTCACTGTCTTTTTCTATTTGTTTCATCTTTCTAGCTCTCATCTCTTCTCCTTCCTTCTAAATATTTTCTCATTATTAAACTAAACATAAACCTCAGACATACTTCTTCACTTCTTGACATTCCCTTTCCAGTTTACATGGGTCAGAGATGCCCATGACTCTTCGCCATTCCTCCCGATCCATGGCATGGGTTTATAGCTATGGGGGTTTCAGTCCATTTCTCTTCAAATTTCTCTTGACAGAGTCTTTCCTTCATATCCTCTGTCTTCCATGTCCTTTCTTGCTGTCCTTCTTCTCTCATGCTTTCTTTGCTGGTCATTTTTCTCAGTGTCTTATCACATGTCCAACCCACCTCAAATGTGTTCTCTCCTGACTATCTATTACTGAGAGAGTCCCAAGTTCATCTCCCCCCTAATTTCTTCCATGCCACTCTGTTTACTGTTTGCTTGCCAGCCATTCTTTCTTCTATGATATTTTTCTGTATTGTCTTTTCCTCCATCTCCATCAGCCCTGTTTCCAAATCATAGAACACTCAGAGACAAACAGACACTACATACTCTTTTTATTCCAATTTGTTACTTAACTACTTGTTCCACAATATTCCTGACATTTTTTCACTGGTACCAATGCACATGGGTTGTTCTTTTCAGTTAGCCAGATTTCTTTCTGTTGGCACTAAGTGACTTTCCAAATACACCAATTCTTTCTTCTGATTCAGCACCTCTCTTGAAACTTCAATCAATAGTTCTACCTTCCTTAGTTGTATAATTTCTGTTTTCTTTGTCTTTAACTTCAAACTCTCTGATACCATATTTACCAATCCCTCTGTATTGTAAGCCAAAAAGGCCAGGTAGTCAGCATACATTAGTTTTCACTGTGTATCCACAGGATACGTTCTCCTATTAATTAACTCCATAAGTGGGGTGAAGAAAAGTGAACTCAGCACACTGCCTTGTCTGAATCCCACTGTCATCTCAAAACTCTCCAAAATTCCATTTATTGTTACCACCTTAGCTCTTGACCCTCACTGCTCCAAACACGATCTCCCATGGAACCAAGTCATATGCTTTTTTTCACGATCAATAAATGCTGCATATCACATATACCCTCCATTTATCATTATTTCAAACTTCTGTCTCATTGCAAATATTACATTTATAGTGCTCCTTCTCTTCCTAAAACCATGTTGCGCCTCTCCAATAATTTCCTTCAATTTACACCTCAGCCTTACCTCTAAAACTATCACAACCTTACCGCCAAAACTATCAGGGACTTTGAGAGGCTGACTTAATAAAGTGATGCTTTGCTAGATATTTATATAATCTGAATCAAACTTACTTTTCTAAATAGGCACAGTCAGTCCCATTCTCCAATCATCTGGTATCCTTGCTTGATCCCTGCAAACACATTGTAATCTATGAAGCCACTTTTCTCCAGTATCCACAACTGCCTTGTTTATATAAACAGTTATCTCATCTTCATAAACTGCTTTACCGTTTTTCATCTTATCCAGTGTTCCTTCTACCTCCTCTACAGAAATTGAAACTATCTGATGTTTCCCCATAACTGTATTTTAAACATAAATATGAAAAAGTATGAAAAAACCTCTATACCATGGAATTGACTCTGCATAGACCCTGTTGCCACACCCTTAAAGGTTCACAGGATTACATTAATACAAGCCAGATACCTTTTAGAGTGCACCAGCAATGTCTATATGGGGCAGTTAGAGATCAAACCCCTTTGGAGCACTTTGCTGCAGTGTGTAGACAAGTCCCTGCTGTGATTTGGAGACTTTGGGTGTGTGCGTTGTGATTAGGTATATGTTGGAAATACAACACAAAGTAGTCTGCGAGTGCGTTTGAATAACATAATGTTTGAGTTTTAAAGCATGTGAATGAAGATTGCCTTTATTGCTGACCACCTTGATTTTAGGTGATGGCAGTGGTGGGATTTTCACTTTAAAACCTTAAATATAAGTTAATGACTTTTTTTTTGTATGTGGGTATGTGTGGTTATGTGTTTGTGTCTATAGAAAGATAGTTGCATGAGATTGTTAAACGTCACTGTAATGTGCTCTAAATATCCTGCTGTCCTGAAAGAGTTTCCTTACCTTTTGTGTATGTATTTATGTAGAAAGTTTCATGCCCTAAACAGACAAAAAATCTGCATGTAGAGTGAAACCTGACCACCCACAAATGAATGTGAGTTTTGCTATTGAATTAGATCTGGGATTTCCAGCAGAGAGAGAATTCTGCATTTTGTTTAACAATGAGACTTTTTTCTAAATGAATTAAACCAGACATAGGTATGGACACAGACATGGATATGAACTTCGAGTGTTTGAGATTTCAATTTAA
Source organism: Mesoclemmys tuberculata (assembly GCA_007922155.1). NCBI lineage: Eukaryota > Metazoa > Chordata > Testudines > Chelidae > Mesoclemmys > Mesoclemmys tuberculata. The sequence continues at coordinate 1,989,122 of ML675624.1, read as the reverse complement.
GATTGATATATTTTACTCTAAAAGGACAATGTTTCCATCCTGGTCTAATACAGGCGGGGGTTTTTTTATTTGAATCGCTCTATTGAAAATAATCAATAAATGATCATGTTTGCTTGAAATTTGCCATATCAAATAATGTTTTGTTGAAAACAACTATTATAGTATAATTGACTCACTATTAAAAAAGACACACTGGGCCCACAGAGACATGAATTATAGATGACAAAAGGCCAAAGAGAGAGAGACAGAGAGACATGCTCAAAATTAGACAAAGTGCTGGCACTTGGTCTTCCCATTACTCTCTTCACTCCACCTGCTGATCATTGACAATTACAAGAGAAATGTACAACACAGGATCCCATAAGACCCTATGGGTTTGCTCAGCAGTGTTCGGTACTAAATCGTTGCCAGAGAAAGACATTTTGCAGCTTTTGCTGATGTGGCACTTTGCAGTCCTTAGTGCATGTTTGAAACTATCCCAGTTTTAAACATGGAGTTTGCACGCTTGTTTACAATATCACCTGCTGCACTCTGAATTATGCTTTGTAATGTATACTGTAGATAAACAAAATCAGTAGTTCCCCACCATTCTTGGCAGCCTAAACTTAGATCATAAATTCTTTGTGGTGGCGGGCATTTTATTTTTTGTTCTGTGTCTGTGCAACATCTACAACAGGGTCCTGTTCCATGACTAGGACTCCTAGACATTGCTGCAATGCAAATAATAAATAAATAATCCTCTTTTATGTACAGATCCCACCAGCGGTGTGCAAAGGGTAACATTTTAAAAAGAAGTGAAGTAAGAGCCTAAATCCTCTTTTCAACTACTGAAGCTCCTAAGTCACTTAATTGTGTTTGAAAATTTTACACAGTTACCTTCTATCTTCTCTGTTCTTGATGCCAGCCACAACCATTGTTTTTCCCACAAACACCTTCATGTTTCCTTCCACGCAGACCCTTGTGCATGGAGCAATCTCCCCAAGCTGGCCAGTGATATCAGTACCATGTGCTCCTCCAAATCCTTCATCAAGATCCACTTCAATTTCTCCACCTCCTCGTCTCCATCCTTTCCTTTCCCTGCCATGCCCCCCTTTTACCAGGTAACTCATCTAGTATGGGTTTAGAAAAAGTGTACGCGGGTGTTTGCTATGTAAAGCAATTGTCTCCAAAATAACCTTGGATTTGACCAAGTATTAACTCCTAAGTTATTAGTGATGCAGCTATGCCCCTGTGTGCCCCCTCTTTTTCCTCTAAAACTAGACCTTAAAAATAAATTTAAAAAAAATGCTCAGTAAAGATACCATGGACTTTGTCTCTGTAATAAATCCCCTCTCACCCACCTCTTGCCTATATAAAGAAAATGATACTTACAAGTTGGTTCAGTAGTAGAGCAGAATGCAGCTGCAGATTTTTAGCACACGACACTTTGAAACTATATTTTCAAGCTTCAGCCAAAAAACGGAAAGAAGAAGCCTGCTGTTCTGCCTCATTTTAAAGACATAAAGTTATGCTGCAGATTACATTTGTCACCTCTCTCATTGACCATTCCTTATGGTTCCTTTAGTTATTTCTCTGCCCAATACAGGATTCTTGAAATAAGAGCATATCGGTTTATCTCGTTCACTCACTTTATTATTTAAAATACCAGGGACCAAATAGTCCTCTTGGTTAAACTCCTGCAGCCAAGGAGAAGCGAATTTGGTTCATCCTCTTTATTGATTTAATAGTAGCCTACCTAAAACAAACTACACGAGTTTGTACAGCTCTGTGATATACTGTGCTGGGGTGAGGATAATATAATTAAAATAGAGCAAACCAGACTATAGAATACTGTTTATCCAAGAGAGTGAAATGATGGATTATGCGTGGCCCTTAATAGCTATGCAAGGAAGAGGAAGGGGCAAGGGGCTTTTCCACTGTCTTCTATCCCCCACCCCCATAGCTGTGGGACAAAATTTCCATGTCCAATCACCTGAGTACAAGCTTGGCTGCTAACTATTGCCAGTAGAGCTGCTAGCCCCTTCAGGACTCTCAGATATTATAATATTGAGCACTATAGAAGATTCCTAAATAGAGGGAGTGAGAGAAAGAGAGAGAGGGTGGGCATAGAGGAGGTGAGGTGTTTACATTTGGATTCTCACCTATAACTTTAAATCCATACTCAGGAACTGACAAGACTTGACATACCATAAACATTAAAATATCATAAGGGAGTTTTCCTTCAAGATGGATTGTACCTGGCTCTTATACAGTGCACGCCATGGAGGACAGCACAAGAAACCTTCATCCTTGCCCAACCTTACAAGGTCCATACAAAGACTAGATAGAATTAGAGCCAGGTACTCTGAGACTGAATCACTGCTTCCTTTGAGGAAAGGCATCTCTGTATGTTATAGCATGATGAAACCCTGGACCTTCCATTTTGAACCTGCAAAATTCATGAAACAAGGGAAGCAGCACCTTCAAACAAAGCAGTATAGGGTAATCCATTTCTCCTAGGGCTATAAAGGACACAGTGTTCTTAACATCAAAGAATTAGCTATAACTAAGCTACTTATAAAAGTATTTACATGTGTACATACAAAGGCAACTCTGGTATAGTAGAAGCAGGAACCTGAGGAAAAACTAATATATGTCATAAAATCAGCTATGGATGGAACTATTTCCAGGGAGCTATGGAAAGCAAAAATGAAAAGTTTCACAATTAAAATTCAGACCCTCTGCATCCATCTGATCAGAACTTGAAGAAGCAGGAGAGATCTATATCTTCTCCAGGACTCTGGTCTTAGAGCTGGCACTTCCAAGAATGTCCTCATGCAGACAGGGATGAAATGAAATGACAAATTATTCTGATATTTAGGCATCCACATGTATTTGCCTCAAAGGGCATCCTGAAATGATGCTCTGTTTTTCTTACAAATTTTAAAATCTTAGAGTAGTCCTCACTGTTACCAACTAGGCCAGTAGCGAATGAATTTAATTTCCCCTTTGGAGTTTTGTTCTTTCAGACGCAGATGCTCATCTGATTAGATATCTCTGAAAATGCAAGTATAATAATACTTTACCATAAGAAAGGCACAAATGCATGTATTCTGGAGAAATAATAGTGCTACATCTCACTATTATGTTTTCCTATTTCTCTGGTACAGGTGTGGTTTGTAATCAAATGTGGTTGGTTGAAATGTAGAAACATCCCTGATCCAAAGATAGCTTTGTATTAATATATCTCCCAATACGTTACTAGCATGCAAACAACTGTAATATATCAGATGCCCTTTTGTGTGCTTTGCAAATAAATGCAGGAACTAAGAGTTCAGGGAAATAATTGTCCATGCGATTGTTATATAAACAGGGTTATATAACCCTGGAGACACAGATTCACACCTGTTCATTTAATCCATCTACTCATTCATCTAAAGTGTCAAGTTCTCCTTGATCAAGCCTTATTTCAAACCCTTCCACAACGTGTGGAAGTTCAGCCTGAAGACAGCGCTGAATCAGAAACCCTGGCTGTTGAGACTGCAGGTTGGAGAGTGTAAATTCATTTCTTTTAAGCTTTGTAAATCAACTCTGTGTTCATTTTAGAAACTGTATTATATGTGGCCCTCTTTATTCATTTGAGAAGGTGTTGAGTAGGGGCATTTTAGATTGCTGATTCCCCCTTGTTCCCCTTCTCCTAAAATAGCAGATTCAGAGAAGAGGAGGATAAGGACAAGTGGCTCCTGATGTTGAGTTGTAGCTCTGTTTTTCTCCAATTGGCCATCAATGACGGATTAAGCAAATGAATTGTTTCCACTTCATACCTATTTGAGGATCCCCAGCCTGCTTCTAGATTTGTCACTTCTCATTAACTTATTTTAAATATAGTAAACAATCATGTAGATAAAATACCAAGATTGAAGGGTTCTTTATAATACTTTTCATGTCATTTGAAGGTGCTTGCTACTATCTAAAGCACCCCAACCTGCAGACACACCAGCCACCTTTTTCCTCATATTTTCTTTGAGTTCTTCTAGGTTTCCTCCCTACCTCTTTTTGGAGAGTTCCTGATTATTCTGCTAAAGGTAGGATACATGCGTTCAATGGCCTCTCTAGCTGCACTGCACTCTCATTTTCCTTGGGCTACATACTAAGCACATGTAAATCAGCATAGCTCCATTGAGATCTTCGGCTCTCTGGGTTTTACGAAGTGTTGGCTCTTTGAAAAACTTATTACAAGTGAATTTTAAGAAAAAATAAACACTGTTCCTACTCTATTTTAAAAATGTACTGTAAGTAAAATTATTGATCAGTGATAGGCAGCCACGTAGTAGATTCTCTTTGAAAGCACTGTCAAAGCACCCCGATCCGGTAGCAGACTGTCGGCTCACAGACATTTTTATGGGAATCCAGGAGTAATCACCCTCCTCATCACTCCAGTTCCATTGGAAGGGGATGAACATATTTTGCACATGTTTCTTGCATGATAAAAGTAAAGTTAACTCAACAATACATAAGCAGCGTGCTTCCTGAGAGACAAACGAGTAGAGGACGGTAGTCATATTTCCACCTTTCTGAAAGCACAGTGGAGTGCTGAGAGTAACCTGTTGCATGCCATGTGGTTCCTAAACACAATCACCATGCAAAACTCAAGGCTTCAGGCTCCAGCAGTAAGGCAGGCATGGTGACTTTTTACATTAATATTCTGTTCTTGAAGTCTGTTTAGGGAATTCTCCTTTTGAGAGGATGATGTCCAGGAGGATCATTAGCATAGGATGTTATCATTGGAGACTGAGGTCCGTCTTAGCAGGAGTCTGGCTGTTGCTAAAATTCAGTGACATTTGCTCTCCCTTATTTGCAAACTTTATTCAGGATGAAATGTTTTTTTTTCTGCTAGTGAAACGCTTTTTGCAGAATAAATGACAAAATTTCCTTCTCAGGACGCCGCCGTAAATATTAAGAGATTTGCCCAGACGATAGTTTTCTGTTTTCAAAGTCTTCCATTCATTTTCACCAAAACATCTGATCTGAATATGGAAAAATGATTTGTATTTTTGGAGTGATGGAAAAATGTAACTGCTTGCTGTCTAGCTCGTGGTGCATATTTTTGGAAGCAGTTCTTCAGTTTGTTTTCATCCTGTCTATTTGACTGAGGGAGTGAAGTCATGTTCCTCACCATGATGCTAACTCCTGCTTCCAGCTGCCTGCATTTTTCCAATGCATGTCACTGGAAATGACACTGAGCATAGCAGAATGATAAGGGAAAAGCTGGCAACTGCTAGTATAGTAGAATTGTCTTCAGGCAATCAGGGATTAGAAAATCACCTAGAACCAAGCCCAAACTGAACTTTTTCAAGATTTGAAATAGTTTAATTAGTTTTAATTTTTATTTTTGCAACTATTTGCACTTCCAAGTGGGAATGGAGGTGACAAACTGCTGTGAAAAAGGATGTTATTGCAGAAAATCTTGCCTGATCAGAAAAGGGAAGTACCGGATGAGATTATTCTAGTAAGAGTGACAGCCCAACTTTGTTGACTCAGGAGATTTGGGTAGGAACTGGACCCTTCAAACCTTTTGTGGTTCATCCTCCACTATAGTTAAGTTGACTGATTTAGTTAGCTGCAAGGATTCAGATCAGGTTAAGAGGTCTTCGATCCCCAATGTTCTCATTGAATTTCATGGCTCTGAACATATTTTATAAATGAGAGTTGCTTAAGAAAAATTGGACAGGTGGGACTTTGGTAATAGAGGTCGTAAAAGGGCACATCTTCTACCTCTTTTTTTTCCCCCATATTTATTCATTGCTCCCTTTGGGATCCCTACTGAACCATCCAACTCTAGATTTAGTAATAATTGCCTTATTAGCATCCCATAATCCAGCACATTAATGCTGTGCTACACTTCAGTAGCTTGTCCTGTCAAATAACTGATAGCTTACATGCAAAGGGAGAGGAGTGAGTACACTCTGCTTTGATGGACAAGTTTGTTTCTTTTTCCTACATAACAACAGCAAGATGCACCATAAAATGTCTGCAAACCAAAAAAGAAAATGGCAAGGAAAATGTCATTTTGGGGGTAGATTTTCAAACGGTGCGTGCACTTCTCAATGTATGCAGAGAGTGACTTATATGCATACCTACCTTTATTCAAGTGAAACCACTGAATGGGTTGTGCAAAAAATGTAAATCTGTCCCTTAATTTTTATACTTATCAAATTGAAAGAGAAAGGAAGCAAATAAAATAATTGAACTCTCCTCCATTCTTGATTCCTATGTCCCAGTCTCCACCATAAAGTCTGCCCTATTAATCCTGGATCACTCTCAGTATACCCTTCCTTTGGCTCTTGGGCTGTGATGTACCTCTGATTTATACACACAGCACAGATTGTTAGTCCTCTTCTCCAAATCTGTCTGCTTGTCTGTCTGTCCTTTGATTGTGAATGTCTGGAGAGCACTTAACACATAGTAGACCCTACAGTATATAAATAATAGCTGTCTGACAAGTGAGCATTGCAAATAACCGGGGATAATAAACAGGCATTTTTTAAAAAAGGACACTGGAAAAATATATTTAACCATTGTAAAAATATTTTTATTACAAGTGTATGTTATACTGTTAAATCCTAACATAAACAGATAGGAGGTTAGTTCTGTCTCTACTCCCACTCAGTCCTTAGCCTTTCCGCTAAAATGGCCATTTAGGCCTTGATCCACAAAGGTAGTTAGGTGTCTAACTCCCATGGAAAACTCATTATTAATGACTGTTTATGAACTGTAAAACAAAACTGTACAGTAAAACCTCTACAAGACATCATCTTTATTAGGCAATCTCCTGTCTTAAGAGACCAACCCACAATGTCTCTTGCTTTTTAATTGCTGCAAATCCACTTCACCTTTGTTACAGGAGTAGATTACTTCCATTAAGGAACCAGTTTTTGTTAGTCCCTTAAGACAGGTTTCATTGTATGTTCCCTTGTCACCCTTTCACACCTAGACTAAAGCGAACAACTTCAGTCAGTTTAAACAGTTGACCAAGCACTTAAAAAAGCAATATTGATTTAGTCAGCACACCTGCCAATCTTAGCCCTGCCCTGCATGCCGAAAGAACACCAGCAGAGCACTTGATATGTGTGCTCAGTTAGGTGTAGCGGAAAACTGCTATCCACAGAAAAAACCCATCCCTTAAACAGCCCATAAAATCCCTTTTTATGCATGTCACATCCCCATTATCATTTCAAATAACAGAAGCCAAGCCTGTTTTTTTCTTAGTAAACTGAAATGCTGTAAACATCAAAATGCATGGACCTGTACTTGCCATCCGTTAAGCAGGGAAGGCAGGGAGGGGAGCGGTGGCCTACAGATGACAGCTGAGTTTACTTCTACAAATCAGTTGTGCTTCAGGGGGTTAGAGAAGGTAATTCACAACAACACGCAGGAGTCCAGAGGTAATTTCTAAAAGTGGTATCTTCAGGGAAAAAATTTATTACCTGAATTATTTCCACAGCATCCTTCCAATTTCTGTTTTTACCCAGCACTCAACTCTCATATGAAAGCAAGTGTTTTGCTTCTTTTTCCTCTATACTATGAACACAAACAAACACATATTACAGCTCCCTAAAGCCTGAAAATCCGGTTCTTTCAAATCAGTAGGATTGAGTGAGAAGTTGTTCTGATTCAGACAAATAAATCTCTTAATGAAAAGCACTGTACATCCACACTCTCTGTCTTGGCTAGCGATACACAGACCCATAAAGCATGTCTGCTCATTTGACCGCAGCAAAGACCTGCTTCTGCTGTCTTTTCTCCTGTAAGGTTTTGTTCTTTATGGTCTTGATCCTGCAAAGAGTTGAATCTGAGATCACAGTAAGTACTCAGCACCTTTTTTTGCCTTAAATGTTGTGCTTGCATAATTTTCAGAGGCAGGGTGCTCCAGTGGGATGGAGTATTGGACTGGAAGTCAAGACACTTGGGACTTTGCCACTGACCTTGGGTGAGCCCTCTGATATCTTAAAATGTATCCAAAGCATTGCTGAATTCTATAATCTGAGCACTGGACACATAGTCAAAGGAGTGAAGGTGAACCAAAGCTATGATGATGTGTAAGAATCTAGATATATAGATTAAAATGTTATAATAATCAACTCAGGAGGGTGCAGAAGTAATACAGTTAGGTAGACTTTACAGGTAGTTCCTCAAGCAGGATACCTTCAAATTGTTGTGAATATGTAGCTAAAGCATTACAGAATTTTGTCCTTCTCCCATGCCCGACTTAGTGGCTTTTTACATTTGGCCTCTCACACATCTCTTCTCCTGAGATAATCATAGCTCCAGTAGCTTATTTAACTCCTCCACCTGTTTGTGAGAATTACATACAAACAGTGCCATGTGACTAACCACAACCAATCAATGCAGCTTAAATTCTGAGTATAAAGCACTCTCAATGAATTGTGGAGTACAAACTTTACAAAAAATAATTTGAACAGCGGATAAAATTGAAGAAATGATGATCTACTGATGGGCTTTCCCTGGGCAGAGAAAGAAACAATTCATTGAATACATTATTTGCTATGAATTATTTTCTCAGCTCTATTCCTGACAGTGAGATCAATTATTCTGTGAAACAATCTTCCAAGGGACTCTCAATGCTTGACACGCTTAAATTTAGACTGGAAGAAAATACCAGTTTGCCAGTAGGGAACAATCTTGCATTGGCAGGGAGGTAGATTAGATGGTCTTTTTCATTTGTATGATTCTGCGTGCCCTGTGCAATTTATAAGTATCTTTGAAAGAAGAGGGTATCGTGTTAGGAAGGCAACATCAGTCACCAGGTGGAACAAACAGCAGGCTACCAACTCCACTTGCCACATTAATTGGTATGAATTATATTTCCTGGAAATCTGTGCACAATTATGTTAAATAAATTTTTATTTTAATCTTTAATCCTCTTCAGGCACAAGAGTACCTTAGAAGAATAATGTAAGTTTAAAAATATATAGCAAGAGAAAGTACAAAATAGATTAAAACATACTATACCAGTACCCCAAAGGTGCTGATTATCCCCATCATTTAAAATAAACATAAACATGTTTAAAATAAACATGACCCCTTTCTTGCAGGCCTTCCCTGGATATTCAGGAAAAAATAATTTATCAAAGAAACTCTTCCTTCTTAGGCCAGAGGGCCATTTCTCTCAGTGGCCAGATTGCAATAACCTTATGAATACTATGTTACCACATGAGCAGTCACTACTCATGGAGTAAGGCACCACTCAGTGTAAGTAAGAGTATCAAAACTGGACTCTGATTTAATTTGCCCTTCCTGAATTACTCCTAGAACTTTCATTCTGGTCACTATTTATCACTGTACCTAACGTCATGAAGTTCAGGTAATTGGGGACAATAGGCTACATTTTTAATTTGGTAATCGTTTTCAATCCTCAAAGACAATTAAGTGTGGGGATTGGAAAATGTATATTATTATTTGTATTATCATAGTGCCTAGGAGCCCAGGTCATGGATCAGTACTCCACAGTTCTAGGTGCTGACTGAATTAGAAGAAAAAACCCCATTCCTGACCCAAAGGAGGATGGCCATTATTTTATTCTAACTGATTTGATGTTAATTTGTGTGGGAATACTGTCCCCTTCTATGCAGTCACAAAGGGCCCTGCCTTTAGCAGAACTGATGTACTTTCTCTGCACAAGGAAGGCAAAAATTGGGCAGCTCAATGTATGACACCAATCTCAACATGTTTAATTTTTCCAATAGAATAAGGTCAGTTTGGTGGATCCACTGCTGTATATTCATTGAGTATTGTCCTCTCCCACTGGGTATTGTCCTCTTTGGACTTACTCCAGTGTAATTATAGTGTTTACTGAAGCTTCAGGTCTGCAGTAAAAACTGTGGAGCCTTGGCTCAAGTGAGGGGAAAGCATGGCTACCTGGTTTAGTGCACTGGCCCTCGGTACACAGCGGTTCCTTTAAACTGTAAAAACCACAAGAGTCCTGTAGCACTTTAAAGACTAACAAATGTCTGCAAGAATAAGCTTTCATGTTGCAGCCCATGACAGCTTATGCCTGCAGAAATTTGTTAGTCTTTAAAGTGCTACAGGACTCTCATTGTTTTTGCTGTATACAGACTAACACGGCTACCCCTCTGGAACTTTCCTTTAAACTGTGAGCATGGCTCTGTAACCAAAGAAAACTGAGCATTCCACTGTGTTAAATAACACTGTACAGTATAATATATGCAGGAGACCTGATTTCAGTCAGACAACGGGAACAGCGGAAGGGTTCAGACAATGAGTAAACAAATGCTTGAGCCATGCCGTACATGTTGTATGGAATGGCACTGAGCTGAGTCAATGCATGTCATTACTTAATAAGCATAGTTTACCTCCCTAAAGAGACAACTTGTTTAAAGAAGACTGGTTGCTTTGATTTATATAGTAGCTGGAAGCTGAACTTAATTTCTAACAGCTCTGCCATGTGGCTCAAAAGTTTTAAACAGATGAGATATTTGCATATATATTAGAGAGGTTTCCGCATTGGCTCTTTTATGATTACATCCTAGCATTTTATTGCACACTGCAGGTGATCATTTTGAGGGGAAAAATGAGTCTGCTGCCACCTTTCTTAAGATATCTCCCAGAATACATTACCAATCCTAATTGAGACCATTATTTTCAAATGCCCACAGACTCGAGTTGTTTTATAGGCCTATAAAAGGAATTTATTATACAGCCAAGCTGAATTTCAGAGAGAAATTTTTATTTGTGTTTGATACACTGCATTATATCTAGAGAGCATGAAAAAGGGAGCATGAGAAAAGAATGTCTGAGTGTAAGGGTTCGGAAGGAATGAAAATCTATTGGAAGATAAAGATGTTACTCAAGATTCAGCCTAGCACACCTGTTTCTTTATTCACATTTAAGTAAACTCATTTTGCAGTAAGGTAATATGAGATTTTAAGCAAGTTTATGGTGCAAAGAAATAAAAATAAGAGAAGGATTTCTGCTCACTGTTTGTTGATGCTCCTGGAGAATAAGAGCACAGAGAGTTGCTGCCATTTATTATGTAAGATCTTTGTCTCCATTCATTTAGCTAAATGAAGTGTACGTACCTGGTAGAGAATAATAAATATTTTAGATATGAAATATTACCTGTCTTTCAGTTCTGCATTTGGCAACTTTTGTCTCCAGCCTCCCATAAAAGCCACAGGACATATCCATTATTCCCAGTTCCTATGTCCACTATAACAACTACAACAACAAAGTCTTGAACTTAGCATTTGCTTTTGGAAATCTGTTTTTGTCTCCTGTAGCTGATTGCCAGTTATAACCATGCCTGCCTGTAAGTGAAAAGCAATGTAGTTTTGCTGGGTAAAATAGATTTTTGATCTATAAATAATGAACACAACTAAGGCATTTAAGTGTCTCTCAAGGAGATACCCAGGCTAAGAGTAATTACCATTGCATGAAAATGAAATAAGTGGCAGTACTAGTTAATGAAGTGGCACATAGTTATTCAAAGGACTATAAAAAACCTTACTGCAGTGCAGTACAACATGTACATTAGGCAATGCAGTGCATATTGCAATGCATTGTTACATAGACATATCTAAAGGAGGAACCTGTACTCAGAAAGATTTGGCAGTTTTCGCTCTCTGCTGAGGTAGAAATATTTAGCCATAGTGTACAACAGATCTGTGCACTTAAAAGTCAGTTCCTGTGCTTTCAGTTCATATTTATTTTTTCCTTTGGATGAAATATTCATCTCCAGCTGTTCTTCATCGACACAGCTTCCCCCATCAGTACTCATGCTCTCTATACACATTCTGAATACCAGCAAAGCTTCAGCTATTGTATAATGATAGCTCCTGACTTTTTATACCATGGGCCACATTCTGTCTTCGCTGGCATCATAGTGATTGCTAATGATAGGATGGAGTTTTACAGTGCACAATCAGCTATCAGGTGGTCTTGTCTCCATAGATAGTAAGCTTTGTGGTGAAGGGACCTCTCTTAATATGTTCCTTACCAGGCCTTGCACAATGTAGGAACCAAGCTCAAGCTTTGGGATGTACGGTCATTGGGAAGCGTTTACGGACAGACGACTG
>ML675624.1:1925824-1976627 GCA_007922155.1 Mesoclemmys tuberculata | reverse complement strand
GACCTATGAGTCTATGAGTCTATGAGATATCTAGGTGATACTGTAATGTAATAATATCAATAAATGATCTCCTCCAGGACACAACAGTGCAACTGAGCAAATGATGGTAAAGAATTTCAAAGAATATTCATTTGATTTCAAAAGTGAATTTCAAGTAGCACATCTTTGTGGATCTTTTGTTCTCAATTTTCATGAACATTCAAGTCCATGAGCATTACTAGTATCAATATTCACAAAAGGTAAAGTAGGTGAGTAAAGCTCAAAAGCTTGAATATTTTCCAAGTGCAAACTTCACATGGCATATTGGTAAAATTATTAATTTTCAATGCAAATAAGTCTATCAGCTATTTAGATAACTCATCCAGTCAGGTGGCAGACACACCTCATGGCTTTGGGAACTAACTGAGAATCCCCTCCGTGCCCCACTCCAGGTCTCTTTCAGAAGTGCCTCATGCAGACTCCCCTTTCTCCAGAAATGTACCTCTTGTCCCTTAGCCATGAGTCTCCTATGTCACGCTAAATACTCTTCCTCTTCAACTCCTCAGCCACCAATCCAACAGTGAAATCTCTGATTCCACACCCCTCCCACATTATCCCTCTTCCATGCCCTCCCCCCACACATACACCTCTCCCCACCTCTGGGAGTGCCTCAGCTGTGGTCATTGCTGTCCTGTGGTGGGAGGGGTGTGCTTCATGAAGATCACAGAAGGTATAGCACTTTATAAACGCTGGGTGGAATTTTTAAAAGTTCCCAAATGACTTAGGAAAACAAGTTTTAGTTAAAAGTCAATGGACTTTTCCTAAATCATTAAGACAGTTTTGAAAATTCTAACAGTTGTGTTCCTGTTCCTAACCAAAAAACAAGACAAAAAAAACCTTTCATGACAAAAAAATCTCCGCGTTCTAACGGTTGGCTTTTCCAAGGCACTTTCCCCACAGAGGTTGAAATGGTGCCAGCAAAACATTATTGTTGCTAGCATGGTTCAAATATAGTTTCCATCACCGAGGTGGACAGGGAGTTTTTCAGACCACTCTGGTCATCAGATCGTATTAGAACCCAGCCGACAACAGTGGTAAGACAAAATAGCACAGTAATAGCAACATTTTGTCCCATGTATTTACAGACTACAGCTTTTTTTATTTATATCATCTCATCATTTATACATTCACAGGCAGAGGTAAATTATGTAAGAGCAATCTCCAGCTATGGCAAGTTTAGCACAAACTCTGTCTGTTCCAGGCAGGAAGAAGTTATGGCTGACGTGGAAATGAGCTGCTGTCTAGGGACCGTGGGTGTCCTTTGCTTCTCCAATACGCAGGATGCACAAGAAAGGCATTGGAAGCTGACCTCTCTCACCTGTTTTGAATGTATGTGATTTGTTTACGTACCTCCTGTCAGTCACAGTCTCAGAAAGCTGAGGATTACCACAAAAGAATTAGCGTCCCTTCTATGTCCCTCCATTATTTTGTGATATGTTCATAAAAGGTAAAATTCTCCTCAGCACAGAGGTTGGTATCCATTCCAATGTAGCAGCGAAGAGAAGCTGTTCTGTTTTCAGTAGACTGTACCTTTAAATGTGGTGGAGTCATTGCCTGCTGCATGACATCTGAGACTGGCAGGTGCCATTGTGCATTTCTGTTCAGGTGTAGAGTGTTACAGAGCGAGTCACTATGCTCTCTGTCTTACATGGAAGCTGGTATAGGAAAAGATACACCCACATCTCGCTGTGTGGGGAATTTTCTGCTCTGCATGTTGACAGATTGCTGTGACAGCAATCCCTGCTACTGCCAAAACTAATGAAGAGTCACATTTTTATTGGTTTCACAAAAGCAAAATACTTTGACTTTTCCCTCACATTTCCACTATCCCTTGCAAAAGTGAAATGTGACATTTTTTTTTCCAGGCTGAATGGTTTCTGAGAGCTTATGAATTTCCTTAGCAACAACAAATGTTTGCCTACATCAGATATAGGGACAATTGTATTTTTCTCCAAAGTGGGACTGCCACCTGCCTTAATAGGTGTTCTCCAGGATTCACACGATCTATACCCCAGCTTTTAAACAGTCTTTTGGAGGAACCCCTTCAAAGTGGCAGGCCCCCAAGGAGTCTCACTCTGCCTTCAGGGTAGGTCATGCAGACTTACTGCCTCCTACACTAAGCCTCTGCTCCAGCTTTACACCCTGAGCTCTGCATCGAGAATCCAATCTAGATAGACTCCTGGTTAGAGACCTGCAGACTCTTCAGGGACTAATGCACCCCAGCAAGTATTTGCAGTGACACTCTGTGTTTTCAACACAGAGTAAAATGTATTAATCAACTGCCTTGGAAATCCTTACATTAACACGGAGAAATAAAGGTTAAAGCATAGTCCATTCTGGTCAAGCCAGAGCAATTCATCAGGCAAGCTGTAGTGAAGTCCATTTCTGCATCTGTCTCTCTCCTTTGTTGTCACAGGAGATAGCAACCAGCATCCTCCAGAGACCCACACTTTATCCTCTGCTGGTCATGTCTAGTTGTTTGTTCTTGAGCTGGGGTCACTACTCAGCTTCCCTGCTGATATGTGGGGGCGGAACCTTCTTCTTTTGGCCATTGTTTCCTAGGTGTCAAAATTTTGTTCACTGCAGCTTTCTATTCTCTCTTTGGGACTCTGCACTGATATAGGTTGCTTTCAGCAGGTTCCAGCCAGTTTCTTAACAATCCTATTCACTGCAGACCAAACTGCAAGGCACCACCCACATCTCATGTCCTGCACTGCCGTCAAAAGAAGACTTACTAATTTTTCTCCCACTGGGACTAAGGACTGAGGTGACAACAAGAACCAGCTTGCTGTCAGGTTCGATTTATATGGATCCCTCAAATAAGGAGGGACAAAGATTGCTTTGCATACAATTTTGTTTTACTTGCAATAATTTATACATCACCAATTACAATTTAAAACTCACCATTGATTCTTATTTAATACAACAATTTAACTACTTAGAACACAATTACAATTACAACTATACAAATATATTTACAAAGCTAGCTTACACTATAGGGTTATTCTTATGCTATTATACTTACACTGCACCAGTGAAGTTCGTCAGCAGCAAAGCAGCCTTTTCATTCTGCTGGTACAATTCCCGGGTTTTACATCTGAGTGGAACACACTGTCACACTCAGGTTACACATCTGAGTGGAAAATACTATCACACTCAGGTTACACAGCCCCACACTCTATACTTAGGTTTGAGCGGCAAGCTGGGGAGAGACGGCAGGTGGATCAGGCCCACACGTAGAGCTACTCTGGTGCTCTTCCAACAAAGATATAGGACATCTCCAGTTTACTTCCTGTTTGTGACCACCTTTTATATTTTTCTTCCACACAGCAATATGCCCGCTTAGCCAATTATGAAGTGTCTAAGAGCGATGGGGTGATCGGGGGCTGGACCCCGACACGATATTATCTTCCTTGATCGCCCAGTTATTTACCAGACAGAATTTTGGCCCCCTGCTTGGGCAGTCGTACTTTTTTTGTGGATAAACTCCAGTTGCTGTCTGCTGTTGACAAAGGATCACTTATTGCAATACATGTCTGAATACTATTTAAATGAAGTTTACTGAGTTTCAAGTAACAGGTTTACCGAAACCTACAGGCCACATACTGATTTTCAGTACTTGACACCTTCTCCCGGTGCTTATCACAGAGACTTCTGACAAGACAAGACAAGGCTGGATGTTGTTACCAGGCAGTTAACATTTTACATCCAGGCCCAATGAGTTTATATTTCTATTAATTTAAAATGGAGTTGGGTCACTTTAATTATAAAATAAAACAATGTTACAACAAGGACAAAGTACAGAAGGAAACTGAGATGCACATAGGATTCAGAAAAATATTACAGTACATTTCCACTTTATCGCAAGTGGAAACAGCATAATTTACCGTTCGTTAAATTGTTGAATCCATGACAAATCTCTCAGAAAGCTCTACCCATTCATCAATTTGCAAAGCAAATATTTCCAGTTTTGGATAGCTCTAACGGGAGTTTACTTTTGGGGTGTAGATGCATTTTCCACAAGATGATAATATACACTATGTAGAGCACAAATAACACGGATTGTTGAGCTACCATACAAAATCTGGCTCCCTTGGAAAATACTACAAAATCTGGCTCTAATTATATTCTGGAACTTTCAACAAACTTTTTCTAGTGGTTATTGTACTTGTCTCTCTTACTCTTTATAAAGCTATTCTACTCTTCTGTTCTTCTATAGCCCTCATTACCGTAGCATGATAGCACCTTCCAGTGGTGCATTAAACAATGTGATTAACATTTATTATGTGTTTTTCTTTCTCTCTTTTATTCTCTCCCCAGGAGGACAATTGTGTGTAGAGTGTAGTGTTTTGTTCTGGTGTGATTTTGTCTTTACATTTACATGCTATGTGTTAAAGTTAGAGAAAGCATTTGGAGTGGAAGATGGTGAACTTTGTGATGGTCATTAATTTCTGTAGGAGTTAGTTTCACAAAGTCCCGAGAAATCTCTGTGTCCTGCACAGATAAATTCTAAGAGCTAGTAACTTTTGCTTGGTTGGATTCCCATCACATTTCTGCTTGAGTTAGTAGCACAGGTTCATCACTTCTGCACTGTTATCAGCAGATATGTACTGAAAAGCTTGGGATTACAAAAAAGGGTTTATTTTTTAAGAGGACAGGGTGAATCTAGATAAGCCAGTTGGCCATTTTCCACCTTCAATTTCCCTGGTATTGTTACTGCTGATCAAGCCAGATTTTCTATTTTTGTTAAAAATATTTACATGGAAACAAATTTTAAACAAAATGTAATTCCAGGCTTCCATGTCTTTTCCTCTGTCCTAAATTCCTTTAGGTAAAAATGAGGTGGTCCATGATTTTGCCCATTTATATATGAAAGCTCTCTTATATGTCTCTGAATTGGAATAAAGGCCCAATCCTGCAAGCTTTCCACATGTGGAAGTACCCTTGACGAGCTAGCAGTACTTGGCCCTAAAACCAAAGTTTCTACTACAGAATACCAAATAAATTTGAAACCTGTATATAAATTGCTTGAATTTAATTATAGAATAATAAAGAGGATTGTGTTCATATTTTATATTAATGTATAGATGTTCTTCATATAATAACCGTATGGGCATAGAACCCAAAATGTGATAGGTGCTGTGCAGAAAGACATAATGCCTGCCAAGAAGAGATTGAAATCTAGACAGAGAATAAACAAAGAGTGAGGGAAAGTGATACAAAATACAGACAATGTGGTTGGGGTGAGAAATGGTACATCTTGTTAGACTATATATTTATATGCACATACACTATTCTCAAGAGTCCTCCTTAGCTACCTATTGTTAGTTCCTCTTTTTTAAATTCCTCCTCTTTTAGAGGAAGGATGGAGGGTTACTCTCACACTACTTTATCTTTTCCTTCTTGGTTTCTGTTTCTGATCCTCTCCTTTCTAAAATAGTGCTCCCTCCTTTATCTACCATCTTCTCATTCCCCATCCCCATCAAAGACTGTGGCCATATTCTGCACTGAATTACACATCAGTCCACCTCATTGAAGGCAGTGGGATTTCACAGGGTGCAAGTCAGCACATGAGTCTGCCCCAAATCATTTGTTTTAATATTACGTTTCATATGTTTTCACTAACTCCAGCAGGGCAAACCTCCTTGCAATCAGATTCTTTTCTTGGTGTCTGCATTAAATGATTCATTGCCTTCTCCAGTAGGTTACACTAGTTACAATATAGATAGTCAATTTATCATCTTAATGCAATCTGATGGAGCTTGGTGCACTGTGTCATTATTGCTGTTTATAGTATATGCAGAAGCTCGATTTTTCTCTTTCTCTGCAACACTGAGATCCTTCCATCATCTTTCTTCATTTGGCTCAGCATTTTAAAATGTTTTTCTTTTGCATAATAATGAACGTTATGACTAGCACCATACAAAGGGAATCCATTTTTCTCACAGTTAGCATATAGTACATATGTTTGATACATTCCCCAGGAAGAATTATGCTATTGTGTTCAGTGCTGACTATGCCAGAGAAAGCCATAATGTATTTCAGTCATTTGAATTTGCAGTCTCAACAAGCACCTTTAAAATAGAAAATACTTCATACACTTCAGGGGTTGTTATTAAAATGATGTTTTTTTCAAGATAATTCACCTTACCTGAAAAGAATACAGCAGAAACATGTAGCAAATACAATCTTTTGATTAAAATAAGGCTCAAGACCTATGCACCCTTTTAAGTAATTATTTTCCTACATGGAAAGGTGCTTGACTGGTTGTTCTGCGAGCTGAAGTCTTCCCCAAATAGGCATTGACAATGCAAACGTCTTCACAAGGCTTTGTTAACAAAAGAAAATGTTGCACCTGTTTTCAAGCAGCATTTCAGCTTCTGTGGTGTAAGGACCAATGAGGGTAGGGATCAGCTATTTCTGCCATCTCCTTTCATGATGCAGTGGCACAAATACCTGAGACCTGCCTATATTAGCGACAGAAGCACCTACATTGTTGCTAGAACCTGAGCAGTGCTTGTAAATAGGGATATAGTCTTTGTAATGTAGCTACATGCCACCAAACTGCCTCAGATCTGTACGTTGCTAAGAAGAATAAAGTTCATGCTGCCTGATTGTTTAGTCTTTGGCCTCTGTGCTGAAAATTCTAATTATAAAAGATAGTTTCCATGATACAGTCAGATGTCCAGTAGGAAAAATGTTTTACGTAGGCCACCAAATGGCTATCAGATGGTATTAACAACATTTAGGCCTTGATCCTGGATCTTCAGGCACAAAAGCAGACTTCCTTAACTTAGCAGAACCTTGCTGAAGTCAATGAAAATCCATGCAGAGGCATAACAGTCTGGTCACCCATCTGCAAAAAGTGGCAGGATCAGGACTGTAGTCAAGATGAAGGTGTCCTGTGTTTCTTTAATGGGTATTTATTTATTTTTTAAAAAATCACTTTACATTGGTACTGCAGACATGTAACTTTTAAAGAACTGATTACATCTTTACTGGGGCAGTTTCTGTGTCTAAATACACTGAAGCTGGGCACAGTGATATATTTTGCTTTGTGAACATTTCACAGGAATGTTTCTCAAAAGAATCAGCAGCTTGAAATTTTACTCCAGAAGCCAGGAACCAGGGACTGATTTAGGGCCTGACTGTGCTGTGTTAAGAGTGCTTCATGCGCTTTTAGCAGCCCTGCCACGACACTGTCTCCCCGCATAGGCCTGATCCTCTTCCTATTTTGACAACAAAGGTAACTATCCTTGACTTCAGTGGGAACAAGGTTAGGCCCCTGATGAATTGTAGTACACTGGTGATTAGAGGCTCTATAATAACATGACAAATTGCTATCACTGACCATGATCATGCAGTTCTTGATCTGTAACAGAACTCTGATTGATACTGATGGGGTTACATATACATTCTTCAGTACAGCTATTCCTTAAGTGCATTCTCTGAGTAAACCCCAAATAATTTGACATTAAAAAAATGTAATGGAAAAAACTAATACTGCATGTATCAATAGTGCTGCTATCGCTGGTTTTCTGGCTGCAAATTGTCTTTTCAACATATGCGAAGTTGAAAACTTATAGAAGATTGAAGACTCAATATTGGACCAATTTTACTTTTTCCGGGGAAGCAATTTATATCTATGCCTTTTTGGTTTATTTAAACAATGTCTCAGATTGCTTCTCTTCCTTGGAAGTCAGCTCCTTTCTGTTCACTTTGCTTTATTTTCACATCCTGAAGAAGACACCAAAGTCACGTCATTTTTCTTTACACATCTTTTCTGCTCTCCATTTGTGTCTGAGTAAATACACCAACTCTTTCTTAGTCAGCTTGCATATTATACATGTGGGTGTATAATCAATGGATAACTCTTTCACTCTCAATTCCCTTTTAAATCACTTTCCTCTGTCAAACTCTGCCACTCCATTTCACAATAAACAAAAAACTTAAAAGCAGATCTGTGGTCTCCTTAGAGTGTGGGATGGTAGGCTGTGGAGAAGCCACAAAGATGGACTCCATATTTTCTGTGCATTGAAGAATGCAACTGTGTAGTAGGTCACTTCATGACTGGTGGGAGGGGGGAATTCAGGGTACCTGGGGACCACTGTCACTGAGTTCATATTAATCAACTAGCCAAAACCTCTTCAGGGGCACCACAGAGGGTATGTCTACACTGCAATTAAAAACCCATGGCTGGGCTGTGCCAGCTGACTTGGGCTAAGGGGCTCGGGCTAAGGGGCAGTTTAATTGTGGAACAGACATTTGGGGTCAGGTTGGAGGCCAGGCTCTGGGACCCTGCGAGGTAGGAGGGTCGCAGAGCTCTGCCTGTTGCCCACGCCTGAATGTCTACATCACAATTAAACATCCCCTTAGCTCGAGCCTAGCGAGCCTAAGTCAGGTGGCGTGGGCCAGCCACAAGTGTCTAATCACAGCGTAGACATACCCATAGTGAACTGTGGCACTTGCTACAGAGCAAAGGCTGCACAATGTTGGTGGGGAGGTATTTAGCATCACTGCAAATCTGACATGTCCTCTTGGATGGAGGATGAGCGTTTTGTCCCAAATAATTGAAAGGAAAACCTTGCCCTTGAGGTGGACTATTTTTCAGGTGTGCAAATTGCTAAGTTTCTTTTCAAGGACACATGAAGCTCCTCAGTGAGATTCATTATAGCTGAGACCAGAAATGCCCTTGATTATTTTCATTCCAAAAATGTCTGTCCCCTTTAATGATATTTAGGGGATTTTTAAAACAGAATTATTAATTGTATTGAAAGGTATTCAGAGGTCTAGCCTTGTGCAGAATATTGTAAACATTTTTGCCAGGGATATTGGTGAGGTTAATATATTTTAATGTCATATTATAAAATCATTATTATTATGATTGTTGTAGCAGCAGCAGCAACCAAATGCCCCATTCATCTTTACTTATGAGAAGTTTGTGGATTGGAAACAGCAAATAATAGCTGGATTTTGCCAGTTCTTTAATTAAACATACACACACTTGGGCTAGTTAGCAGCTCAGGGAATCCTGTGCTCTGGCCTCTGCCTTCAAAGCAGTGATTGGGTCAGTCAGAGGTCCTGTTTAATCCTGGGAAGGTAAAATAACTAAATAGTAAAAGGGTGGAAAGCGTTTTCCAGTCATGTTCACGCTGGGTTTTAAAAGGAGTCCTCTTCATGCTGCCAGAATGGCTTCAATCTGCATCAGCATTTCTGTTAGTAATTTGTTTATCTGGAACTTTGCAATTTGACATAAAATTCACTTTGGGCTAAAACTCAGAAAAAAGATATCTTCGAATCGGAGGATTAATATTACCGAGACACACACAGAGCTGAGACTTTGGACCACATCTTGACTGAAGAATGGAGGAGCGCTACACACAAAGCAGCAATTACCAAGTTTGGTTTGCTGAATGAAAACATGGCTCCATATGAAAGTTGATGAAAAGCTTGGAAATTGAAATATATTTGCACAGATCCGAACAACGTACAAACTTCCTTTTGCCATAAGTGCAGAGTGGGAAAAATTATTTGAAAACACATATTTTGTTGTTCTTTCTGAATCAGAAAAATGTGATGTTTTCTTCTAGCCCCTTAAATATTTAAAGTTGCTCCAAACAATTCTATCTCTGAGAATCAGGGTGATTCTAGGTGAAACAGAGGACTCATATCGTAAGTGTTTGCATTTCTGTTTCTGTAATCTGTTGTCCTCTATAGAAGGACTAGACAGGGTGGGATTGTGACTTGAATTATGCCCCCATTTGAGGGAATAAGAGAGAGGAAGAACCCACCTCATCTTCCTGTGTGGGCCACCTGGGCTGAGGCACATAGGAGTAAGCAAGGCTAGTCCTCACCTACACTCTCCCTGAACAAGTGAGTGGAAAGCAGTATGGAGGTGAGAGAATAGGTGGGGCCTTGGGTCTAACTTCTTCTCCACCTGGCTCTGGACAGAGTATCTGAATCAGCATGGGGGAAGAGACCATCACTAAATCACTACTCCCAGGGAGTAAGATGGAAACTAGAGAGGAACTGGAAGTCAGAGGAGTCCCCTATTGTCATAGTGCTTCCTGGAGTGATGAAGCTTGTGTGTCACTCAAGGCTTTTATCCCTTACCTCTAACCCCTTACTCAAGGCTCTGCCTACAGTTACAAACTAGCCTATAGTATGGGATGCAGATTAATGCAAAATACCTAATCTAAAATAAGGTAATATTGCTATTATTTTATATTCCTTGGGACTTTTTTTGTTCTTCTGTAGTAAAATAATGTAAGACAAATTATTCATAAATTACACCTATAGCTGTTATGGATATTCACCAGTCTTTACATTTCATAGATAATAACATGTATATTATCTACAATTACCAACCACTTTTCAGATCTTTTTCTTTATTTTCTTGACAAAAGCTTGTGGTTTGATTGATATAAATTATGGCTGATGGTTTGATTGAATGATAACAGTATTTAGTATTTCTGATTTATAGAATATATTCCATAATACTGTAGGTGTTTCAGAGTACTGAAAAAGGGAAAGGCAAATTATCATAATCATTTTCCAGTCCTTCTTGTTAAAGCAAAACTATAAGCTTCCATTGTACTGTGTGCTATTCCATCACTTTAACTTTTATGTGCCACACACATTTAGATTAAAAGAAGTTCTTTAGTAGACATCAGCAGTATCTACACCATAATTAATTTTAAAATTAGCTTCCAGTTATAAGTTCAATATTCAAAAGCACTCATATAATTACTCCATGCTATCCAACGTATTCCCTGTGAAAATTCATTTGCCGCATCTCCTCCTGGTTTGGGAGAAATCTAAAAATGAGTTTAAAGACACAAGCTGAAAATCTGGTGTTAATAAAATCAATAATAAAGCTCTCACTGATTTGAATGGGAACAGGGCTTCTCCAACAGCACTTTAAAAATGGCTCAGTTGTTAACTTTCTAAAAAAAAATCTGCACATTTTTTTGCTCATTATATCTTCTCAATTGCTTGGTCTACAATTCCAATTTTCTTTTTCGTTTCTTTTCTTTTCTTTTGTTGGCCTTGTTAAGATGAAGTGTCTTTTAATTTTAATTTTATTTTATGTTTTTAAATATCTCCATGTTGGTGCACCTGACTTTATCCTCTTCTCCTGTGTCTTTGACTCTGTAATCTCTATTTTTTTTTTTTTGATGAGGCCAACTTTATCATATCTGAAGGAAAGGTGCTGAGAACTCTGAAAAGGTTGATGCACTGCAAAGATGCCGAATTATTAGGTGCATTTTAATTTAATTTTAAATCCTATATACAGAATGTGACCATGTTTGAAGCAGGCCCTGAATGAGTGTGTGCGTGAAAAATAACTAGATAAGGAGGAAGAGTCTAGAAAAGAATATTGGGAGATTCCTTATTAAGGCTGACACTAAACAGCTATCCAAATTACAATTTTTAAACCTTAGACCTTAAAACTTTCCCATTCCTCTGTCATTTTCTTCCAGATTCATGAAGAAATGCCTGAGCTGTCTATCTATTTATCTCCTGGTGCAGTGGTACCCTTTCTTTTCTAATGCTTGTTACATGTAACATGTCAAATGCTTGTCACTGAAAGCACTGTCAGTTCTATAGGAAATGCAATGTACCATGACTAAAGTCAAAAACTGCTAAGCAAATAAAAAGGCAGAAAGTGGATAAGAGAAAAGAAAGACGCTGCTATGCATTAATCCTTTAAACACTGCTCTACACAGCTCACCAAGATTAATTAACTTCTAGGTAATAGCTCCCATAGAAATATGAAAGCCTGGAATTTTTAAGAACTATGTGGCCTGTGTTAAGCCAATAAGAACAACACTAGATTAGTGTGAAGTATGTATAGGTTTTTGACCCTTTAATATTCCGAATTTTTTTAACACAAGACATGGACCCAGTTTGTAGACTACCAATGAGTAAACTCTTCAAGCTACATTTATTTTCTTTATCATGGATGCAAAATTTCTCCTTGGAAAAAGCGAGGGGTCTGACTCCAAGCTCCTGGATACTGGGATCTACGAAGACATAGAGGCATCTCTATGGAAGACCAGTACCCCTGGGGCATTGTGCCTTCCCTCCAGTTGCTGGATTCTTTGGCTCCAATCAACTTCACTGGGCACTAGAAATGTCCTGCAGCTCTCAGGATCAAGTCTCTTGTGAGATGAAATTGCCCGTACAAATAAGCAGAAATATTTCTAGAAGAGATATATGTGCAAAGGAAGAGAGTGAATTTGAGAATGCATAGTTGTGCAATTCCTTCATGTATAAAATATATGCCGTTTTCTAAAACCTCAGGGAAAAGTTCTGTGCTCACAATTGCATGCTGATCAACACCCACTTCCTCATTTAAAATATCCTTTTTTAGCCAACCCAAAATATTGCTGTGATAATATATTGCACCTAATAGGAGCGTAGAGCACAGCCTTGACCAATCCCTTTTTGGAGCATGGGAAAATCTGAGGACCATTTTCACACTGCAACTAAGATATGTTGCCATTTTTGCCATATGTGAATTTTCCCATTGCTAGAAAGTGTTCCCTTGAAATGCTTAAAGGCCATGTAGCTCATGTCTGCTGCAATGTTACACGTGCAGCACCAGGCACATCTTTCCTAACATGTAGACCTCTCACTCTGGCTCCTTAAACGTGGAGGGGGTCTCAGATTACAAATGGATTGCAAAAGCTGTCACTATGCAGTTAAGAATAGATCATACATTTGAGTTTGATTGAGTTTTGATTGTCAGGGTACGCTGGACTTTAACGATTAGTGCAGCAGATATATTTTTTTAATGACCAAAGTATGTATGGTTGCTTGCAATAGAAAACTTCCTTTAAAATAACAGCACAGGGGACTACTGTGCTGTTCCCTAAATAACCTCCCGTATGGAGCGGTAAGCTATAAATCTGCTAACACAGATTTACCTCCGTTAGAGCCTGTGCATAACCATGCAACATAAAAACCAAGCACATACATCTCTCCTTTCATCTGCATCACTTGAAGCCATGATAGCTGTTCAGGTCAGAAAGCCTTTGGTTTGGAATTGTCATTCACTTTTCTATAGATTTAAAGCTGATCCCAGCATACTAGGGCAGAGATAGATATGCCAATCTTCCTTCCTCGTGATTATTTACAGGTATTGCCACTATGGCCTTGGGCAGGTAGACGCAACTGTGTTTGTTTCAGGCCTGGTATTTGATAGCTGAAGAATATATCCAGAAAACCTTGTAATTGCCATGGGACTGGATCGAGACTCATGAGCATGCATACCCATTCCTACTGAGGAAAAAAAGGAACAAACCCCCACACAAATATTCATTGCTGATGAAGCTCCATTGATTGCAGAAATGAATCTGTCTTAAAGGGACAAGACTCGAAAGGAAGACAGACAGAAAGAAAGAAGAGCAATATAAGCAAAAATGTTTGTGGCTGAATTTAGTGCTCTTTAAAGTGAATAATAGCAATAAATTGAGCCAAGTACAGAAGAGGTAGGCATTGTTCAAGCTTACCCCCACAACTATGCCAAATCTGCTCACCCGTGCCCTGACAGGCACACAAGAGTTTACAGATTAGATACAGAAGGTAAAAAAGTAGGAGGTGGCACAGGGAAACAATAAAACTGTGTGAGTGAACTGTGACACTCTGCAATTGCCTGGGTAAACCTATCAGTTTTGTTCGGTTTCCAGGTAAAGATTTTCAGACAGATTATTAACAGTTCTTTGAGGGGGCAAGAAGCAGGGATTTTAGGCTTTTGGATAGCAATATGTTTTATTGAGGCAATGCAGACTGGGTCAGAAAAAGGTGTTGGGGCATTGTGGGAGAAAGTCTGAAATTACACGTGTGAGAAGGAGATGGAAGTGGCAGTCAAGCACAGTATTTCCAATCCCAAGTGTTCAAAAATCATGAAATTGGTTTAAAAATTATGAGATTTAAAAACACAACAATAATAATTAGGAGTTCTTTTGTTTGCCATGTATATGTGTGTGTGTGTGTTTAGGGTTTATGTTTTCAAGTTTTTCTCTGTAATCATGAGGGCTAGAATATTACTTTTCAAAAATAAAAGCCGACATTCTCATATAATAACGTGATTCCAATAGCTAAAACTCTAGGAAAAACACCACATATCATGAGACTCATGTTAAAATCATGGCAACATCATTAGTTGCCACAATGGGTAGGCAATGCTGCATTACGCAGCTTGGACATGCCAGGGTTGAAAGGAGGAAACCAAACAGACTTTAGAGCAGAGAGGCAAGCAGCAGCCAGGATCTATGACCTGCATTGTTCTCCCATGGCTTGGGTGGGCCCCCCACTTTAGGTTATCTCAAACATCCCCCTGCCTGCAACGACCAGTGTGGCAACAGGGAAAGCTGCTGTCTGGAGCTGATATACTTTACTCTTTTTTTGTATGTCTTTGTAACTGCATTGAGTAGGTGAATACAGAGTGCTGTTTTTTCCCCATGACCAGTCCTCTAGTGTCTGGTGACACAGTCTTTTCCATCTGCTGGGCTCAGTCTGTCTACACTGCTTGCCCTTTGCCTATCAGCCTCCATTCTGAAGAGGGGGCACATAAAAAGCTTTCTTCTTCATGTGTGTATGGTAGCAATTCCTTTGCCATTGCTATAGCAGTTTGTACCACTTACTTCCCAAGTGCATCATAGAATGGATGGGGCAATAAGGACCTATAAGATTCTCTGCCCTCTCTGGCAACACATTGTTTTGCCTGGAATGATATCAGCAAAAAAGCCTTGCAGGAATCTAGTGAAAATGACATTGCAGCCCCAATTAACATATTTCTGCTATAATCTGTGTTATGCCTAAGTGATCCCTTTGACATCAGTACAGTTTATAATTTGGTAGCGAAATAAAATCGGTATCTAAGGCACTCACTTGTGACTGGTCTTTATTATTTGATTTGACTAATTGGCAAGTACAGAATCAAAATTATAGCTGAGGTATTGGTCTGGAATAGCTTTTACTTCTTTCTTTTGCTCTTTAGAATGAAGGAACTTAACAAAATGAAAGAATCAACACTCCTGACAGCCATGCAATAGCTGTAATTACATTCCTAGATCACAATCACGACGCATGCTATTGAATGCAGCTTACATGCAAACATAAATGCAGTAGTAGTGCAGCTGTCAGGATTATACATGGCAGGTATGTGCAAAGGAATACAGGGGATTATGGTGCAATGGTATTAACGACATGACGATGGCCCTGCAGCACAGTTCTGAAAAGGAGAATAAGCAGTGCTCCCAGTTCTTACTCTGCCGTTCCAAATGGCACATGGCATATGACAGGAATTAAAGCAAGGATAAAATTATTTTTATTTTTAATCTACTTTAATTTAGAGCAAGGCGATTCTTTCTGCTGGCACATACATTTCCTTATAATTTAAATGGAATTTTCCATAAACTCCCCGCCCAGTACTCAATAATCAGTGACCATTAATTGTCATAGTTTCTTACAATAATAACAAGATGTTTGGCCTTTTGCTTTGGAATGTCAAGACCGAAGTGAACATCTTGTTTTAATACCAATTTTGAATTTAATTGGAAATTAGATCAGACTATTTTTTAGTAGCAGGAATTTTCCATTGTTGTGAAAGAAACCATGATGGTTCCAGCAGTTAGGCCTCGATTCAGACAAGCATCCCTATTAGAACTGCGGTTAAGCACAGGCTTAAACTTAAGCACATACTTAAATGCTTTCTTGTACTGGGGCCTTAAAGCTTTTCAGTTCCTGGCATGTAATTCTTTGCCATGAGTTTGATGATTTGTATTTTGAGTGCAGCTGAGAACACTGGTACTGTGTAAGACATTTCTATAGTGCAGGGCAGTGTGCAACACAGTTCTATTGAATAAACATAGCCTAAAGGGTCACATTCTATTCTCAGATACATGTGCATAGCTTCCATTTCCTTTGCTGTCCTGGTGGAGAATGATTTCAGGGAAAGTCATGGAGTTGTCAACAGAATCCAGATTTTTATTGCTAATTGTTTGGAAAGAGGTAGTGGCAAGCAGTTTGATTTTAGTCGGAGAGCAAGACGTATTTGCCTCCATTTATTTATTCTCCTTTGTTTGTAGCTCTATGTAATGGAGATTGCAGTTTCTTTCAGCAATAAAGAATGGGCCTTAAATATTTAGCCCAATAATAAACACAGACAAGCATAAAAATCCACTATCACTGTTTCTAGAAAACAATCCGAAAACCATTCAGATGAGAGGGAAAAGGGATTTTCCTGTTTAAAAAAACAACAACCCTGCAATTTATCAGTGAGCATCTGTTAAGAACTTATGAAAGGAGCTTTCTCTTCATTGCTACTCACATTGTTCCCTTTGGAATGAGACTAGCTACAGTAAGTCAGCTCCCACTCAGTCATTTCTTTTTCCTGGTAGTCCATCTTTTGTTCCTTACAGAATGCATTGTTATGTGCTGCACTTGTTTATTAAAGCTGTACATGGGTAAATATGGTAAAGAAAAAATATGCTTTCCTAGGAAATTTCTTTCAAGAAAAATTTAGATCTGTATAACTGCTTTATTTTATTTCTGTTTTAATGTTCTGAGGGTGTCTGTCTGTGCTTATGAATTTAGTGATTTATTTAAACATGGTTTCAAAGACAGAAGCAGAGGTGCATGCTGTTGGGATGAGTCAATAATCAGTGTCAGTTGCCGTGTGCTGACAAAAGAGGTTTCATTAAATTAATATCAAATATTTAGTTGTGGTTGTGCTTTAAATTCAGTATAATGTATCCAACTGAAATTTAATGCTGAAAAGTGGCTAGATAGGTGAAATACAATAAGATATCCACAGTTATATTAAATAGTATATACGGGCAGCTTCTTAAAATAAAATAAGCAATCTATAAACTCATATTTTTCCCCCTTTTTTAATAGTTATTTTAACTGAACTTAATGTTTTAACTATGTCAGATTTGCTCTGTTTGGGTGCTGACTACTAAATGTCACCCAAGAATGGTACCAAAAAAAAACCCCCAAACATAATGGCAAAATGTTTGCCCTAACCCAGAATTCATATTGTGTTCAGTGTAATACACTCTGTGCCCCTACTTGTTTTTATGTTCACAGCCATCTGGATAGCTGTTAAGCTTGACTGGATAGACACTAGTCCTCTATTATTTTTATGCTGTGTGTTCTAAATCAATATCTATTTATTTTTTCCAAAGCAAATGTGTCAACAGTAGAGATGAGAAAAAAACCATGTAAGTGCAATTCAAATCCAAACAGATGCGTAGGATGAAATTGTCTCAAAAGTTACATATAGAATGGGTTGAAAAAATCAGCCAAAAAAAAAAAAGTGACAATGTTTGCAAAACTATTGCCTTTGTGGTTGGAATTCACGATTTTGATGAAAGTTTACTACAAGATGTTGAAAAATGCAGGAACAAATTGTAAAGAACATTTTCACAAAACTATCCTCCCTTTGTTGACATTTCAGTGGAAAAAATTATCAACATTTCATATTGCAAAATGATTTGATCCACTCTATTTGCTTTGCCTGAGAGGCAATGAGTGCCTTCAGCTGCCGTTGAAATCAATGAGATTTCAGGGTAATCAGCATCTCCCAAGGGTGCTCATTACTTTCCAGGATTGAGTCTGTTATGAATGGGGCCCTTTTAAAAATGAGTTCATCCTGTTATAGTACAATTAAAAATTTAAGATTGCCTAATTAGCTTGCAGACTCATATGTCGCCCATCATACACACAAAACACAAGCATGAGAATACAATTTAACTTACAAAATCATAATTTAGAGAACTACCCATTTGGGCACCAACTCTGCAACAGCTAACACGCATGCTTTAGGTTAGGCGCTATGGATAGCTCCATTCACTTTAATAGGGCTATTCACTGGGTGAAATCCTGGCCTTACTGAAGTCAACGGCAAAACTTACAAGGACTTCAATAGAGTTTGGATTCCAAGCATTGTGTGCAAAGTTAAGCACCTGCATAAGTCTTTGCAGGATTTGGGCCTCAGTAGCATCCAGTTCTGGATGCATTTTATTTATTTATTTATTTGTTTGTTTGTTACTTTCCTTCCCCGGAAGTCTTACTAACAGGGCAAGACAAACTTTCAAAACAGAGTCTTTGAAAGGAATCAGTTTGCCACAGCTTTGTGTTTCGTCGGGAAAAAATACTTATAAAGATATTTTCCCTTGAAAAATGGTGATTAAAAGGAAAAATCGTTTTCAAAACTCAGAAAAGTTTGTGAAACTCAAAACTTCTAAAAAAGTGTGCTAGAGGTTTTGTGAACTCCAGAATGCCATTGGATTCTCAATCACATGAACTAAACCTTAAAGAAATTGCTTTAAGTCCTATGAGATCCTCCAGATAGCTCAGATGCATCGTCGACTTTTGTACTGAAGTAGTCTATAGGGTCTATGTGTAAAATTCCCGCCACAAGGGAAATTAGGATCTTGCAGTTGAAGAATGAAGTAAATAGCATATTGTAATATATTTAGCAAATGGCAGTGAGGATGAGGTGGATAATGAGTTCCGACTTTTATACTCCGATATACCATATGATACAAAAGGTAATTAGTGGTGCATTGTACTGAAGTCAACACATCCATATTCACATATCTCCATCTCCAATATCAGAGGTATGGACATGCATAAAAACACAGAACCAAAAGCCTGGATTTTTGACATTATTTAGGCCACTCAGTGTTGCAAGGCCCAAGTGACTTAGATGACTAA
Organism: Mesoclemmys tuberculata; assembly: GCA_007922155.1. NCBI lineage: Eukaryota > Metazoa > Chordata > Testudines > Chelidae > Mesoclemmys > Mesoclemmys tuberculata. The sequence goes on along the minus strand of ML675624.1, from coordinate 1,957,856 downwards.
ATTCCGTTTTCAAAGGTTATTTAGGAATTTAGGAGCCTAAGTCCCATTGACTTTCAATGAGACTTGAACTCATCTACACTTTGAACTGGGGATGTGATTTCTAGCTTATGTAGACATACTTGTGCCAGCTCTTATCGAGCTAGCATGCTAAAAATATTAGTATAGTCCCAATAGCATGGGCCATGAGCAGCAGCCCTGCAGACAAACCTGCCTGGCCTTCCTGGGTATGTATTCAGGCTGACTAGCCCATGACGCTGCTGGACGCTGCGCATGTTACCCCAGCTACACTACTATTTTTAGCATGTTAGCTTGACGAGAGTTACTGCAAGTATGTCTACACAAGCTGGGAATCACACCCCTAGTGGCCAGTATAGACTTAGCCATAGATTTCTAAGTGCCTACATCACTTTTGAAGATGGGACTTAGCTAGTCTAGTCCCTCAGGCCTTGGGCAATGTTGAGCAGAGCAAAGTCTAAATACCTTTAAAAATCTGGGCCAAAGAGACTTGTAGTCTTATCCTTACTTTGGTTTCGGTGGAGCTTCACCAGTTTATACCAGATGAGCCTGTGGCCCATAACACTTCATCTGTCACCATTAAAAGTCATTATTTTTCCATGATAGCCCCACATTGGTATCTGAGATGCCAGTTTTGTAAATACAGTGGAAATAGCAGCAGAACCCTAGACCTCTATATGTTCTAAACATTGATAAATTATTACTTCCAACAATAATAGAAACTACTGTACTGTGTATAGATTACAGTAATCTGAGCCCTCTTCATTAAGATTTCATGGTCCTATAATGTTTTACACTGGTAAGAAATTTAGCAAACCATAATTTTAGAGTTCATTTAATCTTCAGCACTTGTGACAGCTTCATCAGTTACAATGGCTTTCCTCTGATCCTCAAAAAATTATATTTAACTGTCCCAAAGGCAGAAAAATATCAAATAAACCAAGGGGGGGGGAACAGGACAGTAATGTAATGTCCCTGCAGGGACCCAAGTGCACAGATAATATCTAGTTTCTTTGCACTCTTCCTCCTAATCAGTGATTTGGGAAGGAAAAGCATTTAAACTTAGTAATTAACCTGCACTTATTTTTCAAACATAAAATATGAAATGTTTTTACATATCTGTAAAGGGTAGAGCGAATGAGTGAAACAGCGGTAGTAGGATAGGACAGAGCTATGCCAGACATGACATTAGAGATCAGCCTGAGTGCAGCTGGCATGGAGGTCCAAATGTCAATCCCGCCTTTCTGCTTCCAATATTTAACCTTCTTCTCCACTTTCATTTTCCAATGTCATGATAGGGAAGAGCAGTTGAAGGTTTAAGTTACATTTCCTGTGGCAATTGGGGGAGAGCAATAAAAGGATCCTGGGACATAGACTGAGGGATGAAGGGGAGGGAAGGAGAGGAAGGGTGATTACATTCTACAGTGTTGTTTTAGCAGTTAATTACCACTTATTGTAAACCTGGTATGGTAGGGAGGCAGTTGTTACACTCCTTGACCTGGGTGCTTTTTCAAACTGACATTTTTGCAAGAAACAACCAATATGCACAGCTTACAAAACCCACAACTGTAGTGTTTTTCCAGGACTCCAAATCTACTGTGACCACAACCCTGCTCAAGAGAGTCTCTCTGAATTTTCAGCAGAGTTCTTAATCTTAAGGAGATAGCCCTTGCATTCCATCCAGTTTTGAGTAAAATATAGGCTGCATTTCCACTGGAAATATACATATACATCCAAACGTTTCTCAGTACCTTCTTGAAAATATCTAGGCTTCTGGGTTCTGCAAAACTAGACTGGAAATCTCCCAGACAATCTATCTAAGGAAATTTCTCATCCTTTCTGCTTCTGGTGAGGCGGTAATAACTTGACAACAATCTAGCTCATGGTAATTCAACATGTTAGTTTCTGGAAGCACAGAGGTGCATATAAATGAAAAATCATGGATTAAAAAAAAATAACCATAATTTTTCAAAGCTCAAAAATGATTCCGCTCAATTCAAATCCTGTGCAAAATTCCAGGGAATTCTGAATAAGTATGACCATCTGAGTAAGAGAAACTCAGTGAAAATCAAATTATACACACTCATCCAATCTCCATTTGAGTCTTCAAGTCCTGCCTCTTCTCATAGTTTAGGGATTTTTGTCCTTTGTCCTCTCCCATTAAAACATAGAAATATCGAGATTGTCAGCAATCTCTGGAGAACAGAAGTTGTTATCATTAGGAATTTATTTTTGAAAAGTTGTCTGCCATGAGTGAAAAAGTCATTTCTGTGCATTTATATATAAGAAACTATTTTCAATGAAATAGAAAACCCATTCCACAGAAATCCACAGAAATACAAACAAATGGCTTGGGTGCTTTGGGATTTAGTGTAACACTAGGAACTAAAAGGAAAGTGTTTGATGTAGTAGAAGAAAAAAATAGAGCCAGAAATCCTTTTCTGTTCAATATTAGATTTGATAGCTCAGGGACAGAGCTGAGTGAATAATTTAAAAAGTAAGTACATTAACATGCCATTAAAATGTATACCTGATTTGATTTGACTGAGTTTGTATAGTTTTTTATATGTTTACCAAAACACTCATATGAATAAGGTTTGTTCACACTATTCACATCCACAAATTCATTTGCTTGTGCACAACCTGAAAGGGGGGTCTAGGGAGGATGGAGCTAGGCTGTTCTCAGTGGTGGCAGTTGACAGAACAAGGAGCAACAGTCTCAAGTTGCAGTGAGGGAGGTCTAGGTTGGACATTAGGAAAAAGATTTTCACTAGGAAGGTGGTGAAGCACTGGAATGGGTTACCTAGGGAGGTGGTGGAATCTCCATCTTTAGAGGTTTTTAAGCTGCGCCTTGACAAAACCTTGGCTGGGATTATTTAGCTGAGTTTAGCCCTGCTTTGAGCAGGGGGTTGGACTAGATGACCTCCTGAGGTCCCTTCCAACCCTAATATTCTATGATTCTAAATACCCACGTGCATTTTTTGCTGGAGTAATGAAATGTTGTTGCCCTTCATCAACAGGACTCCGCATTGGCATGCAAATGTAATTCTTTGTGGGAAAGTGACAAGAGACGGTTGAATGTAAAATCTGCAGTAAACAAGCAACAAATCTTGCTTCCTGTGCTTTAAGTCTTCCTCCCTGGCTCCCTAGTCAGAGATGAATTCTGTTATTTTTAAAGCAAGCCATCATACATGGCAAAAGTACGTTGTTATTCTTGAAAACAATTCCCTAGGTCTCCTTATCCTCTGCTTCCTCACACTGAAGAGCTCCCACCCTGCTCCTGACAGAATCAAAACCTCAGTGTTTTAGTCCAAAACTATATTAAGCCTCTGATTTGGGGTGTTCAATCTGAGGCCATTTGGGCTTGATTTTCAAAGATTTTGAGCTGAACACTGACAACTCCCACTGACTTTATCTGGCATTGTAGATGCTCAACCCTTCTGAAAAATCAGGCCCAGAAGCATCCAGAGGTTGAAATATTCAAATCAAAGGAGACCTTTGAAAATGGAAGCCATCCTCATTTCTTGGTTTTAAAAGTTCTAAACGTTCCATAAGGGAATACACACACTAATGATGGATTTAAGTAACCAATCCCATCAGTCAAATGTTAAATTGAACACTGAACACTTTCAGCAATATGTGTAGGGAACAGATCATGAGCAATCCATGGATGAAAATCTTTGCACAGAACATTTGCCGAAACAACAAAGAAGTTCACTGATATTGTGATCTGTTCATGGACAACTGGTGAACCAAAGAAAGGGCTAAATTTGACTTAAATGAGACTCTGAGGTTCTCATTTCACTACATTTCACTAACAATAAATTAATTTCAAAACAAAAGTATTAAAAATGGAAGGGGATTACATTCTATAGCCTTCAGGAAATGGCTAGAGAACCATGTTTCATTTCATGCTATTGCTGTCTTTTAAAGTGGTGTTAGTATTTTTTTATTTCTACTCTTTGAAGTTAGAACACAAATAAAATCAGCATTATGAATGGCAAGATTCCTGCTAAATTCTTATGGCTGCATGAGTAAACATGATTTAGGCAATGGCCATTTTACCTAGCAATTCTTCTTCAGACAATGAATGTCTTTTTTTCTAAATGTAAATAGAGGTAATATATGATCATCATTGCACAGTTGATGTGAAATGTATAGTTTCATTATCTATTGATAAATAATATCTGTAAAATAAACAAGGACAGAGAGAAATGTGCTGATCAGAAATACTTGTTGCCACCCTACTCCTGAAATATTCCCTAGTCACAAATCCTTTCTAGGAAAAATATTCTTTGTACAGTCTATGATTATGAAAGAAGAGGAGCTTGATGTGAGTGCAATAGGAAGTCACCTCTGGAGGGCTGAGTTCAAACCCTAGTTCCAATTTATTTTTTATCACAAAGCCACTCTATTATCTGGCACAATAGTGTCTGCTGGAAAAGCTCAAGATTGGAATAGCAGGGGTAGAGCAGGTCCAGGCTGAGGTGCAGTAGTAGGCTGTGTGCCTGATTCTCCCCAGTGCTATTAATTTATCTTTCAGAAGCATTCATTTCCTTGCAATGTTTTCCAAAGGCTAAAATCTTTATGCACACATATTTTTTTTGTGTCAGATCCGGTCCTACAGTGGATGTCTTTTTCAAAGATATCCTTTTCTTCAACCCAAAGAGATGGTCTTGAAGAAGGAATCACTTCGTCCCTTAAAAATCTATTAGTCTATCACACTTCATGATGATTCATAATCATAACAGACTATGGGTTACAAGAGTCAAACTGACACATTGAAAGGATGGGGTTTTTTTTCAGGGTGTATCACAAGGCTGCCTGATTGACTTTCTAAATTAGTGTTCCAGGGAATACAACACAGTTGTATATTTTTTGTGTTGAAAGGTTTACTAGGCAAACGGACAAGGGCCCAGGTCCTCAGAAGGTATGAATGGAGCAACACTGATTTACACCAACTGATCAGGATATGGCTCAAGATGCCTAGCCTGTTAGCCTACACATGTGCATGGTAAGTGTGATGATCAGTGGCATTTCACTTTCTGTTTTAAGGGAGTGGATGCGACATATGGCTTCATGCGCCAGTAAATCAATCAATCAATCTCACATTTCTGCTATCCAGCACATTTTTTGAACTTGTATCAGATTTCTTGACCTGTCTTTAAATGAATCAGTCTTTGTTTCTGAAGGGAACATGCGAGAGACCAGAGAATCTGGCTTTTGCCACAGAGTTGTTAAAGAAACAAAGGAAGAATGAAGTGGGAAGATCATTACAAAATCACCCAGCCTCGGAAGGGGCCCACTTCCATAATGAGCCTGACAGCATGCAGTGCCACCTCTCTCTTCATATGCAAAGTTAATCCCCTCAACCTCTCTGACAGCCGGTATTTGATTCATTTGCAAATGTAATCTTCCCATATTGCCCATGTGCAGACAGGGAGAGCAGGGGCGGGGTGGGGTGGGGGAAGGGTGTGCAATGACCAGGTGCATATTCAGCAAACATGCATCATCCTCTAGACTAACTGCACAGTTCTGCAAGGGCAGCATCTGTCTCAGTTGTCAAGGTGTCAATCATCCTTAGAGATGGAGGAATAAGTGCCTAATTGAAAGGAATACAAATGGGGCCTTTATCGGAACCAGGATATTCCAAGATGGACAAATGCATTTCTGAATATGTGTGTACACTCGCACACACAGATTATGAATCACATTCTTTGAACATCCAATACTCCCACCGCACGCAGCGTGAGTTTTAGGTGCAACTGGAATAAAGGAGTGGGCCGATAATACAGTAATTATACAGCACTTAGGGCTAGATTGTTCCCACCTACACACAAAGGAGGGAAAGTCAACCTTGAATCGTTGCACTGGAGCTGAACACAGTCCCATTTAGACAGTGGAAGCCCTGTCTGTTCCCAGCCGCAGTTGGTGCTAGCCTCACAAAAGGGGGCAGAGAATGAGCGCGCACAGCAAGGGATGGCCCTCCCTCCTCCATGCCTCCTGCTTTGACCAACAGAGTTAGCTTGGCATGGATGGGAGGAATGGGAGGCTACACGTCACCATTTCAAAAAGTATCAGAGCTGGGACTGCAGCAAGCACCCCACTAGAGTCCTAAGAGGAATTTTCAATGAATTTGCCACTTCTCTCCTTGGTTTCCAGCTGTCCCCACTCCCCATCTCCTTTAGAAATTACATCCAGTGGTTTAAGAGCCACCAACTGGTCACTCAGAGTTGGGCACACACACAAAAATGTGCTTTTTGTTTTAAATTCTCAAAATCACACTCAGACACATAGTAGCTTATAAAAGAAAAAGGACTGGGAACATTTTCTCTTTGGTTCTTACTTCACTGATCACTTTTTACATTGCTTTATTGCTTACTTCAAATCCTGACTTCTAGGCTTTAAAAACATGCCTGGCCAGGTTCAAGTGAAAGGCCAGGGAGATGATATGGCCGGTTTTGGCAATAAAATAAATTGGAGTACTCATGTCAAAAGAAAAGAGGTAGCCCAGGAACTTGCTGAATCACCACATGACTAAATGACCTATTAAGATTGATGGGTCCATGGTAGCTCTTGGGTTCTTTTGCACTAATGCCTATGTGAGCTCACACACAGTGGGAGCTGCCATCTTCCTCCATGAGGACTGGTAACATAGTAATCATAATAACAGTGATAATAATAAAAATGACTATATTTAGCAATTGCACAGTGCTTTATTCAAGGCGCTTTACAAATACTACCTAATTAATCTTTGCAGTATCCCAGTAAGGAACTGCACATAAACAGGTGAGTGTTATTATCAGCTGTCAGAGTTTAAGTGACCTGCTCAAGGCTGCACACATGACCGGAGCAGGGCCGGGCCTGCCAACCCTCAGACCTGTACTAACTGTTAGCACGTGACGCTGCTCAGATACCATCTAAGCGAATCTATCTAATCTGATGAATTGAGATCAGGTATTGTTATAGCACCAATATCTCGGATAACAAGACTTCATGATATGTTCTGCTCTAATGACAACAGGTCACTTCAGTGACTGATTCACCAGACGCGATCCTGCAAGTGTTTGGGTTTTTTCCCCCTAGAAAGAAAGGGTGAGACAACGTCGTCCTTCCCGCGAGTCATCACCTTATAACTGCTAGATGTGCAGGAGTACAGAACAGGAACACAAGCAATGTAATTCATTTTGCTGGATGAATATTAATAATCCTGATAAATAATGATGAGGAAGAAAAAACAGAAAAAACAGTGATTCCTCCAGAACATAGCAGGCAGCATCCAACCCCCAAATAGTGTAACCCAAATAAGGGCTTGTTCTGCTACAGTGCCAATCTTTACTAGAGCGAAGGTCATCCTGTGAACAGAATGTAAAGAAGAGATTACTTGCAAGCACGGCTCTGAGGATTGGATTCTCGCAAATGTTTGTTTTCATTTCAGTCACTAAGCAGCAGGGAACTAGCCCCCTTTGTTCTTTAGGTCATATTGCTAGAGATTGCAAATATTTATACACACGGATGTAGTTTGCACTGTCATCTGTTTCTTGTTATCAGCTACAGCTCTGCAATTTTGTACTCAATGTTCTTCTTTTCCTCGGATGTTTCCCTGTGCGGATTATAGTATTTGCTGATGGCTACAAACAAACTACATTTGCCCGTCTAATGACTGGTGTGGTGGTCTACATGAAATGAGATGGTGGTCTCGGCTCGGCACATTGGAGACAAGCATCCACATCGCAGATGACACTAATTGACATCCATGATGAAAGTAAAACCAAGGATAAAGTGTGTGTAGAAAATGAGCTACTCACTTGCACTAGTGTTCGTCACTTTAGGTTGTGGGGACTGGTGCTGTGTGATGAAGCTTATAGTACTGCTGCTACGCTGTACTTGCTCTGCGGTCAAGGAGAATTTCTTTTTCCAGGACTATCAAGCACATTTAAATAAAGGAAGGAAGATGACAAGACCAGCCCTCCATCTTTCCAAGTCTAGTATTTTCCCATCTAGATTTTTCTTTTAAGCCAGCCTCCTCTTGAAATGAAATGTTTCCTACTGCCAGAACAGCATGTCCATTGTTCAATTCACAAATACAAAGGCAGTGCCATACAATCCCACTCCCCAGGAAGAAAGCAATCTGTTTGGAGGGCAAATCATTTTGTCTATTAAGGCACTCTGCATGGGCTTGGACGGGTAATGTAAAAATGAACCAGAAAACTAACAGAAACAGACAATATAAACAATGTTTTATTATGATCTCAAAAAAAAACTTGTAAAAGCCTATTGCATTTTCAATGTATTATAATGGAAATAGAGGAAATGATGTATTAACAATTCAGAAAATACATTTAGTTCCAGAATATACAAGACATGGAGGCAGTTGCTGTAACGATTGCCATCTCTTCAGTGCAAACAGCTGATTTTCATTTAAAACAAAATTCTATAGCTAACCGCTCAGTATATCGAGAGACAAATAATTCAACTGAAACTGCTAATAACACATAAAATGTTTATATATTGATTACACTGGACAACAAAGATTTTGGTTCCTGAATACTTTTGGGTGTATCATATGGATTTTGGGCTGCTGAATATGAAAGTCACCATGAAATTTCCCTATCACGTACCGGTTTTTTGAAATCGCCTATATTTGTTATTTCAATTCATAATTTAAGTCTATTAAAATGTTGTCCACAATGTAAGCTGAAAAGTTTTCTATCTTGTGTCCAAGCATGCCTGGGCATGCAGTGACACTGCACCTAGTGCAGGCCACACAACATGCAGCGGGAATGCTAAGGCTTAGGCAGGGCGGATGCTGGCAGGACAGGTTTTAGAAAGGTGATAAAAGCATTTCGCACACCGTTCTATGCATTGCATTTATATCAGTTTGCGTTCATGTTGATGCGCATGCTCTATGCACATAGCATGTTGTGTGTACTCACAATAATAAAGCAATTGTATTTTCAGGAGGATTCATGATAGCAAAATATCTCGCCAATGTCGCAACAGCCGCAATAGGTTTCTTGGCAACTACAGAGCACCAAACTACGTGCAGCTGGTTGACAACATGCTTCAAGCACACAAAACCATGAAGTGCAACATGTCACTAAAGATTCATTTTCTGCATTCGCATTTAGACTTCTTCCCTGCAAATGTTGGTGCAGTCAGTGATGAGCATGGTGAAAGGTTCACTAGGACATTGCGATCATGGAAAAACGGTATCAGGGCAACTGGAATCCATCAATGCTGGCTGATTATTATTGGACACTTAAACAAGGAGCCCCAGACACTGAGTACAAACGAAAATCATCAACAAAACATTTTTAGCTCATTTGAACTATTGCAAAGCATCAGCACCGTTATGTGATTAAACACATTATGTTCAATAAAAGTCAACTTCTTGTTTCTCCAAATTCCTGCGTGTTACAAGTAGTCTGAAATTATATTTGTGTTCAGCTTCAAGCAGTCTAGCATAATCTAAAAAGATTTCTGAGGAAGCAACACTTTCGAAAAAAATTGTTGTCCAGCATTATATGAGTAAGCTCCATGCCAAAATAAAATCTGTATAATCTATCTAAAATTGAGAGTGAATTTAATGTTCACAAGAGCAAAAGACTAATAGCACCGACTAGATCCTAGTCGTCACCCTGCAAGCTTTCACACACAGCTACGCTAATGTGTTTTACTCCTGAGTGAACTTTTCCAAATAAAACCCAAAGCCAAACAAACCTTGACAAATCTGGGTCTGAATATGGAAATTAAGGTAGCCAATCATTTTGTGAAACTTCAGTTGGAATACAGAAAAAAACATTTTTTCTCTCTGGTCTTGTCTACACTAGGTTTTTCTGCCTAAAATTTTCCTCCAGCAATGATGGAAGAGTGAAGTAGATAGGGCATGGTGAGCATAACGTTTTAACCAACCTATCATCTAGACCTGGTCTGAGCAGAGTAGATGACATGGGGTGAAATCCTGGGTACGTTGAAGTCAATGGCAAAACTCCCATTAATTTCAATGGAACTAAGATTTCACCCTTGGTGCAGAAAATGCCAGGAGCCCTCTGGAGTCTTTTCCATATTAGTGCTCCTTGTTTCTACCAGCTGTGCCGCTGGCCTGGTGGTAGCAATGGTGGGAAAAAATCCCTTGTATAGACAGACTATATAGATACTCTCACATTTCCTAAGACTTTTGAGCCCCTGATACTGTGTATTGACATTCTATGTGGTTTCCTAATGAATACCTGGAACACGTTTAAAAATGTCTCTTGAAAATTGTGTCATAGCAACAGCCATCTTAAGTCTATTGTGTGGTTAAAAAAAAAAAGCAAACAATAAATAAAGACAAAGTTTGTGGCTCACCTATGGCTACATTTCTTTTATTTATCTGAGTCTATTTAAGTTCCAAATTTAACCTTTGAGAAATTTTGGAAATCCACATGGAATGCATACAATTTAAGGTCTTCATTCTGCTAGCCTTCCTCACATGGAGTAGTGTCCTATACTGTAAATAGTGCCATTCATGTCAATGGGTCTACTCATGGAGTAAAGTACTATTGAACATGAGTAAAAGTGTTACCCTAAGGAATCATCCTAGTTTGATTCTGAGTTTCAACCAGGGAGAATTGGGTTAGAATTAACCTGGATCTTGAAGCAAAACATAAAGTAAACCCATGTTGATAAAACAAAATCCTTTACTTCTGACCTGAACCCACCCAGTAATTCTAGTTATATGCCTTTTTTAAGTAGGGATTTCTATGTTACATTTTTAGAGGCTGTGGTATGAGCAGTGAGGCTAAGATGAGACCAACAAATTAATTTTAACTAGTAACCTTAAACCATAAATTGAATTCAGGTCTCCAGGGGCAAAAGGCAAGCGTACTAGCTGAGTTGAACTAACTAGTATCTCTGATTTTCAAATGTAGCATGTCATGAATAATAGTGAAGAGATATTATTCACCCCCCATTGATGGCATCTTCATTTTCCCATGGCTCCTTTATAGTTTTAGAATGTGGGTTCCTCATCTGTGCAATGTTTGTCAGCAGAAGTCACAACCTGAAACCTCTCTTATTGTGGAGTATCACTGCTACAGTTTCATGACCTGTTCCATATGATTTGCTATGTTATGAATTTATCCCTCTTTCTCTTAGTGAAACGTTAGAGAGAAGAACCTGAGAGTTGTTAAAAGTGTTCATTGTTGCTAAATATGTTCTGGATAATTTGGATGAATAATTTTCAGCCTATTTTGTTGCTTGTAAACAAAGACAAAGTTTGAGGCTCAGCTATAACTACATTTCTTTTATTTATCTGAGAGTTTATTTAAGTTTCAAACGTAACATTTGAGAAACTTTGGAAACCCATGTGGAAACCCTTTGACTATTTGCTGTATGTGCTCTATGATTGGTTACCTAATACATATGGCATTGTTTCTGCTTCCTGTTTTGGATGATTGAAACATGTCAAACCAGAGAACAATGAACTGTGAATAACCGATATAAAATTTGAACCAATAATCACTCATGCTAAAATCCATAAAACTTCCAGGATTTGCAACCAGTAATTACTGGAATGCTCACAAAGAACAAATAATACGACCCCATGAATCATTGCAAACAGCTTTTATTTCTGGAAATATTCTTGAATCCAGGTTTGATTGTTTGTTTGTTTTCCCTTTCGGCCAGCTTTAATCAGTAACGCAGGATTTAGCTGGATGTATAACCGAACACAGTTTTGGAAGCGGGCTCACATTCTTTTCACTTACAGGGAAAGGAATGTTGTTCCTAACAGACTTGATGTTGAACTTACTCATCAAAAGGTCAATACCCTCCATCTGCAAACAGTACCCAGGGGCAGCTTTCTAATGTCAAAACAGATCTGATTCAGCAGCATCAATTTCCTCTGATGCTGCCAGTTCACAAGCCTGTCAAAATGCTGCCTCAACATTTATAGCAGCTGCTGCCACTGTACATTCACCATCTATAGCACAAGAGGTACATTCTGGCTCTTTGCATACCAAGAGATGGAAGTTTGATTTCATATGCTTAAGAGGTTCCCCTGCCGCTGTGCTAGATTGAGTGGCTAGGCAATATAACTCAGGAGGTTGCTTTGTGAATTTTTGTTGTACACCTCCCCACTGGAGCCAAAAAGACTTAGTCAAGTAGGGATAGTTTCTTGAACCCAACCCTTATAAAAAATAAGACGTTGTAAAGTAAGGGCCCAAAACATTGTAATGCAATCTTTAGTTCATGCAGGATTTAGTTCCCTTACTGTAGAATCCTGCAGTATCTTTAATGTCTGTAATGAGGAGATATCCCTTAGTTCGGGGAGCACTGCACCTGTACGGCTGTCAGGTTCATGCTCTGCTTGTCACGATGCTCCCTACTATGCGCGTGCTGGCAGAGAGGGGAATGGAGCACAAATTAGAACCATTGCTTCAGGGAAGCAGAAGCTAATCTGGCATCCAAACAAGCTGGAGCGCTGCCAACATCACGAGACACTCTACTACTCTAATTCGTTGGGGGTAGTGGGAAACGTTTTGAAGCACTCCCAGGGTGTCTCTCTCCCTCTTCTGTCTCGGTTAATATATCTCATTTCCTTTGTTGTCTGTACTTGCTTCTCAACCTTGCGCCATCTGCAGAGTGAAAGTGATTTAAGATCATCCTGATCTCTGCAAAAGATGCTTCAGGAAGCAGATATTTTCATAGTGACGTTCACTTGGCTATTGTTAACAGTAGCGGGGGAGTGTGAAATGGCCTGGTGAAGACAGGGAAATGAAGTGAAAGAGAGGGAGAACAAGGAGGGAGACTGCCATATGGCATCCCTGCCTGGAGCACCCTCTTGTTAAGACAGGCACACCTGCCTCAGTTTCCCTCCTGGAATCCCCAGTAACTTCACAATAGCTTTCACGGCTTATCAATGACTTTCTTTAGGGCTGGTTTATGACCAAACCCATAGTGCAAATCAGTCCATAACAGCAATTCACAAACACAATCCATTTCCCACACGCAGTGAATATAGTCCTTAAAACCCCTCTCTTTCCCGTGGGTGCCCTCACTGGACTTCCTGCTGGAAGTCCTTCAATGCCACAGTCCAGTGTCTTCTGCCAGACCTAGGCTCCTCGTCAGTCCTCTTCTGTTCCTCTGCCAGGACATTCACCTCAGCCCTTCCAGCTGGAGTGCAATCCCACAGCCTCTTGGCTAGGAGATCATTCTCACCAGGAGAGCATCTCTCACTGCCCCAGCCCTCTCAGTATTCCCCTGGGTAAATCGCACTACTGCTCCTTTGCCTTCAGTCCTCTGCAGCCCTCAGCTCCCGCTCTCTGGTTTAGAGCCAGCAGGCACCTCCTTCTGCAGATGCTTGCTGCATTCAGCCCTCGTCAGCCCTGGCTGTCAGGGAGGTACAGTCAGCAACACCTCTTGCTGCTTTCCTGCCTTCAGCCTTCTCCCAGGTCCCAAACATACAACTGCAAGTCAATTCTCCCTCTTCTCAGCAAGGGCCTGCAGTGTGAACAGCATCTACTAGCATGGTAGTGGTATCATCTCATATGTTGAAAGTAGGTCTGTCAAGGGTAGTTGAGTGGACAAGTCTTAAAAACAGAGGGGGGTGGAGAAGAAAATACAGAGAAGCTTAAGGCAATCTTTTGCTGCCCACCCTATCTGGACTTGCACTGTGTGCAGCTCAGCCAGTTCTGAAAATCTGACTTGATATTGATGCTAGTCTATCATGCAGCAATTCATTTCAACCCTAGTTTTTTGTTTCCCTCCTCTTCCCACTTCTCCATCAGTTGCATGTATGCAATATGACCAAGGATTTCATTATAATATAGAAAATATATGTTTTATCATGCTGATCCACACTTCAAGCTGCCATTAGAATAATTTGTTTTTCCATTGTGTGTTTTCTACCATTAACATTGTACACCTCCTCTGGTAAACAAGTGACACCCAAAACTCATGCAAGTCTAGCCCTTTGACCTTAGGATGTGAATGGCCATTCATTATTTTGAGCGATTATAGTGGGAAAAGTACTGATAGCAGGGTTACAACCATGGTCCCATCTGATCCTAATCAATCTTAAAGACTATAATCTATAAAACTTAATTTAATAAATTCCTCTCTACTGTGGCAGAAGGATGAATACATGATTGCTGTGGAACAGTTTACATTCCATAGAGGAATAAAAAAGCAAGTGATGTCTCCAGGAATAGTTTGCTTCAAATATCTGAGAAAAAAGATTAGTTAAGGACCAGCGGAAAAAAAACACCCTTGACATCAACAAACAAAAGGTGGAAAATACGTGAAAATGATACAAAATGCAGAGCCCAATTTGTGTAGTTTAGCACTTTGTTTTCTTTCTTTACTGGTATTAGAGCTTTGAATTATTTATCAAACAAATTTCCAGTCTGTATATCTATATTTAATGTGAAAATTATCGTCAGTTTACAGAGGCTTTTGGAATAGTGGGGGAGAGCCCACCTTAGTGTCGGAAACTAATTTAGAATGGTTGCCCTTCTTATCTTATTAAATCTGTTCTAATTTCTAAGGGTCCAATCCTGCTGCAGCCTGATTTTACAGAGGCTTGATCCAAAGTTCACTGATGCCACGTATGCATAATGCCTCCGACAACAGACACACCACAGAGACTACAAAGAGAGCCTACATCCCACACACACAATGGAGCAGTGTCCTGAGGTGTCTGTGGAGGAGGGAGCAGGACAGGCCAAGAGAGGATCAGAGGCTTGACCAGTGAGACTAGACTATGGGGGCCCATAGTGGCAACACCTCACAGAATAAGTTACAGAGAAGATCTAATTACTCCAGCCCATTAAGATCTCCCAAACAATGTTACATTAGTTATTTGATGTGTTGGGGTATACAAACCCTGCACTGGGCTTGAAGGGATTAAAAGGCAACACGGGGCCCAAGCAGCTCCAGCTTTCAGCACCTGACTAGCATGCACCATCTGGACAAGTGGGTTTAAAGGAGCGGAGAACCCCTGGAAAGGGTGGTGGACAGGCTGCAGGAGAGAGAAATTCTTCTCCTGGAAGTCAGACAAAAGTCTGCGGCTGATAGAATAGGCAAGGCCCATAGGCAGAGCTTTTTCCAGCCACCCTCTCCCCCCTTTGAGAACCCGCAGGCCTTGCTCCTCCTCTTTCTGTTAAGTGACTGACTGTTTGGACTGTGGTAGAAATGCCCCAAACTAAAGGTACATTTAGCTAGAAAGTAGCCCAGGGCAGCAGACTTAGACTTGCTGCAGAGAAGACCCTGCCAGCGTTCCTGCTCACAGGCCACTGGGCTGGGACCTGGTGGTAAGGGAGGTTCCAGGTCCTTGTACACACCCCAGAAGTGCATGTGGAGCTGAAGATCCTCTGCTTAGGGACAGAAACAGGCATCTGTGCTGCCATGACTGAGAGCCAAGGGGATGGAGGTTAGGTGTACTAATCAGTAGGCTGCCTGGTTCTCCAAACCCCTATCACACCAGGGCTAGACTAGACAAAATATCACGATTTAATGAATGTTATTGCACAGGGATTTGCCACACTTGCTAGTGCAACATACTTTGGGCAAACTTTGGGCAATTAGCCTATTAGTAAAAAGAACTTATTTTGCTTCTGTTGTGCATGTAATCTGGACATGGTAGGTAATTTAGACTCTTAAACAAGTAACCAGATTTTCAAAGGTGCTCAGTACCAATGATTCCTTGTCACTAAGGCCAAAGGCTGAATGTCTCAAAGCAGTCTAGGAGATCTAGACACTTACTTGCCATGAATTTCAATGGCAGATGTGTGACCAAATCCCCAAGCCACTTTGAAAACCTTAGCCAATGTTCAAAACTGGTTTCCTAAATTAGAGTAATATTCTGACACCTAAAGAGAAGCTTTGGTTTGATTTTCAAAGATGCCTTGACAAACAGGCCCTAACTTCTATTTTGACATCTAAATACAGAGGTAGGAGTCTAACTTTAAACCCAGGTTTAAACATTTGGACATACTTTTAAAAAGCCAGCACCGTGTCTTCTGATTAAGTAAATGGGAATTTTGCTATTGTCTTCGGTAGGAGCGTTGTAGCTCAATCCTCAATACAGTCTGCTAACGTCAAAACTGAAAGTAGGTGATCACTGGTATACACGACAGCGTGATTATCACAATCTGGCTTTCATGTCCAGCCAGAAAGTCAGAACAAAAAGTTCTTGGAATCCACTAAAGGAATTACATGATTTTCTGGTTCTGATTGTTAGTATATTTTGTTACTCCTGGCAGCTCCCAAGATGAAGAGAAAATTACCAAGGTCATAAAGTTCCCGGCAAACTTGCTCTTGCAGCTATAGTGCTAAAGGGAAAGTACTGCAGTATAACAATTAGATGTAAAAAGACCTGCTCTGTGCACTAACTGGCTGCAGAATGCTTAATTTATGGTTTCTGTGCTGGCTGGTAGGGATGGGATGCAAGGACCCTTTCCCCCACAAGCATTGCTGCCCAGCACTGAGTCATGAGACTGCTGTCTGTGCTCAAAGATGAGGCCACCCAAGGCACTACATTGCAGATAGGGCCACAGTTCCCATCCCCTTTTACAACAGTAAATGCCTGTAGAGTGCACTGACCACCCCTTTTGAGAGCTGTGGCAAATGTTGCTGCATAGAACGCTTCCCCCAGCTCCAAGGAGTCACTGTGCTTCATGTAACATAATCTGTCCTTTCAAAGCCTTTATGTAATGACAGCTCTTTTCCCCTTCCCAGTCTGCTCCACTACCTGGTTTCCAACAGCCATAACTTAGCCTGCACGGTTGTCTATTAACAGTTTTAACTCTAATAGCAATAGATAGGTTAAGGCAGATGTTTTTGCCAATAGTTTTGGTTTGTGTGTGCTTTATCGTTTCTGCACAAATTGATGCATCTGCTTTAAATTCTTCAGAGACCCAAAATGATCTGCTTATCTTATCCTTATTCCTGGAAAACTTTCATAAGGAGGATGAGAATTGTATATTAACAGTAATGAATTTGCCCTGTAGCCTATGTCTTCTAGTTCCTCAGTGTGCTAGGTTTCTCCTAATTATAAACCACTGAGGCCTAAAATGAATCACTAGATTCTCTTCTACATTAATTGACACACACATATATTATCACTAATTGTTTAATCTCCCTTTAATCAATCTCAACGTATCAACACAACCTGAAAATATAATTTTACATTTCGAATTGCAAATAAGTCACTAAACTGGGTGCCCCTTAAATGTTTGTTTTAAAATGTCCATCTGATGGTTGTGATGTTCTAAAATTTTAGCCCTTGGTAAAGTTCCTTTGCATAGTAAATGTGGACGAGTGGAAGGTTAAAGACTGAAATTGCTTTCATGGGGCACTGATGCCTATGTTTTGTCTTCAAAGAGGAGATTGGCTCATGGTTAATATTGGGTATTTTAAACCTAGTCCTTGTGTACAAGCATTCCAATCCAAAGCAAACATAAAAGTTCATATGGGATGTTTGGATTGTCGGTATTTGGGATTCACGGAATCTCAGGTCCAAGTACACAGGAACTCCTGGAGCAGTGGACAAATCCTGAAAAAGCATTGTCTCTGGCTCTTTGGGGATAGCGCTACGCTAAAATTACTGTTGCAGGTGCTCAGCTGTTGTGCCTCCAAGTGAACCCAGCACTGTTGTTCGCGCCCTTGATTTCTGACCTATGCAAGCACCTGTCAGATTGGACTGGGTCACAAATAACAGCAGAGAGCAAAAGCAAATAGAATACTCAGGGAAACTTGGCACCCCATGCCTTTCTTCTGCTCTTATCCGCTCTCCCACCCTCCCCCCCAAAAAAAACTGAAGGAAAGAATCAGGTGAGACTTAAAAAATACAATGATCTGCATTTAGTCGATGTCACTAAAATGTGACTTGACAATGTCCTTTAGTAGATGAGTAATCACCTCCAAAACCAAAGTGTGTGTCAGGTTGAAGTAATTCAAATAGCATTCCAGGCACGCGGCTCCCCGTCCCTCACATTCCTCATCTTGAACTGTCTCAGTGATTTTTTCCCCACCTGTCCTGACTAGGAAAAGAGGTACTTTGTTTAGTACAAGATTTATTACTGCTTATTAGCTTCTTAGCATTATACAGAGAAAGACTGTTGAAGCTTCACAGTTTGAAGGCACTTTGAACAACACTATGGAGGAAATAGAGTTCCAGTATTAATTTGCACAGACAGTCGTCTTCTTATGAAGAGAATCTGATATATCAATGTATTTGTTTGCTGGGACTCTTAGCAAATCTGAAGACATACAGAGTAGATTCTTTGCAAAACGTTAGGCAATCTGGACTCAGGACACCAGTCAGGAGACTGAAACACATTCAGGTAAAGGGACTTCTCATCCTGTCTAAAAGCAGAAGAGAGTGGATGGAAATTAGAGGTAAGATGGAAATGACCTTTCAGACAATCAAAGCAAAATCATCCAGTTTGCCATAAAAGTTTTGTTCTTCAAAAATCCAAGTACCTACAAGCAGGGTTACTAGAAATGATAAGGAGCACAGAGTGGGTCAGCAAAGTAAAACACTCTCTTTGCTCTAAACAGGCCCCAAGAGATTTCAGCCTCATCCTAAACATAAGCCATTAAACACTTTCTTAAAATGAAATCTTTTCAAGTGGAGAGTTTGAAAGCTTTGGAAGTAAAAGTCAGAAAAGGAGATTATCTGGCTCATTAGACCAGAATACACTTACTTGAGTGTACTGTTCTGTATTGGAATTACAAAACATTTCTAAATGTCCATGGAGAAAGCGCCGATAAAAGATTATTTTATCTGAGCTCTCAGTTTCCCAAAGAGTATTTGCATTGTTAATGAGGATGGTAGCTTGAATCTCTCTTGAGAGCCATTGGAAGGAGACTATTGGCACATCTGGATGATAGGGCAACTGGAGCAGTCAGATGAACTGCTAGGATTCAGTCCATAAATAACATTTCACCTTTTAAAAGCTCTGGGGAATTGTGGCAAACAGGAGGATACTCTGCTTTTTCCAGTGAGAAAACTGCCACATATTCAATTACAATGACATTGCACATCCCTTGGGACAAGAGGGAAAAATATTAGAAATGTATTCATAAAATAAAGACATAAGAACGGTGATACAGGCTTACTCAGTATCCTGTCTTCCAACAGTGGTCAGTTCCAGATGCTTCAGAGGAAATGAATAAAACAGGGAATCATCAAGTGATCCATCTCGTTGGCCATTCCCAGCCTCTGACAAACAGCAATCACTGCCTATCCTGGCTAATAACCATTGATGGACCTATCATCCATGAACTTATCTAGTTCTTTTTTGAACCCTGTTATAGTCTTTGCCTTCACAACATCCTCTGGCAAGGAGTTCCAGAGATTGACATTGCACTGTGTGAAGAAATACTTTCTTTTGTTTGTTTTAAATCTGCTGCCTAATAATTTAATTTGGTGGCCCCTACTTGTGCTATGAGGAGTAAATAATACTTCCTTCTTTACTTCTTCCACATGATTTTATAAACCCCTATCATGTCCTCCTTAGTAGTCTCTTTTCCAAGTGAAAAAGTCCAAGATCATAGAGATCATGTGTCAGTGGTTATCTAGACCTACTGGAGTCTACAATAGTGGTTTTCATAAATGGTTCATAACTGCAAATTTCCCAAAATCTGTGACTGGTCAGATGCAGTGTCTTGTTTTGGGTCCATTATCTTTATTGCCAGCTTTTGAATTGAACAGTTGTATTGCAGGGCGAATGCATGCTTCCCGCATTTGCTAGAGAGGAGTTCTCAAAAAGATTGAAGTGGGAAGCTGACAATCGCACTGAAAACATAGAAGCGTCTTGTGGACTGAAAAGTAAAAATAGTGTTATTGCGTCAACCAAAATCCTTTTCTGCTCTCTACTTTTCCGATATTTCCAAAACGAGATGTACCAAATATACATTGTTGTAGTGAGATATCTTAAAATGTTTTTTGGAAAGGGGAAAATGAAAAGATATTTCAATATAAAAAAGCTAGAACTACTGTTACTATTTTGGAAGTGCCCATACTTTCAAACTCCCTGGACATCTCATGAACATATGCTGATAGGCAATCAGACAGTAGTAATTTACCTGGAGGTGAAAAAATCTCACCAGTCCATTGTGGATAACTAGCCTGATAACAATAATGGCTTTTTTTAGTACACAAAGGATCACGTGTGTCAACAATTCACAAAAATGATAACTATGCCCAGTAGAGAATTTGGAAAAGATATAAAAGGAAGGTAAATAATGTCCAGAAACTGGAAGTTTGAACTTTCTTTACTCAGTCTTAAAAGAAAAGGCTGTAATGCCTTTTCCACATAAGAAATCTCAATAATGTTATATTTATTATGGGCCAAAATCTGCCCCATCCTATGGCCCCTTTACACCCCTGCAGCAGGACAAAGAACCAACAAAGCTGCTTTAAATGGGCAACAGATGAGTGTCCCCTTTAAGGGAATCCCCAACTTTGCAGGCTATACAATACCATCTTCTGGCCCTCCCAGCATGGAGGCATGTTAGGAGATGAAGGGGACATAGCTAGACTATGCAGTATACTAGTGATTTGCAGGCAGCATAACAAGTCCTAGCTAGAGGGCCATTAGAAGCCAGCACAAATTAGGCTACGTCTACATCTGAGTCCCAGCTTGTGTAGACTTGCCCTGTGCTAACTCGCATCAAGCTAGTGCACTAAAAATAGTAGTGTAGCTGCAGTTGCAAGGTTTCTACTGACTTGCAACTACACAGCAAGTCAGTAGAAATGCCAGAACATGATTAGATTAGACAAACACCTATCAGGGATGGTCTAGATATTACTTAGTCCTGCCATGAGTGCAGGGGTCTGGAATAGATGACCTCCTAAGGTCCCTTCCAGCCCTATGATTCCATGAGCCCAGCTCTTCTGATTCCTAGCTCTGGGATCTTACCCCTGAGTCATGCAGTAACGCATCAGCCGTAGCAAACACCAAACAAAATCAATGAATGGGAGTAAGGAGTACATTTGCAGGGTTATCTGCCTGTCTAAACATCTTCCACCTACCTCTAAGAGTTCTATCACCTGAGTGCCTATGAGCCAAACGTGTGGCAGTAAAATCACTTTCATTAGTCATTTAATTGTAAGAGAAATCAGCTCAGATATCTGTAGCTCTTCTGAACAAATAGGCTTATTAATCAAGGTGTTCTCCAGAGTTCAGCACCTTTCTATTTGATATTTCCCAGCAAAGACAAGTGTAGAATCTCTCCAAAAGTCTTTATTTTTTAATGAGAAGATGAAAGCCCATTCTCTATTTATATTTTCATAACCTTTGCTTTAATACTGTACTGTGCTTTAAAATTGAATAGAAGAGGCAGCTTTTATTGTCTTTATAACATGAAAATAAGAAGCAGAACATTCTTCTTTAAAAGAAAATTCTGCAACAATGCTGATATATGGGCCTTATGCGTAAGTTTGTGAGCTTGAGTGTTTGATTTGGTCTTTTTGTAAACATTTTGTTACGAACATACAAATTTAATTTATCCTTTTCCTCAGAAACAAGACTGGAATAAAAAATTGAAAAATAAAAGCATGTTTATTTGTTATTTCTTCGTGGATTTTACCCCTGCTGCTACTGAGATGTGTCTGATTATCAATGTAATTTCCTACTACATCCCATAAGTGTGAAATATGAACCCTCAATCCCCAATGAACACATTCTTTTGCAATTTTCAGGGAAGAGGAATTTAAAATATGGGGGGAGATTTTCAGCTGGAATAGATCAGCAGAGCTCCAGTGAAATCAATAAAGCTGTCCCAATGTATGCCAGCTGAAGAACTGGACCATTACATCTTTGATTGTTCTACAGTATTTTGCAATAGAAAGAAGTACAAAACAAAAAAAATATTGTTCTTTCTGCTAAAAATTGACCTTAATAGAAAAGACACTGAGGGAATGAAAATATTGCCTGCTTAATAAAGCAAAATTTTCCACAATTAACACTGTTTATTAGCTGGTCTTTGTCATTAGTTGTATTTTAGTTGATTAGTTGATAGCAATACAACCTTGTTTCTTCTTTCATTAATCCAGTCAGTGGAAATTATGGCTGCATAACAATTTCAGTATTGAAATCTTAGGGTCTCATTTATTATGCCACACTCCCAGTTTTCCATTTGGATCACTCTAGCCCTTCATGGAGATCCAGGAAAAAACCTGGTACAAACCATGTTTACAACTGAGCTCTGTGAAACGTTGTGATGTGCCCTGGCAATAACTCTGCACTGAGATCAGTTTGTTGGAAGTCTCACTTAAGAACCTATTTTGACAAATCAATCCAAAATCAATGGAAATCACTGGGGAGACTCCAAAATGAAAAGATTCATTGATGGAGATGAGTCCTTCAGCCAATATTGTTAATCTGTTTTATTCTAGCAATGTTAAAAACAAAAACAAAAAAACTTCTTGTGTTTTTAAAAATATCAAGACACGGGGTGAGAGCAGCACTGGGCACACCTGGAGTGTTTGCAGGCCAGAGGTCATTTTACACCACCTTTCCTTTCATCCCACTCGTAGTACTGGGGACTGCCATGGGATGAAATATTCCAAGACTCATACTGAGCTACCTCAGGAATGTTCTACCATGCATTCATCGGTAACAGCTCTACAGTCTACTATGCAGGACCCTTGAAGCTTATCACAGCCTCCACTCCACCCCAAAGAGGGACCTAGGGCAGATGTAGGCCTTGGCCCTAGGAGATGCTAGGGGAATTCCCAGTGCTGCCTTTAAGGACGCGTCAAACCCCATTTACATAACAGTGCAAAGAAGGGTTGGGAGGTGCTGAGGACCTGGAACTTTGTTATTAATTGACATTAAAAGAATATTTACTTCTTTATTTTAAAATATCAGGCTTTCTTTACCAGAAGACTAAAATACCTGGGGAAAAGCATGTGGATTATTTGCCATTAGGTTTTCCTCATGCACCTCCACATCTCCACTAGGTGCGACAGTTCTTAAAATGGAATTTCTGTGTGATACATGGTGCCTCTTGCTTTAACAATGAAAGCCAATGAGGACTGAGTCCACTTCCTTCCACTAGTCAGTTTACTGGAGACTCGGTTTGCTTTTATTTTTGATTAATCAGAGTCGTTTCATAACAGAAAATACGGCAATGACATGTTGTAACAGTGGTCCTTTAGAATGAGGGAACACTGAATAAAATATCTATGTTGAAATGATTGTTTACTATTTTAGTGCAAATAAATTATCAGCTTGATGACAATTGAAAACGAAAGGACTGACTGTTAACTCTTTCCTGTTCTCCCTCCATGACTAATCAGATGTATCTAGGAGTGACTGAGATGGGATGATACACAGCTACTGCGTGGCATGCTATGTGGCAGTGCTGGCAGCATTCTGGTGGCATTGGATACATAAATGGGCTTCTGATTGTTGGTTTTAAGCCATAAAAGCCAATAAAACAAATCCAAAAAGAGTAAATCAGTATTTATCCAATAAACTAAGGTGGTACTGGTACATTAACTGGTCCATGAGACCCTGCTGGTGTACACTAAAGGTTCTCTTTTTTAACATAGTGCTCCTTGAAGCAGTACTATGTTAATCTGTACTAGGCATCACTACAAAGAGATTACTCATTACAGTATATACTGTATGTACTTCTATATATGCTACTGTAATGAGTAATGTATAAAACATATACAGAGAATGCCTTCAAAACACCAATTTTTGGACATCTACAGAAAACTCAAATTGCTAAAATAAATCCTGAAAAATGAATATAATAACCCCTTCCCCCAAATAAAAGTCCTATACATCAATAAACAGTCTATTGTTTCAGGATGAAAAGTATATCCTACTTTCCAACCAGTTATGAAAGATGTAGGGTGAGATTTTCAGAAGTGCTAAATATTAGCCTAGCTCTGTTCCTCCTGATGTCAATGGGAAAAGCGTTAGACCAACCCGTAGTGCTTTTGAAAATTATCCCCTGGGATTGTAAAAACATGTTATTTCTTTGAGGGGTAAGAAATGAGTAAGCAGAGACCCAGGATATTCTTTCCTAGTCTGATTTTTGTTTTACATTATACACACAGCTCATATTGTTTTGAACCTGGATGGATAAAATAATTTACAAAAATCTGAAGCAGGAACAAAATTTTGACAGACGCAGCAATGCTTTCAGAACTCCACCAAACTAACTCTATACAGGAGGAAATTTTTCAGTGTCTGTGAACTCCTCTACAAATACATGAATGTAACACTACCACTTTTTCCAGCTGGTGTATGAATGAATCTCACTGAGTCTAGGCCAATGAGCCAAAGTCATTGTTGGGGTAAGCAGGCTGAACTTCACTGGAATGAGTGGAGTTAGTTCTACTTATGTCAGCAGTGAGCTGTTTGCTGGTGTTGGGAATTAAGTTCTCCCTCTGTGTCTAACTGCTCCATAGGGCAAAACAAAGCTATGAAAATTCAGTCACTTTCCTTCTTAAATGCAAGGGCTCAAGTGTGGTGCTTCCCTGCCATCAGCAGTTGTCATCTATTGTTCACAGTTATATAGATTGATCAAAGTAAGTTGTCAGGGAGAAAGGTGTATCTCTGGTGGCTGTTAATTCTTTCTTTCAGATCCCATATCAGATATTAATTTCCATAATATTAATGGGTTTATCATTTTTAGGCCTGCTACAGGTTTTACAGTAAATGTAAAATGTATTATTACTGAGGCAAATCCTGATGTCTCTCAGACTTTAATGGGAGCTTTGCCTAAGTAAGGACTGTCCTATTTATTTTATTTATTCATTGTTTGAACAAATATTTGTTTTCTTTTCTACTAGTCATACTCTATGTTCATCTGCTTGGCTAGTGCTCATTCAAAGTCTAAAGACCAGCTGGTGAGTGGTTCACATTAGTCCCTCCCAGGATTTACACATGCAGAGTAGACATTGTGAGAATAATATTTTACAGTAACAATCAGTTTGTTTCTATTGCTAGTGGTAGCATATTTAGGAGTATTTACAAGATGGTGTTCCTATTTCACTGCAGCTAAGCAACTGGCAGTCAGTTGGCTGTTGTCCATTCAATACTGAAAGACCAACCGCCACGCTCTCTATTTTCTCTCTTCTTGGTTTAAGGTTTGCTAGCTGCATAATATGGGCTCTTTGTTTTGCTTTATTTTATTTATGCTAGTGAATTTAGTAACAATCAAGTAGCTCCTTGAATGCCCGTCAGCCAAACAATCTTTATAATGCCATTAGAAAATGAGTTTATTAGTAGAAGAGGCTGTGTATAGCAGAAGATAGGGAAGGTAAATGAGTTTGGAGAAAATAAGCACCTTCCCTCCTGAGCCTTCTCTCATCTCTAGGTTAAAAAATAACCAACCTTTTCTGAAATGCTTGGATAAATGTTTTATCCCTGATGGTTGATTCCAATCACAGCCAGAAGTGATGATTATACAAAACGGCTTTGTTTTGTATTTTGCCTAATTCAAGAGTCAAAGGGCTTATTTTCATGTACTTTTCATGAAGAAGCTACTACACCGAAGGGAGAGCTTCTCCTGTCAGAGTAATTAATCCACCTCTGTTTACAGGGACAACTATGTTGACGGTAGAAGCTCTCCCATCAACATACCACTGTCTACCAGAGGGATTATGTCAGTATAACTACATCACTCAGGGGGAGGAGGGCGGTGGCTTTTTCACACCTGAATGACAGTTATACCGATATAGGTCTGTAGTGTGGACCTGGCCAAAGCGCTGGAAACCTTGGAAGAAAGCTGGTTATCATGAAATTTCCATCTCAGTTTTGCAGGCATAAAATTTTGATAATTCAGATACACATCTAAAGGCAGATCCTCAGCTGGTGTAAATTGCCACAGAAAGAGCTGTGACATTTTACAGTTGCTGAAGATCTGCCTTTGAACTTTTGGATGATTATCCAAACAACTCTTGAACTCAAAATAATTTGTTGTTTGTCCACCACTGGCTATGTGTAGCAACAGCTCTTACAGTGTGAGTTCCTGCCAAGAAGAATCATGTTTGATTCTAGTTTGATAGCTGTCTGGCCTTCAGGCAGATGTAGGCTACCATAAGCAGGGCCTGTGGTGAACTCCCTCACCTCTGGCAAGCTTCTGCTTTTTAATGCTGCAAAATTCTTTACTTTTGTTATTTCAGTTGAAGAGAGAGGTTTGTGATCAATATAATGAATCTTTTATCTTAATCAGAGAGCCCTTATTAATAAATATGCAGATTTTCTGCTTCCTAGAAATACTGCTTATGATTTTGATATTTTCTGAGAATAACAAAGTTATGTCATTGGTTGATAAAGCATCACAAAACTATACCTGGTTTGTGTTAATATCACCAGAGTATGTCATTGCTCATACATCCTAAATGGTGGATTTTCTACTTTGGCCATGTGTGGGATGAGGTCATTTTCCTAATATTGATGTTTGCCACTTACTAGGCATCATCCTGAAGGTGGCAGCTCATATAATTGAAATTGATGTAAGTCTTGTAACTACCTACTCGTCTAGTGTACATATATATATATATATATATATATATATATATTTGGAAATGTACTTGAATAAAATCTGTTAAATAGAACTGATGACCTTAAATGAGTCCCATATGGTAGCATCACACCCAATATGACTGATTCCTAGAAAAAATATTATAATTTGAGTAAATTGTTGCCTCTAATACTCAGGTAAAGGCACTCGAACAGCTGAAATGATTAATTATTTTTGGATAACCTCTGGTGGAGAGGTTAAATTTGGGATATTTCTGTATTTTAGAGGCCCACAAAGAATGACTGAAACATATTTCAAGACTGTAGCTTAACAGAACCGTGGGAATTGATTATATCCGTGACTCAGCATGTGACTAAATATCTGTATTATATGTGATACATACACAGTAAAAATCTTCCTTGAGCGTGTAAAAGAAATACAGCAACTTTTCAGTTGTATCTAAGAGGAATTAAATTTTATCTCAGGTTGGCTAGCAATTCAACTAGGAAGCAAAGGGCTGTCATGAGATAAAAGACAAAAAAGATGTTGTTCACAGCCACAGCAGGGGTATGAGTATAGTGTAGGAAGTTGCCAGATGACACCTAAGTGCTGTATAGCTCTGTATTCACCCCAAACCCTTTTGATATGAGCAAATAAACTTTCATCTCACTGGGAAGGAGCTCAGTTTGAGTATCAGGTCATTATTAAAAATGTGAGCTGTCGAAGAGAATAAAGCTATTTGGTTAGACGGCTGACATTGTTTCTCAGTGTTAATGAGGAGGCTTAATTCCCTGAACTTCAAAGATATTCAAAACATAAACATGAGGCCACATGCCAAATTAGAGGGGGGAAGAAGAGAAGAGAGAGGATGTGTCACACTATACAAGAAGATGGGCTACAGAAGTCCATCAGCTGGCTGCTGGGAGAAGAACTACTGTATGCAAACCTGGCACAGATGTAAGGTTATTTTTATGGCCAGACTCTGGTCCTCACTTTGGCGTCTATTTGCTGACATAAAGGGGCTGTGGTGGCTCTGGGAAGCATTCTCACAGCATAGAAGCACTGTAGGGTAGGAGAATGCAGCACTACACTGTCCTTTCAGTAGCCTCCCGCATAAGAGCATGCAAGGGGCTAGGCTAGGGGCAAGAGATTACATGCCAGGGTGAGAAGGACAGTGGCTATTGTGACTTACACTACAGCTATCCAGTACTGCGGAAAATGATATGAAACAGGCAACATCCAGGAGATTTAAAGCCATTTTTGCTACCTCCTGAGGGCACAATGGTGGAATGTAGACCTGCAAGTATACGATTTATTCTGCCTAATAAGACTTTGCCTAGACTTGGACTAGTTATGTTGTATTTTCCTTAACATCTGTGTTCTTTAACTTTCTCAGTAGGGGAGAAGTCCTGCATGTCCAGAAGTCTGTTCCCTTCTGCTAGCTTTGCATATTTCTTTGTTTCCTGTAGTACAGTATGTCTGTCACAATGATTTTTGGAAAACTTCATGGATGAATGATGGCTGAAAATTGATGAAATCCTTGCTATTATCACAATATGTGACTCATGCATGTTTTCTTTTAACCGAATGTAATGCCCTTTACATGATGTAACCTGATTCTCTCTCCATTCCGCACTTCAATCCACATACACATGCCCTTTGGCAGGTGCTCCTCAAAGAGCTAAGTGGTACCTAGTAAGGTGTCCCTCTCTTCTCCTACCTAATGTGCTGTGAACTGCACTTGCAGTGTTTTTTTTTTTAAATTCTCCCGTCAGCACTGTGTGGACTATGGATGCTAGAGAAGAGAGATGTAGGAGTAATGTGGCATGGCATGTGACTCTCATCAGGTCTTTAATAGGTATTTTATCAATTTACATAACAATATTATTACAGCGCTATATATAACATAAGAAGAAAAACATGAATTCACACAAGGATAAAATAAGTATAACAAATCATTTTAAATTGCTCCACCAAATGTAACAAAAGTTGTCAAATGATCATTTCTCATTCAGGTTAACAGAATAATCCAAATATGGAATTTAACGGAAAAGCCATTTTTAAGGTATGAATTTCCAAAAAGCATGTTTTTAGAGCTGTTTGAACACTGAAAAATCAACAAACAAAAACCTAACTCAAACAAACAAAAAACCCCTATTAGCTAAAAATTGTGACATTTCAAATTTGTTTCCATTTTTCGCAGTGTTTAAAATGGACCCATTTTTAATTTCATCAGTCTTTTAGTGGATTTTTTAAATAAAAAATTTTACAAAAATGTTATCAAAATCAGTATTTACATTTTTCCTTTACTGAAAACTGGGCTTCAAAATTCTTTTTTAATAATAAATGTTCCATGACAATGTTTGGTTTTGAATAAAAGCTAATTTTTTTAAAATAAACATTTTTTGCTCTAAAAATTTAAATCAGCTCCTATGTTAGGACTTTTGCAGAAGAGTGAATATACATCTGATCTCTCTCTTAATCATAGCTGATGAATACCTTCTCTGATTACTTCCAACTTGCAAAATTTCAGTTGGATTAATTTAGTTCTGGACAAGTTAATTACACTCTCTATGATGGTATAAACTGCAGATTATTTGTGCCAGAATTTTCATTTAAAATTAAATATATTGTGTATTACATTTTTCTCAGATAATTTACCTAAACAAGGATGTTTTCAGTACATTTTTGTAATTGTGCCTAGTCTTACACCTTAACCAAAGAAGTCCCAGAATTATATAGAGCAGTTTGCCAGAAATGCAGGCAATATGTAAAGCATTTATGTAAAAAAGTAGTGTGCCAAAAACTCTTCAGGTGACCAAAGCTAACTTGTGAAGTTGACCAGTTAAACCATAGCTGTACCTATTTATATTAAATATATAAAGCATTAAAGTGGTCACATTTTCCATTTAGGCACACAATTGCATGCACACACTTGTACCTAATTTACTGACCCCAAGAAAACATGAGGGTGAAATCCTGGCTCCAGTGAACTCAACAGCAAAACTCTCATTGACTCTACTGGGCCAAGATTTCATACCCAGTATGTACAAATCATGCACATGTGGTCTTACCTTTGTCTTTGGAAATGTGGCTTTGCTTGAATTATTTCATTACTGGAATTTCTATATAGCTCATCACCACAGTATCCAGACTCTCTCATATATATATATGCATTTATCCTCACAATAGCTACTGTGGAATAAGACAGAGGGACTTGTACAACATTATGCAGAAAAAACCATAGCCATGCTAGAACAAAACTCAGTTTTCCTCAGTTCCAATCTAACACCTTAGCCAACAAACCAGCTTTGTTCTGTGTAGTCAGCTCTTTTCCAATTATCCATGTCTTCGTGAGTAAGAGTTCTGGACATGTAAGTATGTGAGCATAACCTCTCAGTATCCATGGTAGGGATCCCTTTTCACATGCATATTAAAGAAGAATCATGGATTACCTCCCTTCCCTGGGATTTTTTCCATATCTTTGTTGGAACCATGGTAAGGGAGCATTAGTCATTGCTGTATGCTACAAAAACAATAACCCTGAGGCCCTGCATTGCAACTATAGTTTTTCTCACTGGATAAGGAAGATTGAATGAAACCATCAATAATATCTCTTAAGTGGCCAGAGGGATTGCCGTTCTATGATGCATGGTACTTCCTTACCCCACTCCCCACTAGGACTGAGCATGTTTACTCTAAAGCATTCTCATCCCCTGTGGGCGAGATAACGCGAGGCACAGCTGTTAATGCTAGCCTTTCTATATGTGTTTCAAGCATTCTATTGAATCATATATCAGGAACAGAATTCTCTGTGTAATGCTCTGTAGAACTGTTGAAAATGAAATTCCCTGCTCACTTCAGCAGCTCCACATGACCTGACTGCAAACTGCTCTCTATCCCTTACCATGTCAGCCTGACAGTCATCAGGATTGGACAATCTTGTGCAGAGCCCTCCCATGTTTAAGTAAGAGGCCAATGCCCCCTTTATGTCTATGCAAAACAGGATCAGAATATACAAAGATAAATAGCAGTGTAATATGACACATATGTAGCACTGCAGTATGACTAACATAGATGAAAGTTTCATATTACATCTTTGGACCTGATTCTGACCTCATTTACCTGAGTGTAAAGCCAATGTAAGACTATAATAGATACCTTGATAGTTGCATTCAGATCTGGTGAGGTGGAAAGGGGCAGAGAGAGCTATTCTGAACACCCAGCATAGTGTATATCGCACAGAGTTTGCATACGATACCTACATGTTGAGGATTTCTCTCTCATCCTAATCAATGTGAGACTGGGAGATAAGGGATGCCACATAATTTGAAAGTGTAGAGACGAGACGACTGCCTTAGTTAAATCCCAAATTGTGGAATGAACGTCAGTAAAATAACTACCTCATGTTACCCTGTGAACAATTCAACGTCAGATGGCAAAGAGCTCCCTGTTATGTAACAGTAAATCCCATCAACCGGGTGAACATTATATGTGACATTACAGACACTCTGTTAATATGGGTTTAAGTCTGAAGCTAAAGAATGGAGGAAAACAGGTTTCCTTCCACAGAAAGTGGTAAGACAACCATTTCCCATGCAAATGGAGACGGGAGAGACCAGGGACATTTGCATTAGAATTTGCAGGAGAAATTGGAGACTGGGGGGAAGGAGAGGAGAGGATAAGGGTTAAGATGGTGTCAGGTCACTGGGGGACACCAGGAATGAGTCCCAGGTAATCTTCCTGGATCTGGCCCCCAGGACAATGAACTGAGTAGAAAACAAGAAACTGCAAAAAAAAAAAAAAAACCCACGGGGTTAGCCATCTCTTCAGGGAACAAAGAAACCAACACTTTGACCCTGGGACGGCTGGATCTTAGCTGGAACAGGCCCAGTCACACTGGAAAAGTTGCTGTACGTCAGCAAACTACCTTGAACAAGAACTGCAGTTTGCTAAGCTAAGAAACACACAGGAAGTGTGTTTTTACTTTTGTTTGCTTGTGATCATTGTTGTCACTATTTCTTGGCTCGGTATCACTTAAATGGTTATTTATATATTATTCTTGCTTTTATATCAGGGCTATGTATAAAAGTGGAGCTGAACTAACAGGCTGTTCTGTGTACTGTGTCTCTCATGGCAGCAAACATGGTGTTGTCCCTGTGAGTGACCAGTGAGACAGACTGGTTGCTGCAGGGGAGATGATTTTGGGGAGACTTAGGACCAGAAGGGTTGTTGGCATCACCCTGAAAGGAGTAACTGGGCTGATCGAAGCCAGGATGGGACTCTTGTGCTATAAACAGGCTGCAGGTATCAAGGCTCTGAGCCAAAGCTTCACAGCATACAGGCACCCAGGGTTACAAAGCAGGCCGTGACAGAACGTCTTACTGATCTGGGTGAAACAACAAAGCATCACACCATGTACAATTCTTATTTAAAATAATTTTGAGAAAGAATAGTCTGCAGTCTACACTGAGAGTTTGAGGTCAGGCTACTAGCCCTGTATTTTTAAACAAGAGAGGTGAATCTAATGACTGTT
>ML675624.1:1798750-1925424 GCA_007922155.1 Mesoclemmys tuberculata | reverse complement strand
GTTGTACAGAGGCAGCCCAGTTTTAATAAGCCACAGTGTCAACATGCTGCCCACCCATGTCATCCACTATTAAATAGCCATTAAAGATTCTAATTCTTACCGTCCAGTCTGTGTGAAGCAAAGCCAATAGTGAGCTACATTTATTGAGCCTGTCCTGCATGACGTCACACACTTCTGGGGAAGAGAAAAGTCAGTGAATCAATGTTAGTGCTGTACCCTAAAGAAAGTTCACAACCATTTCCCTTCCAATAGCATGTGTACAAATGGAAATGCACTTCAGTTTGCTTAAGAAGAATGAACACGTTTCATTCAGTATTTAAAATATTTAATGGTGGAATTTTAAAAAGGCCTAAGGGACTTAAGCACTCATCCCCCACTGACTATCCTTGGGACTTGTGCTTCTAAACTCCTTTGGCACTTTTGAAAGTCTCCCCCTAAATGTCCTTAAAAGGCTTCCTTAACCCACTTTAACCAACCAGAGCTAAAGCATGATAGTGAGGGAGAGGGGGCTCAGCTATTGTAAGATTAATAAATAAAATAATAATTGAGGGTTTGGTTGTACTTAGTAGGTACAGTCTTATGTTAGGGAGGGTGCAGCCATATTGCCCCAAAGGGGAACTATGAGTTTGAATGGGGCACGTCACCTGTGACACCCCTTTGTGGAGTATAGTTTATGTATCTCTTGTGCAGTACTAACTGGTACATAAAAGTGTGGGGAAGAGAGCCAGATCCCCTTTCCTATCTCTGTCTGGGATTGGGGAGTGGGGGGGTTACAGTGAGGTAAAAGATGATGCAACCTCTCTTCTGCTAAAAGAACCTGCAATCAGCCAACCAAGAAATGAGTGGTTTTAGCCAGGGAATGCATTATCAAGGCAGGTGACAAATGTGCTTGTTTGGAAATCCCTTTTAGGGCAAGATTTCAAAGTTTTCTGATTTAATTTTGTTTCTTTGTTTTATTTTCAGCTTTTGTTTTCCCCCTTCTCTTTTTTTCCCCTTCCCCCACTTCGTTTTTCTGTGGGAAAAGTAGAGAGAGAGCAAAAGAGAAATAAAACAATAAGAAGAGAACAAAAAAGAGGGAAAGGGTTAAAATAAAACCCAATTTTAACCCTCCCAATTTATGTATTTATTTTTTAAATCAGAAAATTTAAAAAACAAGAAATTTTCCACACAAAAATTGTGTTTGTAAAAGGGCTATTTTTCATCAGAAAAGAGATTCAAGTGAAAATCTTTGACCACCTCTACTATAAAAGTCTCTCTGATCTCAGAATGTTGTATGTACTGCACATTACCTCTAATTATAATCATGCTCCCAGACATAGACAACATGGAATAGCTACAGAACATGTAATACTGTATTACCTCACACTAATGCATACCTGTCCGGCAGGTGATTTCATTTTTGGTGATATACCTCACTTCCCCGTTTTAGGCTTACTAATTTCCTTTTGAGGTTTGAAACATGCCAGATTTCCTTCACGCTGGTTTGATATCCAATGAAAAGCTATACAAATCTGCCTTGACCATCACAAAGCTACTTGCTTGTAATCAGCTTGCACATAGTGTGGTGTGTAATAAATTATTTGTCTGAAGAACATCAGATCATCAAGCCTTAATTATGAGGTTTGACCTCCTCAGGGAAAATTTATCTACAAAAGAAGGAGAAAAGGAGAGAAGAAAACAGGAGTCTAGTGTTTACGGCGTGTCTAAGACATGAAACAGGCACCCAGGAATTACAGCATGTGCTACTGTTGGGCTGCCCTTCCTGATAAACCCCACGCAATACTTCTTCAAGCTGTAATACACTCATTGGAGCTCTTAGTTATTAGAGCTCTGATAGCTTTGGAAACTAGACTTTTTACTCTTAAAAATAAAGTAATTAAATATAATCAGTAAAAATAATTTTTAAAGAGTTTTTTGGAAGTGTTTTTAAAATACAACTTTAAGTTCTGTGCAATAAAAATTGCAATCTTGGGTTGACAGAATGAACATTTGTTCAAATAATACCCAAGGATTTTCTTTAGCAGTATTCACAGCCTCTTTCATTTGCTTTTTGTGATCATTCATGTGAGCAAAACTTGTTCACAAGAATGTCTGCAGAAAGAAAATGTCTCATGAATATATGATTGTGTCAGAAGCCATCCTGCAACCATCTTGAACGTTTCTTGTGCGTTTGGTAGCCTCCCAAAGAGCAGAAATAATACCATGTGATGCTGGTGATCAATCACAAAGCACAGACTGCAAATTTAAAATAGTGGATATTTAAAGCAAGACTGCAAATCGTTTGTGAGTCCCTCCGTAAACTGAAATATTCTCAGATAAACAGTCACTGAATAAGTTTGAATTTTAATTCATTTTTAAAAATTGAAGATCAGTAACTAAGGATACAAGGATGGGTTCCGTGACTTTCAGAGGCCTCAGTAACATTTCCAAGGTTGCGGGCCAGAGCTGTCAGCCAGCAGGGTCCCTGGTGCTCTGAGCTGCTATGGGCAGCAGGCGGTGGGGAACCCAAAGCTCTGAGCCACCAGCCCCAGAGCTCCCAGGCATGGGGACCTGAACTCTCAGCCGCTGCAAGTGGTGGCAGGATACGGAGCTCTCAGCCGCCATGGGAAGACCCTGTAGCTCCACACTGCGGACCCTGGAATTCTGAGCTGCCGTGGGCAGCAGGGGGCCCTGGAGCTCTGAGCTGCTCTTACCAATTGGGGGGGGGGATGAGCTTCAAGTTGCCACAGTGGCGGGTGCTGGGTGCCACTCCCTGTTCTTCAGAGGGGCTCAGACTCTCATTTCTCCTCCTCCACTTGGGCTTCAGTCTCCCTAGTCGGCCGCATTACGTCACAGTTATTTTTAGTAAAAGCTAGGGACAGGTCGCAGGCTTCTGTGAATTTTTGTTTATTGTCCATGACCTTATAAATTATAGATAATAAGAAATGAGCTAAATTCATAACTACATTTTGTACAATTACTTTATTAAACTCTTGCTTTCCAGAGAGATCTTCAGCTGCCAATCTCTAAAAATGTTTGCACAGAGTTAATGACATGCACCTCTTAAAATGTTCTGATCAGATTAATACCCAACATTTCAGGTGCTTATCTAAATCTCTGTCAAATTATCTGAACCTATAAGTCAAACATAAACCAAAGTCTACCCTCCGTTATCTTAATGTAAGTTTGTAGTAACTCTTTTTATTTCCATGAGGTAAGTGAAAATAGAATTCAGCCTATTGTGGCTGCAAAATTAACTTTACAATCTGATATGTAACGGAGCAATCCTTTACATGTCAACTCTATCTACCCATTTTATCAGCCTTAACTGTAATATTACTGAGTCACAATAAAAAAAAGTAAGCCACAGGCTAAAATCACTCAGAGTGTATTCTCCCAGTGACAGAGAGCCTTTTATGGTGCAAAGTCTGCCTGGAGATTGTCAACTCTGCCAAAGGTTTGCAAGCAGTTAACACAACCCCCGATGTGTGTGGTACTGGCTGGTGAGGGGAACATGGCCAGAACAACTATGGGATGTGCTGATTTAATACTGATCCCCCTTCAGACTTTATTTCACCTTGGACTATAATCATCAAAAAAATCAAGAACATTTTTTTATGCTATTTATGCATGGATCAGAATCAGGAAGCTTTATGATGTGTACAGCCCATTTTCCTAAGTAAAGAGATTCATAAAAGTTTAGATAAGCTTAAGATACTTTGGGATGTTTACATAAAACAAAACAAACCTCTGAGCCATTAAAATTCTCCTAATGTTAATTTTGGAAACATTTCTTTACAAGGACACAGATGTTGTATCCTTTATTCATGTCTCCCTGTTGCATCATTACAAATGACTCACTTTCAAAAAATTTTTGAAAATACCAGTCCAGCTACACTGTCCTCTTTCTATTCTGACTTTAGTTTTATTCTTTCTAGGAAAACATTCTAAAAATGAGAAACACTATTGTATATCCATCTACAACAGATTTCATTCCACCATTGGCAAAATATGAAGCTGTTTACAGTACAAACTCTTGCACATAGCTAGCAATTTAATAGACTGCTAGTATCTCTTTCCTTTTGGGGAAGGGTTAGTGTTTTAAGTCCCAGTACTTGGTATTTAGGTTCACAAATTCTTCTTCCTTTATTCTGAAAAGTTTTATAAGAGCTTCTTCATGCAAACTAAAGGTCATAATGTCCCTTACCCAAAGAGCATCATGTCTACATCACAGTGAAAATGGAAATGGAGAGAGAAGGTTGGTAGGTTATATGGTTACTCAAGGAATGGCATATCTACAGCATAAGTGAAAATGATTCTGGACAAAGCTGGTCAAAATGTTATGACAGTGTTTTGCTATCAGACAATACTATTTTGTGAAACTGAAATTTTCTTTTTCTGATTAAAACCAAAACCAAATTTTGAAAGCACATCATTTCCAATGATATAGAAGTTCTGGTTCTTGCAAATCTGTAGTTCTCATATTTTCTTTAGGTGTGTTAAAAACATTTAAACCACCCAATGTATTATGCAAAAAAGAAGAATTGTGTTGATGGATTCATTTCTTGTGGGGGTCAAATTCACAGAGAGCATTTCATAGACAGTGAAAATTATCCATCAGTTTAGCCAACCCTGGAGAGGATAAAAAGGTACCATAATCACAAAAGCATGTCAGTGTGTGTTTCGGTTCCATAGAAGAGAATGGAACTTTAAAAAAGGCTTAAAATTAAACATGTTTAAATTCAGTTCAGAATTGGAGTCTTAGTGTTTTGGATGTTGTTGGGTGTGTTTTTTTTCCCGGGGGGGGGTGGGGGTGCCACAGCTTTATTTCTCAGAGCATTCAGTTTCATTTTTATACCCTGTAAACATTATCAGCTTCTAAACAGAGATTGCAGGTGCTGGAGAATTTTATTTTCAAACCCTTGAGTCTAAAATGTCTTGCAATTAATAGACCTTTATTCCCTTTAAACAAAAATCTAACCTTCCCTTATCTCTTTCCAAAAACAGAAGAAAAAATATTATTCAGTCTTTTTATTTTCATGTCATCTATATCAGAGGGTATTTTGTGTGAGTGAAATAGTTCCAAAAGAAAGGGTGAAAACAATGGACTGTTGTGAAAACGGTCTTTTCATTGATTAGTTTAGAAGGGGAAATTGCTCATCACAGTAAGATTCAGGTTAATAATCCACTCTGCAGATCATTTTTCTGCAGCTAATTAAGAAAAATAGAATAACAAGACAACTGAACCAGACTGTACGTTAATGATGCAGTGCTTACTATGTTCATGTTTCACTGCATATCCAATTGGGGAGTTTGTATCTCTGATAGAGACTCATGGACTGAAACTGGAGACAATATTCACATGAATCTCTGTGAACCAGTGCCTCCAACTTTCTCAGTTTTAAGGCCTGATCCTTGGAGGTGGGAAGCACCCCCGTCTCCTGTGATTTCAATGGTAATTGAGGATGCTCAGTATTCCACAGGAATGAGTCTGTAATCACCGCTATTGAAATCAACATATTGATAACTACAGCAAAATAGTCCAGCCTCACCAAGCCTGATTTACTGTTTCATAGAATTCTGGACAAAGATTTTTGGAGTTTATTTTCTTGTCACCATTGCCTGGCATGAAATGTAGAAAAAAAATTGATGAAATGCTGACCATGTGAATTTTCATCTCTTTTTGTACGTGACAACCATCTCAGAAATGGATTTATTTTTGTTTGAATATAGGCCCATTATGACTGGAGAAAAGCACGCTGCTGACAAATACCTTAGCAAAGAATTTAACTGAAAAATACAGCCTCATTTTTAGTTAAAAATGAAAATAAATCATAATTATATTTTGGTATGAATATTGTGCATACCTTTATCTATGTTGTTAACAATTTACACAGTTAAGAATCAACAGGTCTTTAGCTTGCTGAAAGACTGAACTACAAGGGAGAAATTCCTCCTTCACTAATACTTCCTTCACTAATAACAGGACTGAATGTGTCACTTTCTTCTCAGGAACATGTGTCCAGAGTACTGTGTCTAATGTTATTTTTATACTGCATTGGGGGTTTTTTTTCTTCATGGCAGATCAGATGGGATCCATTAATATGTATTTTCATGCATTAATATGTTAATGCTCCAAAGTTAAATGTAGATAAGGAAGGACCTGGGGTGGAAAAAAGTCCTCCAGCCATCCAGACTTTCAGTTATGATCTGTTTTTCTTTCCTTTTCCAAACACATTGCTAAGATTTTGACTTCCTAAAATAGCATAAAATATGCCCTGAAGAAAAGCAGAATATAAGAGCATAAAAAATGGAGAAAAAACACATGCATACAAATCAGTTCAAGTACCAGTCAAATATTGGAGCTGTCCAAGTTTCCTTTCAAGTGTTTGATCAAGCCGAGGTGTTATTGCTTTGCTAATGGTTCTTTGCTTTTATTTATTTATTTTTAAATATGATTTTCATCATCCCAGCCCTGTTTTAAACTGTTACATATTAAGGTTCCAATCCTTCAGTGAGCTCCATGTACAGACAGGTTGTTTGCTCATATGCAGCTCATTGCAGGGGTGATCTTAAAAGTTTTCTCCTGAATCTTAAAAACTTAAAATGAAATATAAACCTAATAATATCAAATATTGATATATGATTCTGAAAAAAGTTGAGTTCAGACACAATAGGATACAGTTACATTCAAACTAAATAGGACAGCAATGTACTTGGCACAAAACCACCCAAGAGGTGTGAATGGAGTAAAGAAATAAGAATCAACAGACATAAGGTGCTAAATTCTTTGCTGGGAAAATTCCATTGAAGTCAGTGGAGTTTCAGTAGAAGAGAATTTAACCTCTGATTTTTAGCTCTTCCCCACCAGAGGCAACAAGGGGCAAGTACATTTGTAGTCCTTATGAAAGTGAAAGATTCTTCTAGCAGAAGCACAAGGCTGGCATGGCACAGAAAATAAAGGCAGTTTCATTTCCTTCCTGCATCTCTATCAGTATGCCTGAAGCTTGATCAACAACATCTCTGCCATTCTGGTCCTGGACCTCATGCTGGGGTGTATAGACCCCAAAGTAGGACAGACAGGAAAGAGTTAATAGATGGACTAATTACACTTTCAAATGCCACTAGCAGGACCAATTAGCTACAGCTGAGATAGAGAAGGGATGCTTTTAGAGGGACTGAGACTGGCTTTATGGAAGCTCCTTAGCAGCCAGGTAGGAAGAAGCCACATGAGGAGACAGAACTCCAAGGCATGAATAGTGGAGTCTGTGACCCTTTTAGAGATGTGGACAAAAAGGGAAAAGGTAGGAGTAGCCCAGGAAAGCAGTGATGGATTGTAAGGAGTGGTCCTTAGATGGGTAACTTAGGGTCCTTGGCCTGAAACCCACAGAAGATGGGGGCCTGGGTTCCCCTCCTCCAGCAAAAATAATGATCATTAGGACAAAAAGAGACAGAGACCAATAAAACCCAGCTGGGAACTGAACATGAAGACCATTGGACTTTGGGGTTTTGTGTCTGGACTCTTCTGATACCCTGGAAGAAGACAGAATCAGAAAGTATGTGCCCAGAGGTCCAGGCCATGGAAGGCACAGACTTCTACAGCACCAGAATGACAGATGACAGGGGGCACTAGAACAGAACCTTTGCGACTCTGTGCCCTAGCATGAGCAGGTGCTCTGGCAGTGAGTTTGCCCTGTGACAGACCTCTTTGGGGCATAGACTGCAAATTATGCCAAACTTTAGCAGGGATCATTGACTCCCTAGGGCTTATGAATAGTGGTTTCCTCCATTCCTAGATATCACAAGATAGGGACTGGCTCTTAATGTCTGCTTGGAGATCATCTATCATAGTAGGGCCTCTGGGCACCATTTCACTGTAAATGTTCAATAGAAAATCTCTCGTTGCCCATGTGCAAGTGAAAGATCAGCAGGTTCTACCCCTTCTGCCCAAGGGCTTGCAGAGAGATTTGATGCTGGTCCTGAGAGCCCAGAGTGGGATGGCAGGAGCGGAAGGATGATAAGAAAAGAAGTAGAGGGGGTAAAGACCAGGGAAAGGACACTGTTCTTCCTTGAGAGAAGCCTGTGCCTTCTGGAGAAGCTTTCAAAAAGTTAATGCAGGCTGAGGCTTCATTAGCTTGTGTAAGATGTAACTTCTGTGTTTCAGAACCACCCTTTAAAGATGACTCAGGGTCAGGGGCACAGAGGCAGCTGTAGCTGTATGTCTTCATTGGAGTTGAACTGCTTGGGGACAGGGCTCCCAAAGCCTGTACAGAGGGTGGTGCTTTGCTTCTGAGGTCCGTGTAGGTTACGGAGCAAATCTTACTCACTTCCTGGAACAGGGTCAACCTGCCCACTTCAGCAGAAGTCTGTGGGGAAACCTCAGTGAGGAGAACCTTGAATAATATTTCTTTCCCCAGGGACTATATTTTGGTGGCTTTGTGATACGCACAAATCTGGAGCAAGATAAAACCATCAAATACGTTTTCTCTGTGACCTAAGCAAGCTAGGATTTGAACCCAAGTCTCCAGAGGTAAAAGGCTACTAAACTAATCTGCCATGTCACTCAGTCACGCTTCTCACAATGTCATTTTTGTAATACTATCTTATTGCCAGCTTTTAGAAACAGAAATACATATATTGTTACACAACTTAAAATCAAACACCTGATACATAATCCTCCAGAGAGAGAATAGAAGGGAAATAACTATATCCTTTTTAGCACAGTCAAAACATTTCCTTGCAGACTTTTTCCACTTGTCGCCTGCTGTCAGCAATCATGTTTGAATGTGGATAATAAGACTAAAATAGAAAGCAAAGAAAGAAAGAAAAAGGAAGCAATAAAGACACTTCAGAAGAAGAATCTTAGCCCTTTCCAAGAGAATTCCATGAGCTCTACCAAGACCACTTGTATCTTTCAAGAGGCCACTACTTGGTGTGTCTACATAGTAGAAAAGGTGACCGTATTGCCTCTTTTCACCTGAATATGATAAAGCAGAAACTTCTGCCATATCCCCATCCCCTTCTTCCATTGTGTGAATTGCATTGCATTGTGCACATTAGGGTGGCCATTAGCTATTCTTTATGATTCAGTATGTGACATTTTCCCTTTCCTTCAAGTTAACACATATGTGCATGCTCTGTGTGTGGCATTCTGCGATCCAGAGGGTAAGACTAGTAATGCTAGGCAAGCGTTGAAGTTATGAAGTTTTGATTAAGCCCCAAGACATACAGGCTCTGGTCCTCAGTTGGTGTAATTTGGCTACTTATTTAGGTGCCTAACTAGGGCTTTAAGTGCCTAAATTTAGGCACCCAAGTTTGAAATTTTGGTTTGTTATTTTCCTTTATGTAATAACATCTAATCAGGGCTGAGCATAAATGTGTGGAATAAAACCTTATAATGAATGGTGCTTGAGTTTACTTTGACTAGAAAACACAGGTGTATACAGGGGGCCAGACTGTGATACCCTGTCCCATGATGACTTGCTGAGTAGTACCTCCCTCTGTGTAAAATCTTATCCAAGAGCCTGGGAGTTTGCTTTTGGTGCAAGGTGCTAGAAATCTGGCCCAGTAACACATCTGACTAGCTAACAGTCCAGGAAATGTTTAATGAACTTACAATTAATGACACTCTAATTTTAAAATAATAATATGAGGTAATATCAACCTTTGTAGTATTTAATTAGGCTGTATGCAATATGGTAAGGAGGTTATGGTGATCCATTTGATGAACTTTCATTTTAAATGGCCATTAATTAATGCATAATTAATCCTAGCATTAGTTTTGCATGAAAACAAAATTAATTCATTATGTTCCATGTTAGATTTGATTGTTGATTAAATACCTAGTTGGATGGCTTCCAGACTATTCTCATGATGTGTTTGCTAATAAAGATTTGTTTAGTGCTACATTTTACTTAGCTTTTATGTCTGATTATTAATTTCTTATAGAAGCTTAGATTTCAATATGGAAGAAAGACACTTAACCACAAACAATGGTCTGATACCAGGATGCCCGTGGAAAGACTCCCATTGAGTTCACTGGTCTTTGGATCATGCCCATGGGGAGCAAGGTTAAATCTCTTACAGTACAGAGACAGCTAAAGTATTGAGCTTACTGTGCACAGAAAAGCGGAGCATGTAGAGACCTTTTCCCCGCTTGCTTGATCTGCACAAGCATCAGTCACAGTTGTGTCCCCTGTACTTTGAGAAATGCAGGGACTGGTCCCATCTGTCCCGAAGGGCATGCAACCCCAAACACAGATTGACCTGCCACATCGGCTCGTGGAGTGGGGAGAGCAAGACATATTAACCAACCACCATTGATTGCCAATATGTACTGGAAAGATCAGACAGGACTGTGCTCCCTTGAGACAATCCTTCACAAGCTCTGCTGAGCTGGTGTAGGACACCCCACACGTACCAGTTGCTAAAGGGCCAGATCCTAATTCCGTTAAAGTCAGTGGAAAGATATCCATTGACTTTATTGGAAGTTAGATCAGGGCCTAATGGAACAATTGTATTATTTTGAGACGGTGATTTGTATCACCATAGCAATGAGGGACCCTAGTCATAGACCAGAACCCCATTGTACTAGGCAATAAGCAAATACAAAACTAAAAGAGTCCTTGCACGCTTTAGTGCTCAGACTGGTATATGTCGATGATGACAGCAGTAGCTTAAAAATCACTTAGAACTACCAGATAAAACTCCTATTTTACTACCAAAAATGTGCCCAATAAAACTGAATGTTCCATAGGTGGGGATTATGGTCAGTTTGTTCTTTCAGATTTAAGTTTATTCAGAATCCTTGAATTCCATGAAATTGCCAGTATTTTGTGATCTCTGTTTTTGTCTTTTCAGCCTCCTTCTCACCAAACTAGTAACCAAAAGTGTGTGTGTCTGCAAGGCTTTT
Source organism: Mesoclemmys tuberculata (assembly GCA_007922155.1). Taxonomy (NCBI): domain Eukaryota; kingdom Metazoa; phylum Chordata; order Testudines; family Chelidae; genus Mesoclemmys; species Mesoclemmys tuberculata. The sequence continues at coordinate 1,914,533 of ML675624.1, read as the reverse complement.
TTTTTCTTCTTTTTCAAAGAAAAAGACTAAAGATCATGCCTTCCACTTCACACACAAATCCTTTTACAGTTTTTGTGTTAGTATAGGTGTCATGCTGACTGGATTAAGGGGGGGCGGGGGAGGGCATTTGTGTTATTTGACATCAGTATGTCAAAATCATAGTAATCCATGTGAGTTGTGCCATGTCAGTTACTGTTAGAAAGGCTATAATGTGCTAAGTAACAAGATAATGTTTGTGTTCACATGTTACATGTGTGAGGGAAGTTATGGACATCTTTGATATACCTATATTTCAAACTATGCTGTACTACACACATCCCAGAGAGAGAGGCGGCAGAACAATAGCCTTTAAATTTCCCATCAAAACCTTTACAGAAGCAAAGGCCCAGGAAGGAATTAAAGGCATACCTGAAGAGTTACCAGGATTGGCCCATGTGACTCTGGACTCCATTTTAGTTCCTGCAAGGGCCTACAAGCCACATGGCCAGAGTAAGAAGGTATATAAGATCAAACCACAGAAACCATTTTGCCCTTGTTCCTGTCCGACACACCTACCCACCTCTGGACCAATCCATTTTGCAACTGAACCCAAGAACTGAGACCCATCCAGGTACTGGATGTATACCAGAGGGACTATACAAGCCTGCAATGCCACAATTTTTCTAGAAACCTGATGTATATGGACTTTCAAATCATTTGTATGTATCTGATTGCTTTAATCCTTTAACATTTCTCTTATTGTTTGTTTTTCTTTTTATAATAAACCTTTAGTTTTAGTTACTAAAGGATTGGCTGGCAGCGTGGTATTTTGGGTAAGATCCAAACTTATAGTGAACTGGTACTGTGGCTGGTCCTTTGGGATCAGAGGGACTCTTTTGAGTAAAGAGCATAGAGTTTAAATAATTGGTCTCTTTACTGGACCTAGTGGCAGTTTGGAAGCCAGAGCCTGAAATGCAGTAAAGAGGGCTGTGTGTATTTGTATAGTGGCTTCTTGATAACCAGTTTCTGGCTGGTTGGAAAGTCTGACTTCAGTGTCACCCACCAGTGCTGGGAGAATTTGCTCTCCTGTTACAGCCTGCCCTGACCCTGACATTATCAGTTGGCTACCCTGGGCATGGATGGGTCACAGCAGGATAGATTTTTTTTCCTCTGAGCATGTGGGATAAGTATTCACACAGCATAATGAGAAGATTTGCTGGAAAGTCCGGGTTCAAGGAGTTATATTATGGGATGAGTTTGATATGGTAACTTTAAATGGATTTGAAAGTGACACATCCTGACCTGTGTTTTTAATGAAGAAAATGGCATGACTGATTGTTTCAAAGAAAGGAAAACTCATTAGTGAGAATCAACATATTAGTGCTTAAACCAGAAAGTTGGTGAGAAGTAGAACAGTGAATTGAACCACTTTGGGCTGTAATGTTTGCAAATGGGTGCTCTGAGAAGGCTAATGTGAAAGGGAGAGAAAGGAGGTGAATGAAATGGGCCTATCATTTTTGTAGCAGACATATTTTGTTAATTAAAATATTATCTTTTTCTTTAATGTGCTCACCATGAGCAAAGTCAGGCAACAAAGGAGATGTGAAGGAATGGCAGAAGATGAGAGTCACTAGAGGCAGCAGTAGAGGGAGATAAAAGAGAAAGATTGAGACAATGAGCTGATCTACACTACCGTTTAAGTCAATCTAACTTAGGTCACACAAGGATGTGAAAAAGACCTCCCTGAGGGACGCAAGTTATAGCCACCTAAGCACTGTCCACAGAGGTGCAATGTCAGCAGGAGTTACCTGGCGGCATACAATGTCTTCACTAGATGATGCAGCTGTGCTGATGTAGTGCTTCTAGTGTAGACATGCCCTGAAAGAAATCACACTTATGACCACAGTCTCTCCTCTCCCCCTTGGAAGTTTGGAGTTGAAGTGTAGCAGGGCAAGTGAAGGTGCCAAAGCAGAAACAGGGACTGAGACTTGCTACAGCAGTCTTAAATAGAAGCCAGACACCACACAGATAAAATAAGGATATTGCTTAGAAACTCAGGAGAGGATTTCTGTTGAATTAAAAAAAAAAATCTCATCCTCTTCGTCCACTCAGGACTGAGTATGTCATGTTTCCTTGCCCTAAAGATTCATCCTGGGATCTCAAAGTCAAATTATGTTCTGTCTTGCATTATACATATTATAGAACTGGATTTGCCAGGGTTGGTTGAAAATATCCCACTGAAACTGCTTTAATGGAAAATTGGGTACTTGACAAGGCTTATTTTTTCATCAAAAGTGTCTGCTTTCCTCAGAAAATTTCAACTTTTTTCAGATGTTTGGATTTGTTTGTTTTTTGACAAACTGAAATATTTCAGTTCAGAGGTGCTGCCATAGAGCAGAGTGAGAGTGAGAGTTTGTAGTTCAAGAGACTCATGCCCTCATTCTTGTCTATGGACTGGGATGCCCAGTTAAACTGCATCTTCCATGACTCATTACTGTGATTTGCTGAGAAAGCAGATAGGATGCATAAAGGGAGATGTAATCAGATGAGGGAGTCTACTCCAGAGAGGAGAATGAGACACCCAATGACAACTCCTAGGATGTACCACTGCAGCATTCAAACCGAATCAAATATTTTTGGTCTTTGACTTTCACAAAAATATTATCGTTATCGTTCTCACTTCCATAACTGCATTGTCATTGGGGCACCATCAATGATGAACCATCAACTGATTGTATCCACCTCTGATGATTGTTTGTCAGTGCCTGCGTCTCTGCGAAGTCCATTCCTGTCCAGGCAGAAGAAGAGATGGACTGAGAACATAAAAGAGTGGATAAAAATATGATTTATGGCTAACTTTTTATCAAAAAATACCATTTTTCCAACCAATACTAATTAATTATCCTGTTAAAGATACATAAACCATATAAAAAGACTGGCTCTCTCCATAGCCACTACAGTGAAAAGTAGGAATAAAAGTTAGTGAAAAACAGTGCCAAATTCTGTTATCCTTAACTGACTTAAAAAAATAAATCTATTAAAGATACAGAATGAGTAATGAATTGCAAGTTTTAGAATCCAGTATAAATTCTGAAATTTTCTTTCTGTGAATTTTGAGCAATTAGTCTTTAAAATTCCCATTTCACCATTCACTGAGGTAAACTTTAAAAACGAATATTCTTTAAATGTGGATATTGTGACAGGGCCAGACCAGACGGCTATGGAAGGGTGCTTGTTGAAAAACCGGAGAAGGTGGGTGGGTGCTAGCCCACCCACTGCTAAAGGCCCCTCCCCCCAGCCTGGGGGAGGAGCCACTGTACCGGTTTCCAATTAAATGCGGGTGACAACAGATGAAAAAAACAGGAAGGGTGTGAGGGTCACAGGTTTAAGAGAAGAGAACCAGAAGGGGACACCGAGCAGAGAACCCCGGACAGTGCCCACCACTCCCTGAAGGTGTCCAGGGAGCCAGCGGATGCCACCCAGAGGAACTCTGCCCAGAGATGTGAATTAACAAGGGAACGGAAATAGGCCCCACAGTCGCAGGGAGCCTCCCCTGCCAACCTCCTCTCCCTGGTCTTGTAGATTGTTAGTTTGGCCAGGGCTAGGATGAGGTCGACAAGGAGATCCCGCGACTTCGTGGGGCCACGGATGGGGTGTGAGTGGATGAACAAGTGCGGGGAGAAGTGCTGCCAGAACCTCAACAAGAGTTTCTGGAGGAGCCGGAAGAGGGGCTGCAACCTGGCGCACTCCAGGTACACGTGCACCAGGGTCTCCCTCATGCTGCAGAAGGGGCAGGTGTCAGGGTGGGAGGTGAACCGCGTCAAGTACATGCCTGTGCTCACGGCTCCATGAAGGAGCTGCCAACTGATATCCCCGGCAGGCTGTGGGGTCAAGGTGGAATACAGGCTGGCCCACCGGGGATCCTCACCCTCCGAGGGTGATAATAGGTCCCGCCACTTGGTGTCCGGGTGGGACTCAAGGGCGAGGAAGTGAAGAGTGTGGAGCACGAGTGTGGGGACGTGTGGTCCCTAGGCACGGTCTGGAAGAGGACCGGCTGCAGATTGAGCAGCCGGCTTGGGTCGTGAGGATGGGGAGGCTGAGGGGGTTCGCGGGGCCGAGGCCCGATGGTAAGCTCTGGAGGGCCGGGGTTGAGGGGGGGTGGGGCAGACCCTCCTGCAAGACCCGCTCGAGGTACATCAAAGCAGTGGGGGGCAAGGCTGCCCTCACCTCCTGGAGTATGCGTCGGGGGGTTCGAAGGGTGGAGAGCCCCATGCACTGAGCCAGTGCATGGGGGTCAACCCAGGCACCTTGGGCGTAGTCCAGGAGGTCTCCGATCCTGGTGACTCCTGCCAGGACCATCTACCGTCGCACCGAGGGGGTCTCCGCCGCCTGCACACACAGCTGGGGATTGTGTAGCAGCGGCTCCGCGAGGTGACCGCAAGGGGCCTGGAGGCCGAGATGAGCCTCCAGGTCCGGAGGAGGTCCTGGTAGAAGGCCGGCAGCTTGGAGAGGTCTCGCGGAAGACCTCTCGGGTGGAGAAAAAAGAGCTGCCGGTCGTATCGGAGCCCTCGGAAGCAGTGGAGGAAGACGCATGCCAAATGGCTCCATGCCGGACTACCTGCACCATAGAGGAGTCTATGCAGGGCCTGGAGGCAGAAGGTGTGGACCTGGCTGCGGATGCAATGTGGGGGCCAGGGCAGGGGACAGCAGCAGGGGAAGGGGAAGAGAAGAGAAGGGGCAGGGGTGTCCCCAAACCCAGGGGCCAGAACAGGGGGCAGCAGCAACAGGGGAAGGGGAGCTCACAGCAGCGGAAGGGGGAAGAGGCAGCCAGCCAAGGTGAAGGGAAGAGGCCTTTCAGCAGCTGGTGCTGGCCCTGGAAGCAGCAGCAGCAGGGGGAGGTTGGAGATAGCAGCTGGGGTGGTGGTGGTGGTGGAAGTGGAAGGGCCAGTTGGGAGGGAGGCTCACCAGCAGGGTCCCGAAGCAGCAGCAGCAGGGTCCCCCAAAAAAGCAGCTGCAGAAGAGAAAGAAAGAAGGGGGGCCAGAGCCAGCCTAGACGGCTATGCAAGGGGGCTGGAAGGCATGTATTAGTCCCAGGTTCAGCAAAGTCTTAATCCCTGGGTGATCCAGCTGGGGCTACTTCAAGGTAATTAGGCCGCCTGGGGCCTATCAAGGAAACTGCCCCAGCGGTTAAAAGCCTCCATTTCAGGCAAGCAAGGGAAGCTAAAAGGGAGCTCCTAGTGGGAGCAGTTTTGTAGAGCTTGGAATGTTTACTGTTGCTGCCATGACACCAGAGACAAAGGCTCTAGACGAGGAAGGCAGAACAACCCTCCTCCCTGGTACCAGGAAGCAGACTACGAGCAGCGGGGCCATGGACAGGTGACCCAGGGCAGGTAATGGGCAGGTAACGGGTCTCAGGGGTGGAGTAGGCCCCAGTGTCCCTGCCACCCCCTCCCGGATCACCTCCCCTCAGCTGCACCGCCGGCGGGGCTGGAAAAGCGCAGGACTCACAGGGGTGGAATAGCTACCCCCCACAACTTGCTACAATATCTAAATGGTGTGGGTGGGTGAGTGGGTGGGGGGGCTCTCATGGGCATGGTTGAATTGAAATTAGTAGATCTGATGGGGGAAATGGCACAAAAACATTTTGAAAATTTTCCTCATATTCAAAATTTCAGAACACCGTGACCATCAAAATTTGAAGAAAAAATATCTAGATTCAGAAATTTGTATCTGAACACTTGCATTTGGAAAACATTTTTACCAATGATACTGGAATTCAAACAGAAGACTGCATCATTATGTTCTCAGATCCATTTTCTGTATCAATGTCAAAAACATGTTCTGTCAGCATGGAAATTGTGGTGAAAAAGGGTTAAAAAAATGTTTTGTAGTCTGTCTATATTCCATGCCTTAGACTGAGGGGGGGGGAGGGATGGACTTGGAGAGGAGAGAGTGCCCCTTATCTGGTTTATTTATGGCTTTTTTACAATTTGTTGTGGTTTTTCTTTTTAAAGGAGTTGATTTTCAAACCACACACTTACAAACACACACTTCCACAACTTAGGTTTGACTTATTGAGCGATCTGCACCATTTCAATTCAGCCCGCAATACTGCCGAGGTGAGTGAACCTGATAACAGAATGCTTATTTAGCAGGAGGGGGGTGGAAAGGCAACAGACAGACACAGAGGGAGTCAGTTCCCTGCTGTCCCAGGAGCTCTATTGAGCAACAGAACTGCAGGGGCTCATGTTTAGAGGAAAAAGGAATTGACCTTTCAGCCCACACACTGCCCGTTGAGTCACTAGGTTCAGACATGCCCCCCTTGCTATTCACCCGACCAACTTGTAGATGGATGAGGGCAGCTTGAACCTGTCTTAGTCTAATGGTCAATGGTTTGTAAATCTATCATTTGTTTACACAATAACACATTCTATATCCAATCTAAATTTGTTATTTATTGGAGGTTTTTTACTCTACCAAAAATTCTTCTCCTATTATTTTACAAATTCTTAATGCACAAATGAAACTTAAAAAATAACTGATTACAATAACACATGTACACAAAACAGTTACCCTAAGAGTTACAGCGACAATTACCCCTGGAATACAAGTAGAGTTATTACTTAGTTTTACATTCACACTCACTACTCACCATACAGACTAATGAACTCAGCTGCAGCAAAAAAAGCAAACATACCATGGCCAGGTTCTCCTTACTTTTATGCTATATTTTCATCCAGGTGGAACCTCTATCATATTCACACCCAGGTTATCATCCACAGAACAAAGCCCCACAGGTTATCAGCTCTGACACCCTACTCTATTATTTTGAGCGACTAGCTGGAGAGAGGCGAGACGGTTGATCAGACCCCCTATGCGCTGTGATTCTAGTGTACCCCCTTCTTGATTTGTAGCTCTCTGAAAAGCCTCGGTCTGAGAACCCCTAATAACTACTCCAGCCAATTCGTCCACTAAGCCAATGACTGATCTTTTCCTTATCATTTTATCAGCAGTCCTCCTACTCAAAAATATACTGCTGACTTACACAGCCAATTTTTGCAGCGACTGCAAATTCCCATATCTGGGTGTGGAACTGCTACACTGCAAGTTCCTCTTATCATGGGCTTACTTCTTGGTCAAGGTTTTTTTGGGGGGGGGGCTGTCTCTGGGCCCCTTACACATGGGTTTGTAGCTTATCTTAAGATGGACTTGGGGCATTTATTTTACAAATATGTTTTTACCCTGTCACAACAGGAATGTCCCTATAGTTTGACTTGTTGGGGGAGACTGACTAAATGATGAAACTGTAATGATCCAAATTAATAAGACCTTGAGCTTCCTGGATGAAAGGTACTACAATGAAAGGTACCCCTGCTCGCAAAGTACACGAGAGGTCAATCTCCTCTCACCATGCAGTACTAAAGCAAAATGAGAGAGGAGCGCCCCTCTCCTGCATCCTGCACACCAGAGCTGGAGTACTGGGACTGCCTAGACCCCCTCCGCAGTGGAAAAGAGGTCCTGACTCACCTCGCCACCAGACAACCCTGCCATGTGCTCCATATTGTCCTCCAGCTCCACTTCCTTGTCTGGGCTGTCCAGTCCAATGACTGCTGCCTCCAATCCCCCCTCGGAGTGACCAGGGAGCACCTTCTGGAGGCCAATGAGGGCGACATAACCAAGTGCGATGGCCACACTGATGCTGCATCATTCTAACTATGTCACAAAAAGCTCTCTGCTGCTCATTGACGTGGTTTTATTTTGTTGGTGTAGCAGGGGAGTTATATCAGCAGGAGGACCATTTCAGTGTGTACACCTCCACTGTTTTGTTTTGTTGTTGATGAAAGCTGACTTTTGTCAACAAAACTCTGTAAGGTAGACAATGGAAATTTAGGTGCCTCCAAGGTTAGGTTTTGTACAGGGTTTTTGAGGCTCTTGGTGGTGCCTAAGTGGTTCTGGGCCTTCCTGATTTTGGGTTGTCCATTATTAAAACACGAGTAAACGGTCAAAAGCCTATGGCCAGTGAGTGAATGGAAAGAGTTTATGATCTAAATTTTCAATTATGGATTTTGGGTGCCTTAATGCTGGACACTGATCTTCAGCCTTTAAGCTGTCTGAAAGTGAGCACCCAAAAACTGAAGCACTCAAAAATGATTTATTATTTTTTGAAAATATAGATCTATACTACGTTTTTGTAATACACAATAAAAACTGGAATGGCACCTCATCAGAATACCTAGGACAAAATCTATATAAACAAGTAAGAGAACCTACCAAACATACAGAATTTATCTTCTGTTTCTCTAAAAGCTTTACCCCCCCGCCCCATAAATAAATTACTTAAATAGCTCTAAATAATGGAGATACCAGCATGAAATTATTTCTTCCGTTATCTTCTACAGTTTGTTAGACTTTCTGAAAAAAACATGTGGCACTTTCCAACGTTGAATATGTTTGTTTAATTTAATTTATAGTAATTGGAAAATACAATTTTCATACTTAGATTCCAATCATACCAGCCATACATAACAAAAACTGAACCATCATTTTACAAAATAAACTCAATTTGGAGGCACATTTTTATACATGACTGAATCTTCAGTGTTTCCCTTCCTTTTAAAATTAAAAAAAATAATCAGTCTCTTGCTTTGAGAATTTGTTCATAGTTACGACAGCTTCTGGGAAGGAGGGATGCATGTTCCTTTAAATATGGTATTACTTATTCATCATGTGAAACAACCAGTTAAGTGTGAACCTATTGCTCCAGTGTGTGTGGACCAAAAAGTAATGTGTCTGCGCCATAACGTGTATTATTGTTAGCATTCTTGCATCAATATCAAACAGCTACATTTAAAAAAAAATCTATTGATGAAATTTAAGAGCTGTGGTGGGCTTAAGTAAAATTAAACAGGCAACAACAAAAAACCATAACATACAAGCAGGGAATTCACAGAATCACGTAAGTCTAGTTTCTTGGCCCAAGGACTTAGTGTGATTGTACACAGCAGCTGGGCTGACAGACCACTCTGCAAGGACTCTTTCATAACTAGGAGGATCAATTGTGTACCATGAGCCATGAAGTTGGAAACCTCTGAATAGATCTTGACAACAGAAACTGTAATGGCTCTTTAGGACCTGTCAGAGCTTGTGTCAAGAACTGAATGACTACAGAGTGCTCAAATGGTCTTGCCTGACAACAATTACCATAATATGAAATTTTCTCTATCTGTATTTGCATGCTAAACCATAAGATCTTCAAGGGAGCTGTTATGGTCTATCATGTTATTAATTATATACGGCTTGTTTGTTTAGCCCTGACTGCGTGCTTTGCTCTGTCCAAGACACACAAGGAGGCAAAGGTTCTGCCCCAATACGCTTAGAATGAGTCTGATTCTGCTGGGTGCTGAGTGAATGGGAGTTGTGATTGTCCAGCACTGAAAAGGACTGGGATCTAAAAGAGAACATTACTAAGGAGGAATGTGACATTGGGAAAAGGCAGAGAACACAAGAAAGTTAGCTACTGATCCAACCACAGAACATTAAGAAGATGGCGGACTAGCATGATAGGAATCCTTACCCCTGGTGTTTGGAAACTGAAAGTAACAATAACATATATTCAAAATGTGGCCTAAATTTTGCAGTTTATTGTAAGTGTATCACAAGCTAGTACCAAGCAATATGAAAGTTTGAAAGTCTCTGAGTTTGAATCAAAGCTGGGTACTTTTAACTGGGTTCTTTGTGATGCATTTTGTCCATCACTAGGCATGAAGCCAGTTTAGATGGCCATAAATTTTGTTTGTGCACATAATATAATTAAAAACTTCTATGGCCTACCAGGTCAATGAGACAATCTGCATCTTCATTTAAGGCTGACACTCCATCTCTAAAAGCCTGATCCAAAGCCCTTTAAATTAAAGAAAAGACCGCTCTTGACTTTAGTGAGCTATGACTCACATCCTAAATTATCTAGTTCCATTGTATCCAATTAGGTGAATGCACCTGTTCCCTACTATATGTGCCAGTGGGGTGGTTACAGGTGGAATATCAGCAGTATTCATCTGTGTCACAGTTTTGACAAAAAAATTAGCAGTATGAGTTAAACAACAATCTGATTTTATCTATATTGATTAAAAGAGGGAGATGAATGGCACAGAAAGGAAAATCTAATAGAAGGTGGAAGCACAATACGGAGCCATGCGTATTTGTCAAAAGGTGCAGTGCTGAAGAATCCTCCCGTCTTTACAGGTAATACTGAGTCCACAGTTGCACTGTTCATTTTGTATATTAGGCCTTTTAACGGCTGAATATGGAATGTGGAAAATACCTGGTTTCATTAGTTAACCATTCAGCTTTGCAATTTGATGTTATGAATACATTCAGATTTGAGTGGCTATATAAACACTTTGCAGGAAAATGAGTTTTGAGCAGAATCTATTTAGCTATACTACTAAAACTGTTCTAAAAATGCACACACAGAACCTAGGCTTCTGGGTATTTCTGTCCCTGCTGAACACAATAAAACTCATGCACAAATCATATGAAAGGAACATTATTAAAGTCACCTTTTCTCCCATCTTATTTTCCCGCTTATTGTAGCATCACTGTTATTTTCACTGTACCTGGGCATTTCATAGTACTTGCCACCCCACTTAAGAAAATGGAATTTTTTGCAGTGTTAATGTAGCCATGTTGGTTTCAGGACATGAGCAGAGACAAGGAAGGTGAGGTAATATCTTTTGGAACTTCTGTTGGCGAAAGAGACAAGTTTACGAGGTACACAGAGCTCTCAGTTCTGGGAAAGGTAATCAGTGTCACAACTAAATATGAAGTGGAAGAGATTAAGCAGGAGTTATCACATGTTGCAAGAGACCAATCAATATGAAGTGAGCAATCAACACCTCTGCTGTCATAGGACAAAGGAGGTTTAGTGGGTTACAGATTGTTGTTCTGTGACATAAAACCAGTGTCTCTATTGTGTCCATGATTTTTAGTGTCTAGCAAAGTTATGAATTTAAGCTCCCAGGCTTGTCTTCGGCATAGCTGCCTGCCTTAAATATCTACAAGATAATGGACAATACTCAGATATTCACCCCAAACATATAGGCAAACTCATTCATTTCATCCTCACCCATAACAACTTTACATTCAACAACAAATACTCTGTCCAAACCATAGGAATGGCCATGGGTACCAGGATGGCTCCCCAATATGCCAACCTCTTCACAGGCCACCCCAAGAAAGAATTTCTGAGAAAATGCACCACTGAACAAATAATATCATCAATGATATTTCATCTGCTGGACAGACAACCTCATAGATTCCCACCACAAATTCAACAACCATCACCCATCCATAAAACTCTCTCTAGAACACTTCCATGCCAGCACCAACTTTCTATCTCCCAAAATCAGCTTCAACAATGGTATCCTTCAGACAACTATATACAAGACACCCATAAATCACTACAATTACCTTCAGAGATCTAACCACCCCCGACATGTCAAGAAATCTGTTATCTACAGTCAGGCCCTCAGATACCACAGAATATGCTTTGAGGAGGAAGTCTGGCATACCTACTATGACACAATTAAACCTTCTTCACCAAAAAAGAACACTCCATCAGAGAAGCATATCACATCATAGAACAGGCCACCCAAATATCCTGAGAGAACCTGCCTCAATATGGGGAAAAAATCCACTGACTGAACACCCCTAGTTGTCACCTATTACCTCACACCATGTGTGACATTAGACAGTCACTACACTCTTGAATGAACTCACACAGAGAAATGATAAAAGTAAAACACACCAGATCACCTGTGGGTGAATTCTTTCCATAAAACGATCACTCCATTTCTGACTTCTCAGTCCTCATCCTCGAGAGAAGCCTATGAGATGAGGCTGGTAGTTTAAATTCATAACATTGCTAGACAATAAAAATCATGGACTCAGTAGAGACATCTGTTTTATGTTGCATTACAACAATCCGTAACCCACTAACCCTCCTTTGTTTTATGACAGGAAAGGCGTTAATTGCCCATTCATCTCGAATGGTTTCTTGCAACATGTGTTAATTCCCTATGTTAATTCCCTATACTTAATCTGTTCCACCTTGTATTGTACTGTGACACTCTGATTACCTTTCCCAGATCTGAAGAAGAGCTCTGTGTAGCTCCAAAGCTTGTCTCTTTCTCAAACAGAAGTTGATCTAATAAGAGACAGTGCCTCACCCACCTTCTCCCTCTCACTCAAAGTTTTGTCACTGACTTCAGTCGAAGCAAGTGTGTAACCTTCTCTTAGAACTATGGCATGCAGTTATATACCTCATCTTTGTGCATCACTAAGGAATTTCACTGAAGTTTGGTCTCCATACCAAGCCCAGGTCTAAAGACACACTTGAAACGAGCTAGGAAGCTAATACAATCTAGACATTGCTGGAGCTGATTCTCTAGCACATTCTTATCTTTTTCAGGAAGAGAAGACTTGAGACAGGGAAGCAGCTGGCAGAAATTAGACTCTTCGTTCCTTTTACTCCCACCTCCTTCATTTGAAGTCTCCCTCTTTCTTTTGCCACCAACCTACTCTCCTTTAGAGTCTTTGTATAATTGTCACACATAGGGGGACCACTGTTGAGCTTAATTACTTTATGCCTGAAATAGCGAGACTACTTTAACAGCACAAAATCATAACACTTAATATTTTTTAGAAAACGCTGTAAGAACAGAGGCTGACACACTAATTCTACATGCCATCATTAACATCAGATCAAAAGAACATTAACTGCCTCACTCCTGATAAATACAACAGGCATGTCCTGCAACTCTCGATTACCTTCCAGGAAACTGATAACAGTTTAATTTCCATGAACTCTATTTAGAATCAGGAGTCGCGTGCTGGGGATGGTACCAAACAAATGGGTAATGAAGCAAATGCACTCCAACAAAATGAATAATTTTCAGAAATTATACACTTTTCTCTGCTCACCTATTGCTAAAATTGTTGTTTTTTTATCTCAAACCCATTCAGCTTTCTCCACATTATGCAGAACTTTCACCAAAAAAAAAGCACCTCACTGCAGTAATGCATAAATTATAGGACAAGGGCTGCAGACGGAGCAAAATATGGGGCAACATAGAGATGTAAGAGTAAGAAAGGTATGATATTCTATACAGCTTTTCTATTATTCACTTTGATTTGATTCAGATGTGTGTTTCATTACAGACCATTGGATGGCTCTTTGATAATTTAGACACTGGGCTAAATTGGACACCAGTGTAAATCCAGGGTAACTCCATTGAAATAAAAGGAGCTACATTAATGTCAAACTTGTATAAGCAGAATTAGAATCACATTCTTGTGTGTAATTCAAGTTTGCCTGTCTGCCAAATTCTATGCCAATTTTTTAGGCAATTTACAGTGCTGATGGGCATTTTTTTTTTTTTTTACTTTTTCAGTATAAATATAGCAGGACTGGAGAGGGGAAAGAGAAAATGCAGTTTTTTTGTTTAATTCTGAAAAACAAATAGATAATACAATCAGATTCAAGGTCCTTAGTTCAAGATTCGAGGTATCTTAGTTCATATCATACTATAGCAGAAGGCATTAAAATGTCAACATTTGCCAGATGCTATCACAGAGTTAGAAATAGGAGATATCCGTGATAATTTGTAAGTATAGGCGGAAGCAGAAGAACGCTGATATCATTGGATTGACCCATGGCAAATGTTGACTTTTAATAGGAACCCACAGATGGAACTTCAGAAAGAGTCTGGTTTTGTTAAAATATCTTTCTACAGTGACCTTTCCCCTTCTACAGTAAGAGAGGTGAGTGCAATTTCTAGATTTCATATTATAACTTCATCATGTCAAGATGGAAACTGAGAATTTCACTACACTTTCTTCTGAGCTGGGATATTTTCATAAGAGTATCAAGAAATATTCAACAAAATAATGTAAGACTTCCCCAGGGGAGGCATTCTGTAAACTTTATGGCTCCAGTTCACATCTAATGTGCCATAAAGCACCAATAGTGAGGCACAGAATCTGTCCCATGGTGTTTGCTGTATTTGTTTACATGAGATATTTGGTGTGGATAAGTAGCCATTCCCTTCCTTCTTTCCCTGCCCATCCAACTATAACTCTTCGGAGAGAGCAAATTTTTAGCCAAAATTACTTCATTATTCATCTTTTAATCTAAATTATCAATAGTTTTTTTCCTTGGAAAATGATTTTTCTTATGTTTCTTATAGTTTCTTATGTTTCCTATAGTATTAAGACTTGCATTATGTACAATGTTTACATGAGCTCAGATATGGCAGAAAGTGATTAATTTCTTGCTACTTTACGCAGAGAAAAGTTTTGGTAAATTGAAGAGAGGGAAATTGATAATTGCAGGCTGGAAGGATGAACCTTTCCTGAACTTACTTGCAGCTGTTTCACAGTAATGATCTTTCCTTGTTCTTAATTGGCTGAAACAACCTCTTTGTATCCCTTTCAGCAGCACATGTCATGGTTCATATTGCACCACACCCAATATCATATTGCTTAATAGAATGCAAATGTTTCTCTCTGAAGGTAGTAACAAACCATCAATGCATTTCTGGTCCCACTGAAGTCAGTAGGAGTCTTTCCATTTACTTCAGTGGAGGCAGAATTGGATCCAGTATATCTGAACATCATTTAATAGCTATTATGTGGATATCTCCATTTAATCTAGCTGGCCTTATTTTCTGGTTCTGAAATGCATATTTTACTACAGTCCTCTTCCCATCCCACACAATTTCTCATTAAAATGTGTTGATTATTTACATAAATCCTGTTTTTTAAATGAGTTTATTTGTACACTTACATAGTTCCCATTACTGAAATAACTGAGCACTTCAAAAATATTAATGAATGTGTTCACCTTGGAGGATAGGTTAAGTCAATATATATTATCTCCTTTTTACAATGCAGGGAACTGAGGCCAACAGAATAAGTGATCTTCTCAGGGTCATTCAGAAGGTCTGTGGAGAAGTGCTAAAGATGACTTAACGCAAGCATTTAAATGGAGACGTCTGAAAACTAAGTAGTCCCTCCTCTTTAACCTGGCCATAATATGAGACACAAGGGATGGTCAGTAACGTCACTGGCAGGTAGATTTAAAATCCATATGGGAATTGTGCTCTTCCATCTCCACATGCAGCTCTCCTTCTTCCTGGTCACAAGAGAGGTTGAGCCACATCTGTGGCACCATTCCCTACTTCTACTGAACCCTGAGGAGGATGACAATGAGGGTGGAGAGCCATGTGGCAAAGAAGGTTTGGACCTGTGTTGTGTTCCCCGATGGTCTACTACAGCTCTTCTAGGAAATGTAATAGAACCAGTTCCATGGACACCCCTCTATGTCAGCGATTCCCACTTTAGAGATAATGGTGTGGGGGGGGATGGGACCATTCCGGGCCCAAGGAAGATCCTTGTAGCAGGGTTCCAATGGGTCATTGTGCTCAGAAAATGGGCAACTGCTAAGAGACAGAGCAGCATCTGGGAGAGGAGAGTGTTCCTGGCTTGTTCCATGGAGGGAGGAGGGGCACATCTCCCTGCTCCAATGGAATCACAAGAACTTGACTAAGATTTCTTTCCTTTTATCCCCCACATGTAGGTTTTATTGTGGAAAGGGAAATTCAGCTGAGTAAAGGAAGTTTTTCTTCAAATAGCAGCTAGACAGCATGCATAATTAACAGACTGCTGCAGGTGGCACGGAATCATAGTACAGTAGGTGGATTAAGAGGGGGCTGGGTCATTTCAGAATCTATAACAGCATCTGTTACTTGCAGAAGGGAAAGCACAGCAGGGCAATTAAAGGCACCTGGACCAATGAAGGGCCAGGCCATGGTATTTAAACACTGCCTTCCCTAAAGGAAGGGGAGGAGCAGTTGCAGAAGAAGGTTCCCTCCCAGGCTAGGAAACAGAGTGCCTCTATAGCCAGGGGAGATGAGGTAGCTGGGGGCACCCTGGCCTGCAAACAGAAGGTAAAATGTGAGACCCACCAGGGGGAGGCTGGCAGTTTTCCACAATACACGTTGAACTCTACAGAAACATTGAGGGCAAAGTCTGTGATTATCTCACTGCAGACCCTATAATTGATAAGTGTGCATTTGTCAAAGAATACATAGTAAGATTTTATTTAATCACTTAACTGAGTCACTGTCAGATCTTCCTGAATTATTCTAGACAGACATCCCATGCCCTGCTCAAAAAAACTGTTCCTCAAGTCCCTGTAAGCAAGAGCAAGTAATAATGGAGTGTTTTCGTGTTCAGCTTGTCTTAATGCAGCACTGCCAATATTTAGAGATTCTGGGCTAGACTGTGTGAGTCTTGTATGTGGGTGTGAGTGCAAGAGAGTGATGTATTAATTTAGATTAAATAAATGGGCCCACATAATCATAGGTGTTCATTACTCTGAAATTGTTCAACATTAAATAGTGTTAAACAAGGTTTGGTACACAGATATCTCAGCCTGCTTAGCACCGTGGCAAATACCCTATTAAAAATCCTTTTAGTAAAGATACAGAAAAGGAAGAAAGACAGGTAGAGTATTTGAAATATAAAAGGATTAAATAAAGGCTTTCATTTTAATAACATCCTTTGTTCTTTTCCCTTTTAGCTAGAGAGACCTTTAGAAGGAAAAACCTTGTTTACAGTCTTTTGGATGGTATTAAAGATAGTAGTAACTGGACTTTGGGGGGAAAAGAGGAGAAGTTAGTTGAGATGAGCAGGAGCTGATGTTGCTGTAGTTGTTAAAGTCAGATCTCATTTTCTGAAAGATAAAACAAGATAAACACACAAGAAGGGATAGAAAAATCAGCCAAGAAAGAAAATGCAGCTTCTGTCTCTGTTGATTTTCATTTGCAACCTCACTGCTGGAGAAACCTCATCTTAATAGTCATTCCAAGACTTGGCAAATTTGTACCAGCATCAGGCTGGTTAGAATATTGTTTTAGCTGCCTTTGTGGTCACAGACTGATAGCAGTGTTGTGAAATATGCAGTCTTGGTTGGCCAAGCCATGCTCTTGTCAGACAGAAGGAAAAAGGAGACGCACAGGAAAGAAGAAAGTCATGGAAGGAAAAGGACATATGGAGAAAGGGAAGACAAAATTTCTCATTCCAGTGGTATTTGAGATTAAGATGGAGCCAGTGGAAGTGGCAATATCTGGGTCCTGTTTTTGTCCTAATATGATCAGCAAATCTCTCAGGATAAGACAGGCCCAGTGCTGTTACAGTAGACCCAGGGTCCCCAAGAATCAGTGGGGGTTGCAGCCATGATGGTAAAATTCACTGCAGCGATAGATGTCAGACAGCTTCTTCTGCTGCTCATTTCCCCCCAAACCATTTCCTTTTTAAGAACCCAAAAAGATACTGATGAATAGAATAAACCATATTCTTATTATTTTGTCCACCAACGAGGCCTAGGCTTTTTCTTCACTGATGGTGGAAAATTTGTCACCATCAAATCAGTTTCTCTGGATCGACTGAGCGGTCAGTGAAGACCCCGCTCAGTCAATCCAGAAATCGACCTATTAAAACCACCTTCTCAAGTGGTGTAGTGCTGCATCGATGGAATGCAGTTCCCGTCGGTGCAGTGCATTGAGGACAGAGCGCAGGAACAGAAGCAGAGAAGTTGACAGGAGTCATGCAAGGTTTTGTGTAGTTTGTGTAACTCTCGTCCACTGCTGCCGAATCTCCAAGGTAAACGTAGACAGGGTCGTAGTTTCCAACACCAATTTTGATTAGTTGATTTCCAGTCCCATACTTCTCTTGTTTATCACGCATCATCTTAATACACTTTTTGTGTTATATCAGGAGGCCTTTTTGTTTGGACCAATTCAGTCTGTCTCCCTTTTCCACCTTTTCTCAGCAATATCTTTTATAGGTTATTGTGACAATTTATGAACTTCACTCACATTTTCATACTTGAGCTCACAATTTGGGTAAATTTGTAGGCCCACTTAGTACAGGAGGGCTCACCCCACTTCCTTTGAACACTATGCATAAGAGCCAGGCACAGTTGTGGACCCTCCGCTCAAGAGAGCACCGTGGCTGTCACAGCTGGGTCATAGGCAGCCAGACCACACAGTAATGCAACAGGAGTTGGCTGGGTCAGGATATTGGTAACTCAGAAGTAGGAGACAAACAGGAGATCAGAACCATAAGCTGGAAACCAGGGTCGAGTCAGGCCAGGTCAGGATACTAGAGACAGAGACCAAATTGGAGATGCCCCATGTCAGATGCCAGGGGAACAGGAAACACAAGGCACACCATAGTCCAGAGCAGGATAAAACCCAGTTGTTCAGAACAGCTTTCTGTTGCTGGCCAATCAGCTGCTCTTGGACTCTGCCAATTGGACCACAGGGGAGGAGCCTCATGCTGGGGTTGGGCTTCATGGGTCCCCGGTAAGTGTTTGTTAGCGGGCTACTGGTGGATGGTTGGAGCATGATACTCCCATGTGCCTTGTGATCCTGAGTTTGGGACCCCAGGGTTATCACAGTGACTGACCCTTCACTTCTTTCTCAGTGACCTACATGCAGGACCAGAGTGCATGGGGAGTATGCCTCCTACAGAAGAGGTATGCTCCCTTGTAGGTCTGGTAGCTCTCAAAGGTACCCCACAGGGCTGTGCATTAATATGACAATGAAGCTGTTGGGTATTTTGAATAGCTTATTACAGAAATGAAAACAATACGTAATGTGAATGTGTGTATCTGCATAGATAGCTACCTCCATGTGACTACAGTCTATATCTATATACAATATCTATATACATATCAGTCTATATCTATACAATCTATATACATATCAGGGATGTAAAAATTGGTTTAAATAGCCATTTAAATTTCTAAAAATAGAACGTTAAAACAGCTAAAGGTTAACTTATTCCACAGTTCCAGGAGTAGGTGGGAGGCCCATCAGTCAGTGACAGCTCTGAGCTTCTCCTCCGGCTGGCTTGGCCCTGCTGCGAGTTAACGGCTCTGCCGGCCTGGTGCTGGCAGTGTCAGCAGTCTAGCTCTGCCTGAAGCTGCTGGATGGGGGAGAAGGTGGAGGCAGCCTGTCCAAGAGGGCCAGCGTGCACAGTTGCAGAGCTGCAGCTGGGCAGTTCTCACTCATTGGGAGGCGGAGAACAGCATCCGTTCCCCCCACCCCTTGGTGCATTCTTGCTGAGCCACAGCTAAGCAGCTCTTGCTTGGCGGGGAGGCTTCCCCAAGGGCAACGTTTAAACTAATTACTAAACGAAAAGACTTACAGTTTAAATGTTTAGCTGCTTCCATCCCTAATACATAGCTGTATACGTTCATATCTCAATATATATACACACCACCAAGAAAACAATGTAACGTTAAGGGTTAGATTTAAAAAAAATCCAGAACATTCAGAGTTGACATTCCTGCAGCAGAAGCCTGAAGTCCACCCACTTACATGTGCATTACTACAAATGTCCATTTCAAGATCACCCATCACATATTGCAGCAGTACAAATTTCTCCATAAGTGCAGCTCTCATTACAGTAAAAATGTATCAGTTGTATATAAACCAAGAACAGATATATTGAAATTCATATCTGAGGTGCATTAATTGTCAGCTTCCCACCCTAAGCAGTAACTATAAAATAGTGAGACAAATATGCTCCTGCAGCTCCTACTAAGGCTAATGGAAACTGCAGAGATGTATATGAGGGCAGAAATTTGCCCGCTCTGCAGATATACCTATAACTGTACAAATAGTGTGGTACACAACCACATCTTTTGTTTCTTAGCTCCATCTGTAAGAATGCAAGGAAGGATGATGAGGTATGCGTGTATGTTTTCCAAACTAGTTCTTCCCTCTCTAGCAACTGTTTTCCCAAATCTAAGTACCTCAGGGCTGCATGCTATTGCCAGAACCCTGCTCACACTTGTTTTTTAACTTCTTGGTGACTTAGATCAAGCATTGTTCCAAATATTTTTATCTTGAATGTAGCTTGCATTTACCAATATTCAACAGGACTCTGACATGCAGCCAATTAAGCCTGCCCTGAGTTACAGATGAGTAGCTTACACAACCCAATTCAAGCATGTAATTAATGGTCCCCTTTTAAAAACAGCATTTCAACTGATTTATAGCATGTGAGATTCTTGTTTCCCTGTCTCCAGCAACGTATGGTAATATGGAACTGTTAGTGGAACTGTCTGATATTCCCTCTTATCTCTTCCATTAGCTAAATGCACGTCTTTCCTGATTTTTAAAAGAAAAACAGAAATGAAAACCTATTGCAAAACAGGAACGTGTTTCTTTGCCAGTCTGTGCCAGAGGAGCAGCACCTGACCTGTCATTAGTCAGGGTGCATCTGCCACACAGGGACATATGGAGGGGAGTGTGTGCAGCATGTTATTTGCCATTAAAAGGCCTGGTGTATTTCTCCAGCCAAAATGAATCCATCTGAATGGTATGTTATCTGTCACACTCAGGAGGCTTGTGAAAGTGAAATGTGTTGTGAACAAACCTGTCAGCACAAATCACAGTTGGAATGTGCAGGACAACTTGGGCCAAACCTTTGACAGTCCCATTTGTACAATCCTCAAGTAGCTTGGACGTTCAGGCAGAGAGGTGGAAGCTTTCAGAACCAGTGTCTTTATGCACATCGTAAAAGAGCAGCAGTGGGTCAAAGGTTCTATCTTGCCAGGGGACAAAAATCTTCTGCTATGGACTGAAAACATTTCTTTGATTCACCATTGGAAGAATCCCATTTGATGGTGGTAGTTTGGGGAATTAGTGCTTTATATTTCCTTATGGCCATTCTAATACCTTCTTCAGAAAGAACCAATTCTTGGAAATGGGATGTTGACAGTTCAGACTGAGATAATTCTAGTTTCTCATTATAAACCCGATTTTCAAACACCTATTGGGGGCTATTGGCAGCCAGCACTATGCCTGTGAATACCAGGTAAATACATATGGACAAGAGTATTAAAATGTGTTCATGTAGCTATTTTGAAAGCTAACTGTGAATGGGAGTTATCCATTTAGGGAGCAGAAGCAATACCATGTGACTTAGTGAGAACTGAGACTAACAGACTGTGATATCTTAAAACAGGAGTTGGTGGCAACTCATGAGCTGAATTAGATTCTAATAAAGTATTTGTCAAATTTTGAACAGGAAACACATTAACTAAAATCTAACTCAGTTCACAGACCAATCACAAACAGAAAAAGGGGCTACGTTCATCAAATGAAATGTGTGGTGGATAGCTATAGAGCTGGGACCTTTGTCAGCTGGTCAGACTCCTCATCCCCTAAAACCAATTAGGCAGGCAATTTGTTCAGTGAAGAAAACTGGGAGCCAGGATCACTAAGTATATTTATGATCCTCTTACTTACTCACCTGTGAAATGGGTGTAACTGTTAACTGGTGGGGGTGGGGATGGGGGTGTGCTGAATCTTAATTAATGCTTGTAAAGGCCTTGGAATGAAAGATGCTCTAGACACATGGAGGGATATTATTTATTTCTATACTCTTACAGAAATCAATGGCTTTTCATATTTAGAAAGAGTCTTCCTGCTGGAACTCAAGACCATACTAATTACATAGCATGCTTAGAGAGCTCATGTTCATGCTTCTCTATTTGTTTCCCTGCTGATGGCCTCTGGAAATACCCCCCCAAAAGTGGTGTAATTAAAAAGTAGAAGTAGAGGTGGTAAAATTCCCACTGCTCTTCACTTGCATGCTGCTCCTGCATTCAAGCTTTTTCCTCCTATTTAATGTAGGCATCCTTTTTTTTTAAATTGGGTGTGGGGAAAAAAAGCTTCCCATAAGTTACCAACAGAATGGGCTGCTGACTACATTTGCCCCATCTGCAAGCAGACGGATAATGCTGGAAGGTTGCCCCGTTATCATGGGTAGTTCAGTGACATTCTCATTTAAAAACATGTCATCCATGTTTAATTATTGTGCTTTACACTCTGGTGCTTTGAAGAATAGCACCTGGCTCAGAAGTGGGAGAAAGAAGAAGAAGATTCAGCAAGATCACCAAGGAAAGGAAAATTAAAAGAATGCTGAATTAATCAGCTTCACAGTTCAGGGCATGAACTAGAGCAAAGGAAAAACTAATAATAAAACCTGTAGGATAAACTTCTATATTCACTGAACTGCTCCATGACATCTGGCTATTTATTACCCTCTAGAATAGTGCAATTAGGATGCTATGTTACATAGAGTTGATTTGCCACTATTATAAAGCACCTTTTAGAACAGTAGCTGGCTGCTTCTTCTGGCTAATGGACAATACCACAGCAATCATGTACAGAATGTTCCTGAAAAGTGGTAAGCTGGAAAACTGAAACATCTTCATCTTGGGCCTAATTCTCCACTCCTTGCGCTTTTTGTAATACTTTACCGCTGCACAAAGTGGGTGTGAGATGCTACCAGATCCGAATACTAGTTCTTTAAACCCACTTTGCACAGATGCAAAGCAATGGAGAAAAAGTCCCTTATAATTTATTCTGTATTGCTGCTACATAAAATATTATTTTATTTTAGTGTAAAGTGGCATTAGTGGGAATGAGAATAGTTTACCTCTTTTTTCCATGTATTGTGAAATACCATGCATAGACACAACACTGTAATAAATACATAAAAATAATAATGGAAGCAGAGGCAGCAAACCCTTAAAATGATAAACTATGATCAGCATTTGTTCTGTCTGCAATGATGTTTCCCAAATTCTACTTCACATCTTATAATAAGGCTTGCAACTCTATGCCACAGATGTTGAACTGCCACTTATATTAACGCTAAATAGTGTGGTAATTAATGTTGCTATTACAACAAACAATGTGTGGTTTAAAAAAAAAAAGGGGTTGTACCCAACTCTCAGATGCACTCATAAAAACAATACTGCTTCATCAGAAGCTGTGTCCCTTTGCATTGTACTTGTCAAATGGGAACACTGCTTTCCTCATAAATGGGGAAGATGACCCAAGCTGTTTGAGTGCACATCTAGTTTGTAATGCATTATCATTTTAGGTTTTCCCCTTATATGGCCACTATTCATCTCCTAAAAGTCATCAGCAGGAAAACCCATTTCCTGGGGTTTTGTAAAGGAAATAATGAAAAGAAACAAAAAAGGGAAAGAGTTCATTTGTTTTTTGACACTCATTCTTAATGTTTTTATATGATTGACCCTTCCATTTTTATCATATTTTAACATATTCCAGTCATTTAGTTTTCACTTTACAAGCATTCTAGGCTTTTTCTGTATGAGGGATTTTTTTTAAAATCATCTTTATTTTTCCTGAAACAAGTTCAGGAAAAACTAAATCTAGGCAAGAAGAAAGTTATTTTTCAGTTATTAATTGAAGTGTCTACAGCACCCAGGAAAGCCTACATAATTTTAAGTCAAACTTAACGATACCATGATGATAGGAGTGAGGTGTTCTTATGTTATGTAATTTATTTTTGACTAGCCAATTGAAACTAAAAGCCAAAATGAAAATTAAAAAAAAAAAAGAAAATAAGCTTCATTTCTAAAAGCAATGAGATAAAGGGGAAAAAGGATAGAGAGAGTTAGAAAGGGCCAAAAGAGAGAGGGCACATGCCAGACGAGGCATCTGATACATTACAATTTCAAAGTTAGGGTAAAACATGGCTAGGAAATTCTGTGATTACAAGAATCTTTGCTACAACTAAAAAGGGACATTTTGTCATCTGAGTACCTTTCAGTTTCTGTAAAGGAGCACTGAAGAATTACTGGTCTTTTTTCTAGAGTCTCAGTAGGATAGAAAGAGAGATTGGTGTGTATAATTTTTTTAAATAGAAGGTCTTGATTGTTTGCTTATATGTATATATAAGAAAATATTGGATGTTTAGTATTACTTAGGAGATATTAACCCACAGCAAAATAAGCTTTGCAATCTACTCACCAAGTGCATTCACACCATTCTCAAGATTATACCCCTTTATCAGAAGATAGCCTCCACCTATCGCATGCTTTCATTAGTTATGGAAGGACTTGAATGGAAAAAAGTAGATTTACTCATAGACTGAGAAAGAAGACATTAAAAATAGTCATATCTCTTGAAAATGTTCCCCCCCATCTGTCAACACAGACATTCATTCCTAATAAACATCCATAGTATAATCTTCTAACAACAACTGCAGAGCCACTATGTAAAATGGAACTACACGGAGGTTGTCGTTTTTGGATCCAGCTTTGTTTTTCCCATTAAACAGGAGCATGATTGGAGTAGAAAGTGGCACATGTGTGTAACTCAATAGGAACTTGGCATGGCCTCCTGTTCCTGCTGGCAAACGATTAATATGTTCCTCATTACCCTTCTGGATCTTCTGCACCACTTGGGCCAAGAATGCTTGTGGCTGGTCCCAAGAAATACTTGGCAGCTGCAAGGCCCAGATACCAAGTTGCGATATGTGCATGTGTCCAAGAGCAACTGTATGTAGTGTTGTTGTAGCCGTGTTGGTCCCAGGATATTATAGAGACAAGGGAGGGTGAGGTAATATTGAATTCATAACTTTGCTAGACACTAGAATCATGATCTTAATGAAGACACTGGATTTATGGCTTATTACAACAATCTGCAACCCACTAACCCCCCTTTTTGCCTTCTGATGCAGAGATGTTAACAGGCCACTTCACCTTGAATGGTCCCTTAGAATAAGTGCTAACTCCTTATGCTGACCTAGTATTTCTGTGACCTTTCCCAGACCTGTGGAAGAGCTCTGTGTACCTCAAATATTTGTCCCTCTCACCAACAGAAATTGGTCGAATTAAAGCTATTACCTCACCCACCTTCTCTCTCCAATAGCAACTGTGTCTGATTAGCTTCTTCTCCAAGGTTTTGATTTGCATTGCTGTTACCTTGTTTTGCATGTGTGTGCACATGTGCATGCATGCAAATGAAAGCAAGACAGAGACTACAGAAGAACTACTGAATCCTGCACCCAGTTTGTATCTCATCAACTTTCTCCAAATGCTGGTTTGCAATGTCTTTGAAAGTACATGGTTTGTTAACAGTGTCTGAAATTTATTAGATTTGTGCAGCTTCTCTGTGGAGTGTGTGCGTATTATTGGTCCCAGTTTATAATTCATCTTAATCTGTGGGAATTTGGCATGATGGACATCACACAAAGTAGCGAGATGATAAAAGGTCAGACTTCCCATCTACTTTTGCAGTTTCTCCTTCCTGTCCCTGTTGTTCCTTTTTGGTGATAATATTGTGCAGCTTTGTATTCCAGCCTCTTCTGAAGCCTTCGTGCATGTTGTCTGTTTTCAGTTTACTTATCTGGAAGTAGCCTGACATCTCCTGAGGAATGAACTCTATTGACTGCAATTTTTGTTGTGGTCAGTGGCTGCTAGATACAGTTTTAGAAAATTCATAAGAGTATCTTCAACTTGTCAGGAAATAAAAAGAAAAAATAAATGAATAGGGTGAAAAATAAAAGGTCAAAACCACTGGAATATGGCCAACACAATAGTGCCTTCTTAATAAGTATGCTATTCTCTGAATGTGCCAGGACCTTCCAGCCGACCAGAACTTCTGGAACTGTCACATTGTGAATAAACACAGATACCAATCAAAGGCTGTAGGATGTATTGCCTGGGTTCTAAATACCAGCTGCCATCTTCAGTCAATCAGCACTGAAAGTATCTTGGACTATATTCTTAGATTTAAAAGCAGCTCTTGGATTCACTTGTGTGGATGCCAATAACTTCAATGCCCAGGCACCCAAAGGTAGAATTTGGCCCTTGTATAGATTTCATTCTTATGGGAAAAATATTTTAGCAGGAGGATAAAATGGTGCAAGAATGATGTCCTGATTTCCTTAAAATAAAAAAGACTGTAACATGGAGTGGGAGACAAGTTTTGATTTTAATTAGAGCATAAAAAATCACTGCCACATTAACACAAACTTAAATATAGAAAACATAAATCTTTTTATACTGAACAGGTACTTGTTTTGAATTTCCTCCCCTATTACAGCTGATTATTATTGATACCTTAATATGTGTATGTAAAAGGATGACTCCTTTATTGCCAGACTTTTGAAACATTTAGGAATATCTTGCATTCCCAATTCACTCCCAGAAGAGTGATTTCAGTATTACAAAAGTGGATTGTGATATCAAGGAATGACTGAGGCAGTAACATGATGCTTATTACACAGGAAAAATTTGCTTTTCTTCTAGTAGCAATGAAGGAAAATACTATTTATGAATAATAATGCCTGGCTCTATTTTTCCCTCTACAGTTTATTAATGGTTCATGCAGGGAGCTAATTAAAAATGGGAAAATGATTTTATGAAAACATTTTAATTTGTTCCCCCAAAAATGTTCCATGACATTTTAAAATCAATATTTTTATCAACATTTTTTTGGAATCACTTTCAAAATTGTTATTGAAATTTTGACTGGTCTTTACTGGAAACCAGGTTTTTCAATAAGCAAAAGCTTTTATAATTTTGATAAAAATATTGGAACAATAATTATAATATGAAAATATTACAACATTAAAATGTCAAACTTCTATTAAAAAGTCCATTGTGGGAAGAGAGGACATTTTCCAGCTAAAAAGCTTTTGATGTGAAAAATCCCAGTCAGCTCTCTTCCTTGAGTTTCTTCCTGGTGATTTCACTGGGGCTACGGCTGGAGACAGAGCAGGGGCTGCACGCCTTGCCAAATGAGAAGCTGGTTCACAGCTTCCTTGACAGCTGCCAAAGACTGAGCCTATTGACAGATACTCTGGCCTCTGCACTGGCTGTCTGACCCCACATGCCAGAACAGCTTCTTCAAAGATAGTATTGCAACTTCCTCCCTGCCATCCTCGCCCTAAACTTCCCATATGCAGCGGTGTTCCCCTCACTGTGGGGAAAACTGATGTAAGTTAATGTTGATGGGGTCAACATTCATTTGTTGGCTGTTCTCTGTAAGTTGGAGGGAGAGGTGATGTCATACACAACCCTTTCCAGTTTCATCCCCCTTGTCTAGATGTAGTAATTTTCTCTCCCTCCTTTTTGCAGAGTCATTCTCACATTCAGACAAGCTTTAAAAAAGGTACTCTTTTAAGCAAATTGCCATTATTAAACTTAAAGCTTGTCTGAATGCGACAGTGGCTCTGTAAGACCAAAATCTCATGGTGCTTGTCAGGTGCTGTTGTACAAGATAATGTTTCTTACTTTTTGGCACCTTTACAAAAAGCCTCTCTTTGTACAGGGCAGGTATCACAACCACTTCTAAACTATCCACAAAAAAAAAAAAATTCTAAAGAGCAACAGTAATCTTTCTCAATAAAATCCATCACATTAATTAGAAGAAATTGCATTTCAAACCAGCAATTGAATCTCTCAAGTGATGACTTTTGGCCATTACAAAATGATTCTAGTAGAAATCCTGCATCCTGACGGGTTGAAATGGACGCAGATTATTACACAGAATGATGAAAAATCCATTCCCTTCATGTCATGCAGATGACCTCAGGCAGACTGCCTAAGAGCTGATGGCAGTAAAAACAGGCATAATGAAAAGGAGTCGTTTCTAACCTATACAGAACTAGCATATAGACTGTATTGGATATATTGTCTGTGGTAGAGTTGCTACTGAATCAAAGGAGTATTCACTCTGTGCTTCAGCTTCATATTCATATTACGATGTAAGGAAGGTTTTAGTGGAACTTCCCCCTGCTCAGACAGTCTGAGTGGTGAGTGGTGCTCCCTCATGCTCAGTCAGCTGAAAGGAGGGGGGGCACTTTGTAGCATGGGCGTTGTATTTGCAAATTAGCACACCTAGGTGCTGAGCATAATGGGAAATGGTTAGCATGGCTGGTTTTGGGCTACAAACCACTTTTGTGTTAACTGCTGGGGTAAGGAAATGTTGTCCTTCAATTGTATGAACAGATGTCAGCAAAACTGTGCCTAACTTGTTATGATAAAATACTTTACCATAAACTAAATAGAGTGCCACAGAGGTGGCGGACAGATGTTTTAGCATTGTAAAGGGGGGGGAGATATGATGAATTGCCTAGGGGGACTGCACCAGTCCTGGGAAAGGGCTGCTCCCAGGCATGGAGTGATGATCTCCTCCCATTGTTAAAAGGTAGAATTAATGACTCCTCTTGGAGCCTTTTGTTTCCTGAGAACAGGGACATTGCTTCTGTGCCAGCAGAAGGTTTACCCATGAGCTGAAAGTCACTAAGAGCTGAATCACTGCAAGCTGAGACTCACTAAAGAGCTGAACTATTAGAGAGCCTGGGAAACCTTGTCTGATGACTGACAAAGCTGAGTCAGTCGGCACCAACGGTCAGCAGGAGCCTGGCGTGGTCGGTGCCAGCCAGGTGTGGTCAGCAGGAGCAGGTGCAGTCGGCACCAGCGGTCAGCGGGAGCCTGGCGCGGTCGGCGCCAGCCAGGTGTGGTCAGCGGGAGCACGTGCAGTCGGCACCAGCGGTTAGCGGGAGCCTGGCGCGGTCGGCGCCAGCCAGGTGTGGTCAGCGGGAGCAGGTGCAGTCGGCACCAGTGGTCAGCGGGAGCCTGGCGCGGTCGGCGCCAACCAGGTGTGGTCAGCGGCTGGGGACTAGGCAAGCCCCGGAGGCAACAGAAGACAGCTACGGAGGAGGCCTGGTCAGCCGGTGGCCAGGGGAAGTTGCAGAGGGGCAGACTGAGCCCCCAACTGGACATTGACAGTACGATGGTCAGTACAGGGGAAGGCATGAAGGGGGAGGCGAAGGACATGCCCTGTACTCTGGGGTGGGTTTTAGCTCATTGAGTTCATGAATTCTTGTTCGCACTGGTTCCCAAACCAGTGCTGTGTTATCTCTCTTCTGTTATTAAAAGGTTTACTTTCTACACTCAGACTCTGTGCTTGCGAGAGGGGAAGTATTGCCCTTCGGGGCGCCCAGGGGATAGTGTGTGATGTCCCAGGTGACTGGGTGGGGGCTCGAGCCAGGTTGTTGTTGTATCATTGACAGGGACCCCTAGATATAGAACCCGGCCCTTGCTGCTGCCGACTCTGGCAGAAGAGTTACACTACTTTCATCAATACAACAGCACGGTGCCCAGGTTTAGCTGCTACAGCATGTGCTTCTAAGGGCACCAGCAGAAAATATAAAATTATTATTGCCATGGATGAGACAGCTTTCTTAACTATTTTAGTCATTTGTTTTTCTGGAAGAATGAATCAGGGCAAACAGACTTGGGAAGAGAGAAAAATATGGCCTTTGAGAATTTTAAAAGAAGATTCATTGGGGTTAGACAGCACAGTGAGATAATACAAGTCGCCTGGAGGCCTGAGTTGGGGCCATCATTGAATAAGTACGACTATCTCATTGTAGTCTTTTGTGGTGATTTGTCCACATTGGCAAACCAGTCTGATTCTGCAAGGAGCTAGAGTCAATAGGAATTGAGAGTTCACTACCTTGTAGGATTGGATCCTCTTTGTTGGATAGGTTTAGGCCTGGAGCATTAGTACGCATGTAGTTTTGGTGTGAGCACTGAATTGGTGAAGACTGGAGACAGAACTCTCACAGCATCTGCTGCACTGGGCTTAAATTTAGCTCATCCTTTTGTCTTCATGCAACAAGCTCCATATTTAAGAGATAAGTGAAGAACAATCAACAAGGCCTTGATTTGCAGTGGGGCCTCGATCTGCCTCTCTCTTCACACCTTCCCACACCTGCAAATAAAAATTGCAAGTGTCCTAATTGTTTAGACATCTCAGTACTTGATTTGCTAGCGTCATCACTTCTAAATGACATCAATTCCATCCACAAATTGTCAGTGCTCAGTTGCACCCCAGTGATTTGTCCCCATAAAGTTGCAGGCAGAAAAAGGGAAGATGGATTTTAAAAATCATTTTATGTATTAGTAATGGATTGTTT
This sequence comes from Mesoclemmys tuberculata, assembly GCA_007922155.1. NCBI lineage: Eukaryota > Metazoa > Chordata > Testudines > Chelidae > Mesoclemmys > Mesoclemmys tuberculata. Next base: position 1,884,662 of record ML675624.1, on the reverse strand, counting down.
TAATTTATCATAAAGAAGTGAAATTTGCAAAACCCAGGAAAAAAAAGGTTTAGTGCAGTGGTATAATAGTTCACATGTAAGTGTACTTCTTATGTTACTTTTTCCCCCTCCTACATATAACAAAATCTTTTGATCAATTTGATACTTTGTTTCCCTGAAACATTTTCCACACACTTGTCATACCAAGTGACATTTCTTTAAATAGATTTTGTCCAATGTGCTCTTTCTGCAAATGTGTATATATATTCCATGTTTGTGGGGAAGGGAAAAATTCCCAAATCGCTCTCTCTCTATTTCCATGAGCTGGAAAGGTCCCATAAATATGAATGCTTCTTAATTCTTTTATTACCAAGGTATAATGCAAGAAATCCGACTCAAATAAAATGCTACTTCCCAAAATCACAAAAAAGAAGATAGTCTGGGGGAGCTCACAGTTGCTAATAACTTTGCTGGAAAAAGGAAAATCTTTATATTTATAACTGATACAACTGCCAAAGAAAGTGGCATGAAATGAAACCAAGTCTGATGCAGCCAATTGAAACTTCATTGGACCACTGACATTTCAGAACTCTATTTGCCGGGCACTTGCAGATCTTATTTGGAAAAAACTCCCATTGATTTCTATCAGAATTTTGCCAAAGTAAGCTCTCTAATACTACCTGACTCCTAAGAGTAAAATTTAAATTAAAAATATTTTAAAAGACCTGTGATTTACCTTCTTATCTAGCTATTATTTTCAGGAGAGTTGTAATAATGCTCGGATGTTGGCATGTTTAGTTTGTTGGCCAAAGAAAGATGACATCACGATATATTTTAGGTCTACCTGGAATTAGGAGGAAAGTTGTAGCAAAAATCTAGTGGGCTACATTCTGTGCTACCGCAGGAGGAGAGGTTTGAGCCACCTTTGCACACCTGTATTCAGGACAGATGAGGGAGCCAAAGCAACCTGACATAAAATAGGCAACCTCCAATATGAAGTATGCAAGCCAGAATCCCCCAAGTATCAAGTGCTATGGGTATACTCTCTCCTGATTTATCTCATCTCAATCCATTTATCTCATCCCAATTCATTTTCCCCTGACATAGGAGCATTGTAGGACTGACATAAATTGCCGTATGCTGCCCCTCTCTGCAGGGCCTGGCATGCCTTTTGTGCCTAAAACATTTTTCCTATGTCAGGGGAAATCTTCTAGGGCCTGTTATAGCCCAGAGCAGCATGTGGGGTGAGTGCAAGAATCTGTCCCTTTAATATTTGAAAAGAAAAAATACAAAGAAATGCAGAAAGATTTACCAAAAAAAAAAAACCTTAATGTATGCCATTTGACATAAAACTAGCTATGCTACACTTGCACATGTGAAATATTTGTAGATATTGACCAGAGAGCAGCAAACTCACACACTCCACCTGATCTTACTTGGCTGCCATCTGGATTACAAAATTGAAAATGTCTCCTCCACACTTCAGTACTGAGCTATCAATCTCCCTGGATGCCACATATCAAATTCCTCACTAACTTTCTTCTGCTAAACCAAAAGCCCATCTTGTTTTCATTTACATAAAAAAGTATATACCTATCTTACAAACTATGTCCATGTTACAAAGCAGTGGTCCAGGATTGAATAGTGGTGCAGTAGTTTAATCTCAGTTTTACATTCAGTTTACAGCCATGGATTATTTTACACATATAATATCAATATCTGATCAAATAAACATTAGCTTGTTCGACTGTTCCAAACAATTTGTACTGCCAGGGAAATGCTTCAAATGGTCTGGAGACTATAGTAAACATTTAGTAATGGGTAAGCATTATTCCAGCACAGTATTATTTATCACAAAATGTGTCTCTGTCAGCAGTACAATTTCAGCTGAAACTCAGTTTATCAGCATTAATGTCGCTGAGAGCTAGACAGAATAGACTAGACAGCAATTCAAAATACCACAACAGTCTCACTGCTGGTCTGAAATGAATAGATCTTATTCAGAAGAGATTATGTGTTTGGGAGCAAAGCAGACTACTATAAGGTTTATTTGAAATTTAATGTAGGGGAAACAAAAAGGTTCACCTGGTTAAATAAAGCACTACATCTACTGACCTCTTCTCCCATTCCCTCCCAAGCAGACATCTCCTAGTGAAGGACGTCTAGGTGATAAACAAAACAGAACACATACGCAGCATCTTACTGCCTATTGGCTAAAGGGATGCAATATACACAGTGAGTATACTTCAAAACAAGTTTACTCAACATATGTGTCTAGAGATATCGTTAGAGGGAAGGGTCAATTAGCAAAGTAAGCTTGAAGCTACATGCAACTCAGTGGTTTGTACAAAGCTTCAACGCTTTTGTGTTCTAGTGGTTTTTGTATCTCCTGAGTTTCATTTTAATATTTTTGGTTCATTAGAATCTAAAACACAAAGTGCAGTTCAACTAATGTCAGGGCCGCACCCCAAATTTCTTCCCAGCAGCCATGTTGTGGGTGGTGTCTGGTATGAATATCGGCCACATTTCAAGTTTCTAGCCTGTAACCAAGTGAATCTGGCCTCAATGGAGCTTCATTGTGACTCTTTGGGCTGCTCTATGCATTTCGACTACATATTCCATACAACTGACTGTCTTAAATCTGTGAAAAAAATTTACAATATACACCCAACTCCAGACTAGTGGGGATAATTGGGATAGTTAGTGACAGAGGAAGTAGCCCAGACCTGACAGAGTGAAGCTACAGGGGCTAAACAGAAGACACAGAACAAGAAATGAGCTGGGAAGTTAGAGGCAGCTGAATGAAAATCAGAGTTCCAAGCCACATGGAAAAGGATCTGAATAACTTTCTGGAGCTCTGCAGCATAAGCAATGAGTTACACAGATTTGCTTTGTCACTTAAGAAGGGAATGTCCTGAGCAGTTACATGAGTACCAGATAGTGGTCACTGAGACAGACCTCAGAAACCTGGAGAGATTCAGTAGAGACAGGCTCAAGACATTTAAAGAAATGGTTGCAGATAATAAAGATCATGTTGCAGAACAGGAGAAATAGGAGATCTAATTTGATATGGGATAGGTGCATTTAGATTTGGAACAGCATGGAGAAACAATCCCAATTGCTCCTTGTAGGATCAGGCCCAGAATGTCTGTCCCAAACTGGTTTTCCGATGAGGACAAATCTCCACAAGAGACTAGAATGAGACAGTCATTCTCATTCAGTGTTGGTCCCAACTCCACCCTGTAGGCTACTTATATTATCTCACTGTGATGTCTAAACCCAATGAATTTTCTTTTTAAATGGATGTGGACAACAGATTACAATGTGAGCAAAGATAAATGGAGATGAGATAAAATCCTGAGGTGAGAAGATCTTAAAGAACCTCAGTGTGGGAGGAAACATCAACCACAAAACAGATTGTAAGATTGCAGAAGGAGACGATATATGGATCAACAGCCAAAATAGGCAGAAAAAGATACACAGGTCAAGAAAGGAAAATGGATCATGAGACAAAGGACTTGTTAGTTTCATACCAAAAAGACAGCACAATGGAGGAGTGCATGGTGAAACCAAGTGTTATAATGTAACTTCTACAATATGTTCAGAAGGATGAAGTGTGTTGGAAACATTTACTATTTGCCTTCAAACGTTTTTGACATATCTTTACTTAACATATGCAGAATTGTGTAAAATAAGGAAAAACAACCATTACCTGAGACAATTTTAGCCCAGCTCCTGATGTCCATTTAAGATTACCTGGGGGGGATGTTGCCAATACATTGCTGTGACCAAATGCACCCCTGTATTCACACTCTACACACATTAATGTAATAATTTTTGTACAAAATATGCCTTGTGAGGTACCATTTGAAAACAAATAACTCACTGGTCAATAATATCATGTTGAAATGTATGTAGCAATGTTATATGTAAAGTTTTGACCGTAAACTTAAATTATGACTGAAATGCGATTACCAGAGAAATCTGGGGCATAGATAAACCTGTTTCTCAAAGACAGAGGACATGCTGACACCTCTAACCAGGAGTCATCAAAGTTGATGGGCAATGTCAAGTGGCCATTCTTTGGCAAAGAAGAGAGGCAGGAACAAGATGAATCTACATTTTAGCAAACAACAGCATGGAACTTTTTCCACCCAGATATTTCATGACTCCAACCCCACACAGGGAATGATCTTTATCTAGGAGTAAACCTCAGGAAAATGCATTTCAGAGGGTGACTGGACTATAAAAGTAAAGGGCAAAAACACACCCAAGGTATCGCTCCCCCTTTTTCTCTTTCACTTAAAAAGACAAAAGAAGGAGAGGATCTTGCCCTGAAATTTGGTCAGCCCTGTTGCTGGGAGCATGTGGTAAGGATTTTATCTTGAACCTAGTCTAGTTTATTAAGTTTTAGCACTAGAAAGTGTTTTATCTTTATTTCTCTTGTAACCATTTCCAACTTTAATGTCTTGTACTCACTTAAAATCTATCTTTTTGTAGTTAAATAAGCTTGTTTCATTCTTTAATCAAAATTAATCCAGTGTTGCACTGTTTGAATAACTCCATTTAAAGTAGCAAACTGTTGGATATTGTTCGCTTACAGGGGCAACAGACCTAAAATATCTGAACAGTCCAAGAAAGAGCTGGATTGTACAGGACACGTGTTTTGGGAAAAAAATCCAGAACTGGGAGACTATTGCAAGTGGTAACCAAAGCTGGTGAATGCCAGAATGTGACTGGAATGTGTTGGTGGGCTGCTGCCATACAAAGCCACTCACGGTGTTACCTGCATGCTGTCAGGCTATTTGTGAGCAGCCCAGGTGGGAGCTACAGCATCAAAGCAGTGTAAGGCACCCCAGGTTTCAAGGGAGGTGGTGACACAATCCCTCACCAGGCTAGATTGAATCCTGGAATGTGACAACCACACCTGTACTGACTGAAATCTCAGTAGAGGCATTATGCCGCTCTCTCTCAGAATTAATCCTGCCACCGAACAGAAGGATGTGTTAATTGATTGCACTCAGGTTAGCATCTGCCTCTAAACTGGCAGATAGTTTGTTCTGTTATCAAACGCCCACTAGAAAAAAAAAGATTTCTAATGAAAATTTTCCGTGAGGTGGATAACAACTTACATTATTTGACACTTCCATCTCGGAGTACCCCAGAACACTTTATAAACTAATACACTGTTTAAACAACATGCATTGATTACATTGTCATTTGTAACACTGCTAGAGTAACTCCATCAATTTCATCAAAATGTAGCCACACATCTTTGATATCTCATAAGTCATTTACCTGAGAATAGCATGGATGTCTTACATATAATTTCATAAAAGGCATTCCTAAGCAAACAATAAATCCTGCTTGCAAATGTGTATGCACTCTAATCCTACTCCCAAGCTAGTATGAATGTGCCAGTGCTGGCTATATATTTTTCTGAGAAACATGCACAGAAGTTCAACTCTATTTTATTAGTAAAATATTACAGAAACAATCCAAACCAACTACTTGAGGAATTTGATATGGTTGCATAAAATCTGTTTTGTTTCCATCTAATATTTAAGAGCCTGACCCAAAGTGCAATGACGTTAATGGGAGTCTTTCCATTAACTTCACTGGGCTTTGGATCAGGTCCTTAAAGGCTGTATATTCTTTCCCTCCAGAAATGTAAATAGGAATTGTCATAGCTGATCAGCCCAGTAATGTCTCTGCTACAATTAGATGCTTCACAGGAAAGTGTTGGTAATCCTCTAATGGACAACTAAGGAATGGCCACCCACGGGGGAATTGTCTTCCCATCCCCTACTGGATTTTTCCCTGAAACATCAGAGATGACTATAAGAGAAAGCAATGTCTCTTGGCTGAAGAAACCAGATGCAGATCTGCCAGAAGCCTGTTAAATATTGAAGAGCAAGTATTCACCAGGCAGAAGAAAAACAACATATTGATCGACTCACTTTTTTGCTCCAAACAAGATTTTCTGAATTGACTTGCAAAAAACAATAAGCTGTTCCTTACTTTTTCCTTTTGGAAAGCCAATTCACAGAAGAGGCCTCTAATGCAAGCACAGACATGAGAGCCATTACACTGGTATCGATCATTGTGCTAGAAATGGGGTCGCTGGCATTTGTTGTCTGTGATGTTCTAAGCTTCTTTACAGATTGCTTTTGGCAGCTGTGTTGATATCATGTGTTCAGTGCATGCAAACAAAGGGTTCCACATTCACCTGGGGATTGTAAATGGCCTGTTGTTAATACCATAACAGCTGCATGGTAAGCATAGGCAGTTCATATCTTTTGCCTTAAGATGCTCCAGAGGCCAAGAGTTCATACACAGGCAGAGATTGGGTTCCATTACTAATTATTATTCTATCAGAGCCTAAGCAATAGTTTGTTGTGATTAGATCTTGACCATTAGGTTCATGATCTGTCATGGGTGTATTCAGAAGCCATCTATTTAATCAGTTTTCCATTTTGTTACAAATAAAATAATTTATCACCAATTGGTCAGTAAGTTATAACAAAAATAATGGCATGGCAGTAACATAGGTTGATGTTGTTGGTAGATTGCAGCATATGAGCTAAGATCAATCATTTATTAGGGCACAATAAATAATTAGTGCAATTTTACTAATCTATTTTTAACACTGGTGGAGCTATTTACTTATTTATGTATTTAGTACAGACATCAGAGTTTAATCAAAACCACACTACAAATTGTACCCATCCTATTGGATAACCTGCTCTGCTTTCCTCAAAAATATGCTAACGTTTTAATGTTTTCTGATTTCGATATTATTTAAAAGTTGGCAGTTAATTTGACAGCTATTTAAAAGCAACTTAACTCTTCTTCCCAGTCATTTAACCTCTGATCACTCATAGGTGAAATCAGTTCAAAATGTAAAGTTTGCACCATTTGCTAACTCTTCTCCTTACATTAAAATACAAGGTAAATCATGTTACATCGGTCAATAGCTCTAAAAATGGTTCTTAACTTTTACAGCTTCATAATCTTACAAGCTTTTTTGATGGCTCCTGTGGAACACGATAATATGAAATATTTTATGTGTAGAAAAAGGCCATTTAGCCAATATTTTTTCCCTTTTCTTGGTTTATTTAATCCTGCTCTCCTACTTTTTCACCATAACACCTCATTCTAGTCTTTAAATATAAATATCATCCCTATTTTTCATCTACATTTTCTCTGCATGAACTCTTTTTGTTTAGCCTCAAATATTTCTCATATTTATTTCACTCTATAATGTATGCTCATGCAGAGAGCTTGGGAGATCAAAACTGGCAGTAATGCTCAGTGCAGCTTTGCTGATTCACAGCAGTTGAGGATCTGGCCCTAAACCTCTAAAGTACTACACATTTTTTTGAAAGTTCTTTTTCAAAAAATGCATGAATTAATCTTTAAAACACCACTATCAATCATTGTGACATATCAATGAGTTGTGCTTTCTATTGATTTCAGAACAGTTGATTATGACTTTGTTTTCAAGGGTCATTTACCAAGCCGTTATTGATATATACTCTGTATGTTTTTGCCTAAATTAGTTTCTTGCCTTCAAGAGCCAAATGATCAAAACATGTCCATGTGTTTACAAAGCACTTAATTCAATGCATGGTTATTGGCTGCTATTACTTGTGCACAAAAAAAAAATGTTTATGCACAAACCCCATCACTCTGCACTTACTAGTTCAAATCAAGTGAAAATGCATTTTGCACATGTGAATTCCATCATTGTTTGCGTCCTCCATCGGTAGCACACAACAGATGCCAATATACATCTGGATGCCTGGCTAAGGCCACTTTGAAAATTTGGTCCAAAGATTCCTGTTTCACTTGAGTAGGTTTCTCTCCCTTCTGAATTGCACCTGAAATTTTTCATGTATTTTTAAAGTCCTCCTCCTGAAAACAAAAGACTGAAATACTCTCTGTCCATCCACATCACAGGTAGCATATGTGCAAATTTACCCACACAGTTCTGCCAAAAATGCCCTACCCTGACCTGGATAACGTACCTCTATTCAAAAAAATGTACTTCTATTTTTAAAAACCCTTGATTTTTGTTTATTTAAATAAAATAGAAGTTCATTTTTTGAAAATAAACCTATTTAAAACTAAATTTGAAACTGGTAATCTGTATTAAGCCTGAAATTTATTAACATCATTTAACTTAAATACAAAAAATATTTTAAGCAGTATAGCCCTATATTAAGCAGAATAGACTTAGGCACTTAAAAACCCCATACTTAGACACCTGAATCTCAGGTTTAGGCTCCACTGAAACCCTTAAAACTCCCACCAAACCCAATAGGCACCTCAACTCACATGGTGCCTAATTTGTAAGGGTAAAAGTTCCCTCTGTGCCTCTGTGTTGACCACTGGGCCTATCATTTGCCTCAACCTCTGTGTGATTCACAGTCAAGAGAAGATAGGTGGCTGACACAGGCCATGAGGAAACTCCCACTTTTTAAAGAACACATGGTAAATGAGGGTCTTTCCTATTTCCTGTATATCAACATCCAAAATTTTCCTCCTCAGCCCTGACACTCACATATGCTAGCTCATCCACAAGCACACACGGCCTTTTCAGTTTGGCTTTGGAGATCAGCTGCATACCAGCATAGCTGTCAAATAGCTGTGAGCTAGAAGAGGATTCCTGGAGTGGCATGCAAATGAACACATCTGGAACCCCACTTCAAAACTGATTAGAATTTCTTATCAAAAGAAAAAACTTTCTTAATCATTCTTCACTGTTAAGAGGCTTACTCCTTACACCCTTGAATAGTGACCTTCCTTAATTAGCATGCTGCAGGTACTTCATGTATGAAATATGAATGCTATTTATTATCACTATAGTGATTAATTTTCCACGAGTCTCTTGAAAAATGGCTCCTTTTCAAGTGGCTTCCTCAGCAATTGATAACATATAAACTATTTTTCATTGTAGGATTTCTCAGTTGAGCCTTCAGCAAATAATTGACACCCACAGAAGCTAGGGTACTCTTTGGTAATATTTCTGTGGTAAAGTGCTGTTATTAATTATTATTATGTCATCTGGAGGCCCAATACAAGATTGGGGTCTCATTGTGGTCTATGCTGGAAATATATAGGTAAGAAACAGTCCCCACCTTCAAGAGCTTGCAATCTAACTAGACGAGAGAAACACAGCCAGTATTACAATCCCATTTTAAAGGGGAGAAATTGAGACACAGAGGTCATGAGTCCTCCCCAAAGTAACACAAGAAGGATGGCTCAGGGGTCATAACGATAGCCTAGAACTTGGTAGGTGAGGCTTTGGGGGGATGTGTGTCCAATAGCTCAGCATTGTGGGCAATCCCCTGGGGTGTAGAAGACCCATGTTCAGGTCCCCCTGCTCCAGATCAATTAGTGCAGGGATTTGAAAAAAGGACTCCTGCTTTACTGAGCTATTAGGTAGAATGGTGGGTGAGTCTCTCTCTTGGCTGTCAGGCAGCTGGCCTAGCTTAGACACCTAACTCCAGCAGAAGAGTCACAGCTGTAAGGATTCTGACTGGAGCGAGGTGCCTCTGTCCAACCTGGAGAATGCTTATCAGGAGACTCCCATCCCTATTTTATCATTGTTTGCTCCCTATATTGATTGAGACCTGGGGGAGAGGGGCCTTTAGATGAGAGCGGGCTTCCACCTACCCATCCCCAGACTCTCAATAAGTGCCTATCAGTAGAAGACTAAAAAGCATCTTTGGGCTCAGCCAGCCCTAAAGAGGCTTACCACAGCAAGGGCTGGAAACCAGGCGGAAATCTACTGTGTGTCAGAGGCAGTTGAGTTTTTCAACAGAGCTGCTGGGAGACGACAGCTTGTGGATCTCTGGTGTCCACAAGCACTCAGCAGATCAGGTACAAGCTGATTGCTGCAGGGAGGGGTGGGAGATAATTTGTGACATAGGGTTTAGCTGTACTTAACCACCATAAACAAGCCACACCTCTAGAGATTCTGTTAAAGGAAAACTCAGAGGCTGAACAACCCCTCCGTTAGGAAGATCCCCTGTACCTGTGATTCTGGTAAGAGTGGGGTAAGGTTCCCACAGAGGAACAAAACTTTCAATGGGAAAGAGACTGAAAATGCCGAAGCAGGACCTGGTAAATGCCTGGCCTTTCACAAGTACCTAACTGTCTTTTAAGTGGTGGGGCTCTTCTCCGGAGTGTTTCCTGCTGACTGGGTTAGGTGGCTCCTCACTCAGCTTCTCTGCTCCTGTGAATCCCTTTCTGAAGTACCTAATTCTCCCCCTACAATGCATGGGTAGCCTAGGTGCCTAAATCACAGCTCTGACTTCCTCTAGGCAGTGAAGCACCTGGAAGTTAGGTCTTGCAATGCCTTAAACCCCCTTTGTGACTCTAGGTCTTTGTCTCTCCCTGTCTCCGCTCCCGAGCTATAATAAAAAGGGGATAAATAGAACTTCCCTATCTCATGGAGGTGTTGAGGCTAAATACTTTTTTAAGGAGTGTGAAGAGCTTGGATACTACAGTAATGGGGAGCTATATAAGTATCTTACACAGATCATCTTTCCTTTCTGTGGGATAGCAAGGATCTTTAATTACCAACACTGTCTATTTATATTAATACATCTCACATACTCTGAAGTAATGGGATTTTTGTCATAAAGACTGAGTAGGAGCAACAGTCTTGGGCCTAATGACATTCTTATGTTTTTTCCTACTGCTTATATGAAATTTAAATTGTAAAACATACATGGAATAGTTTAAAAGAACCTGCCTCTCCCTATGAATATAAGACTTTGTGCCTCAAGCGACTATTCTTGAAGATATAATTTGCATCAAATAGCTTACCTTCATGCTGGTATACACACTAGCTACATTGCCAGATGCAAATGCATTCTCTTCAAAAACTATTAATTCTTCATATTCTTAGTCTTACCTCACTCTGTGGCTGAAAGCGCTTTCTTCCACCCCTATTGAAACAAATGTCTGCAAAAGCATTTTGTCTGTTTACAGTGAACTTCTCAGAGTGTAGTGGGAAAACTGAAATGTATGTCATTACTAGCTACAATACATGGCAAAGATCCATTTTCTTCAATATGTCACTTTCTGGCTTTTCAGAAAAAAGGTAATTCTCGAGCCATTTTGCATGCAGGCCATATGCCAGTTTTCTAAATCACAGATATGTAGCCAACACATAAGTAGAGATATGTAACTTTAGCAAAATGGTTAAAAGAAAAATGTAGCCTTGGAAACTAACAAATTTGATACAAAGGCCAAGTCAGAAATCTATAATATATATTTTTACAGTCTGTCTGAACAGATGTGCTCTCATTCAACCAGAAGCTCTGGGCTTGATGCAGGAATACTTGGTGAAATTATATGGCCTGTCACATTCAGAAAGTCAGAGTAGATGATCATAATGGTCAGGGCTACAAATACCAATTGGGGGAGAGAGTGATCTTTATAAATAACAGTTTGGAATAGTAAACTATTCCATTTCTACAATTCAGTAAATTTTTATCACATAAATGCCAAAAGTTGCCTTGAATTTTGGACACAAAATCTCATGCACATCTTTCTTTTTATGTACCAGTCAGATAACTGTGTATGTAACTAGTAAAAACAGATTTGCACACCCAATTTTGAGATGTACATAATTTTGGAGGCCAGTGTTTGAAAACTGGACCCTAAATGACTCATATCCTTAACACCTCCCTGGATTCATAGGTAATCAGGTAACCTAAATTTCTCAATGTAAATTGTGCAGCTGTGGTGCTTATATAACTGATTTGACAGCGACTGTCTTAGTTTGCACCACGCATTATCATTGAGCACAATTTAAGTAGCACTATGGAGCAGCCATCTCCTCCTCCTGCGGAAAAGAGAAGGCAATGAGAAGGAGAAAAATGTATTGTGTATTATAATTCAGTAAAGAGCTTCTCACCAATCCTTAAGTATAGGCAGTTTCTATAGATGGAGCAGCAGTGCTGTACAGAGAAATGTGAATATGTATCTGATACACAGATGTTTCCAATTCCATTTGCTGTCTAGCCTACCAGAATAAAAGAGTTTATGTCTGTCCCAAACTAGTCTTCCTATTTATACAATGCTAGTCACTGTAGTGTCTGAGTACCATTTGATATGCAGTGCTCACACACAGATCTTTGACAGAGAGTAGATAATATACTAGCTATAAAAAATGTAGTCATCCTCACATCTACTCTCAGCAGTTATCCCTCTGACATTTTAAATTAAAGAGACAATGGGCTAAACTCTGCTCTTTTACTCCCAGGAAGCTCTGCATGTGTGGCTGTGAGAGCAGAATTTGGCTCAGATTAATTACCATAAACCCCCTGTTCTCAGTTCCTGCATTTAGATATGCAGGTCCAGCTGACTTATAAATTCCTGCATATACAGGTCCAGCTGACTTATAAAATGGATGATGTTGTATGTGTATGTGAGGGAAGAACTGGCCCCCAACAATCTTCCAGTCAATTGATATTCAAGGTGGTTTCACTCTGTGCGGACCATGGCAGTCACATACCAATCAAAGCTTTCAATCTCCTGTTATTTTTTTCTGAAAATACTAGAGTATAGAAATCTGTAAAGCTCTTAAAGTGACACACGGTGAGCAGGATTCTTTAACTTATGTTTAAAATGTATTTTGATTTTGGAGCTGTTTGAAGCACAATGAGAACTGCAGATACTCTGAGGATATTTTTCTTACTCTTTCTTTCTCTCTGCACTACTTTCCTAGCACTACTCTAAGCCCTAGATGTGACCTCAACCATTCTGAGTGTCTTAAAGATTAATTATTGTAAAAGCACAATTTATTATGAATTCAAGTGTCAAGGGCAGGTCTGAACAAGACATCTGAAATATCTGATTGTTACGAGGTATGCTGGTACCCATCTTATCCAGAAAAAAGCCACCACCAGATTTGGTGGGATCTGGGTGTTTCAGCAATGTTTTGGCACTATTGTTATCCTTCTAGGGGCAATGAGTTTAAGGTCAGCAGAAGGTAAAGACCTAGAAGTTTTCAAAATTGTAAGGGCTTTGCAAGAATTTGTTTAAATTATCTCTGACATTCCATTGTTATCTGAAGCCTGTGGCATACTCTTGATTTACAGTGCTACCATAAAGCTATTAGGAGTTGTTTCACTAACAGTATGTAAATGATGAGCCATGGTAGTTACTGTCTATGTAAATGATAATAAATCAACAAGTCCACTGAAAATATTTTAGGTCAGTCTCATTACCTGTGCAGTTAACAAACTCCCAGCGATAAGCTTGCTTATTGGTGTGTTATGGGCTTTTATTTTTTTTTAAGGCTAGGGAAAACTGCTGCAAAGCGACAAAACTGGCTTTTATCCATAACGTGCGGAGCAAGATTCATTCACTTCAGGTGACTTCTAAATTGATCAGTAAATCACTCTAACTAATATTTTTTTAAAGGAGTCAAGTAAACTAGGAATATCAATGGCCAAACATAGCAAGAGGAGATGCAAATGGATATTGGAGGGAGGGACCCTATGGGTCCAAGAGGGGCTTGTAGGACCTGTTCATGTAGACTGTAGTCAATAGAAATAGCCACAAGCTACACAAGATAGTGAATTATATACAGACCGTGTGCCTTCCAGACTCTTGTTATCACTTTTCTGCCATTTGTCACTATGAAACCTGCACTACTGAATAGCTGGGAGGTGTACTTTAGTCACTGTCAAGGCTATTTATATTAAAGAAAGAAAGAGAAAACTTACTTCAGCTCATTTAAGTTTCTAACAGCATGCCAAGGAGAAACCACCCTTGGCTCCCTAGCACAATTTCCATAAATGCCATTGCAGCCCCTGCCACAGGCAACAGATTCCAAGATGCTGCCCTTTGGGGCAGAGAGTAGGCTGAGCCACAGCTCCACTTGTCACAGCTACCATACAGCAGAGCTGGTTAGTCATGCGAAGGGAATAGGCTGTCTCTCTTGAAGTGGTTGGGGGGACATGTAGCAGTTTGCACACCAGGGAACACGGGCAGACTGCTAGCCTGAGGCAGTGCGGTTCCATATCTTCCCTGGCACAGCAATGTGATCCGCAGGCACAGTGTATCCTTTAGTATATTTTTGCCATAGGACTGTATTTTGTACTGATCCTATAATATAGTACTAATGCCTAAATAATTCTACAATGCCATGTATGTGCCTGTTGTTTCTTAGAAAAAGAGAGACAGTGGGTCTCAGTAACATCAGTTATTTCCAGAGAAATTCCAATTGATCTATTATGGAGTTACTCTGGATTCGTACCAATGTAACTGAGAGCAGAATTTGGCCAGAGTCCCTGCTCTGAAGAGTTTGAATTCCAATCCATACACTATATATATAAAAAGCTTCAGCCTTATCTGTTTTAGAAAGGGGGTTACTGGTAGAACTACACTAGCAAAAAGCCCTAGCAGAGACACAGTTTATACAAGTTCCCCAAACAAAATAAGTTATATGAACAAAAGTAACTCTTTGCTGGTATAACTGTAACTACATGAAGGCTTTTGCTAGCATACTTATATCAGTTACAGATGTGATTTCCCTGCCTGCTCAGTCTTAACTGGCATAGCTATGCCAGAAAAACTTTTAAGTGTAGATGAGGCCTCAGATATACCTCTGTATAATGTTGATCTCAAGGGTCCCATTTTCCTGCTGGCTGTTGTGCAATTAATGGTCTTCAGGGAAGTCAGCACGAAGAATCTTCCTGGAATCAGATTTGCACCCAATCTTAATTTTGGTTTGGGGTGTGATTATTTTTTAAAGAGAAAATTCCACTGGAATCACTGAAATCATGGCTGATAAAGGAAGTAGAAAACTCACTAAAATAGAGACTTTCCAGGAAGAAAAAGTTCTGTGGCATGTATGTACCATAATATACCACGACATATGCACAATTAGACCCTCCCAAAGAATAATCTGTTTTTCAGTTAAAACAAAAATTCCTCTATGCTGATCTGCAAAAGAAGAACAAGATTATTTGGACTCAGGGGCTGGTTGTATTTATGGTACTATAGTGATGTGTGACATTGACTTGACTTCATAGCATTCTCTCCATCTTTGTTGATGCAATCTACTTTACTTGTGTGGTTGTGTCTGGTGCAATCTAACGGCTGAGTGTGGTATATCTTTTCAGAAACCCTATTTCTTTTCTACAGAATCTATAGTAGGTAGAGTATTTACTTGGTGTCTGTCAATTCAGAGAGGCTAATACTGCTGAGATATCAGTTTTCATTTCACAAAACTTTGACAATTTATGTAGTGCAAAACTTTGCATTATTTCCTAACGTACTGGAGAAAGCTGGAGTAATTTAAGAAACAGGACTACAGTCTGCTTTCAGTTACTCTGTTATAAATCCAGTCATTCTACTGAAGTTAGTGGTTTTACTCCAGATTTATATTGGTCTAGCCAAGAACAGGATTTGTCCCTTAGTCTGTAATTTAGGCAAGATGGTATGAATTTAATATTCCTGGAATTACTAATATTCTGGTGCTGCATGTACAGTCTAAAATGAAAAAATAAAAGATTCACACCTTTCCGAACCTAAATAACTTCTGAAGAAAAAAGTCAGAAATGCCAAGGGCACAGAAATATCATCTTTGAGCTGTATGAATCTGGCTCTCTCTGTTCCTCATTAATTGGGTTCTCCTGTCTTACCCCCAGGCTAACCCTACTAGCTGCATATCCACCTTGTCATTGCTCTGGAGAATCCATTGTGATCCTTTTTTATTTCAATGAAGTCCTGCTCCTATTACAGAGGCACTGGTGAATCTTACACAAAAGAAGCAGGGTGATATTGATGTCCAGGACATTGTGAATCCATTCTCCCTGCTCTTACCTACTCACTTATCTGCTTGTCACCATATGATACATGGGGTAGGCTGGTAGATTGCTAGTTGCTGACTGTCTTAACATGAATGAATTATTGCACAATCCTGGGAAGCTGACAACATCAGCAATACAGCCATTGGCAAAGCACATGACATGCATAATGAGAGCATGGGATGCTTTGTGATGCCCAAAGCTCACCTCATTATGTAGTGATGCACTAATCACCATATGTGGATCCACTCCATAGCTTCCAGGACAGCTGTAAAACCAGGAGTGTCACGCATTATTTGCTACTGAAGCTCTGGTGGAAAACTAACTAGTTTACCATAACTGTTTCTGGGATTTAATTTATGATCTGAACTAGATAGCTTATTTAATACTTAGCTTCAGCATCTCTCATTGCCTTCCTATTGAACATTTCTATCCACAATGTGTAGCTTTTATAAGTAGCTCTCTCTAAAGATTCTTGATTTAATTGTTGCATTTCTGTAAATAAATGATTTAGGATTTCATCTTCAGAATCTCATGATTCTTTTCAAATCATCTTCAACAGACCAATTCTTGGAAAAACTTCATTTTTCACCAGGTGTATACCTGTGCAAACTATTCATTGCACAGCCAAAAACCCAACTGCCCTTTTGTGAGTTTGCATAACTTCTGATACAGCTTCAGTACAAGACTCGGAGGGGAAAGAATGGCTTGTAAATCAGTGGGTGAGTGATGGATTTGGGAGATGAGAGCATATGGAATTAAATTATTTGATGGGGAAGGAGAGTATAGAATCAATGATATTTTTTATTTCTTTGCTCAGGCCTGTATAGGAAGGAGATGTGCCCTCAGAAGATGCTAGGCACTGGAAAGAGTAGTGGGTCCCTAGTTTTCCTCTGCTAGATGGCAACCTTAGGTAGGCAGAATAGGGAATATTGGGGGAGGTGGGCTGTCATGGGATCTGTTGATGAGAAGGTTGCTGTATGGGATTGAAAGTCTCCATGGGTCTGAGTAGTGAAGAGAAGCTCTCAAACTTTTTGGATGTCTTTAAAGATAAGCTCTAAGCCTTTCCAGGTGACAGTAGTTTTCTTTCCCCCTTTATCCCATCATCTGGGGTGGGTCATTGTGCAGGTCATTGGTCTCTGAGGTGGCAGTAAGATCCACTTGCTTACCATCTTTGAAGCAATCCATCCATTGCTTCCTCTGCATTCCTCAGGGTCTCTTTCCTATCACCTTCTCCTGCCATGCTATCTTCACTAGGTTCTCTTCATTCATCTTCATTGTATGTCCAAACCAGCAAAGTCATGCTTCTTGAATTTTGTTAGCCACATCACGGACTTGGACTTTCATCTTAATGCTCCCATTTCACAATATGTCCCTTTGTCCAACTCTTTATTGCACAAAGGCATCTCATCTCAAATACTTGTAGCCATTGAACTTGGCATCTTTTTGCCACTCTATACTACACTTCTAAACCATATGGCATTGTGGAGGTGCACCATTGTTCTAAACAACTGGGCTTTCAGTCTGAGTGGTATATGCCTGTCATACACACAACACCTGAGATGGCACTCTTCTAGCACTCCTCAGTCTTGACTGTATCTCACATTCAAGCTCACCATCTTCCTTAACTCAGCCACCCAGTATTTGAACTGGGTCAGCATGGTTCAGACCTACTCCATTAATCTCTATCCAGTTTCTCTGTGGCACCTCCACTGACCACATGACCTCAGTCTCGTCATGTTCATTTTCATCCCATGCCTGTGTAGCTCTCAGTCTTTTTGAAGATGCCCTTATTGCCATGTTATCTGCATATAACAGCATCTCACCTTTTTCCCATTGGGCTCTTCCTGTTGATGTAGTCCAATAATATAATAAATGGCACTGGACTTAAGGCTGACCCCCTCAAAGGGGATGGTCATTTCAAACCTTTTTCAGGTCACTATTTTGGGTGATCTGGGCATTCACCATAGTTATTCAGTCTCTAACACTCCATATTTCCTCAACACTACTGTAAATATCTTTCTTCCATTTTATCATGTGCCTTTTCTAGGACTATAAATGCCCAGAAGCTGTCCTGTTGGTATTCTAGCCACTTCTCTACCACATTGCATCAGTCATGTTACAGACATGGCATCAGTGCTCTCATCAGTCTTTCCTTAAGCCCAAGTGCCCTTGTTCAAAGAAGGGTTTAACCATTTTTTAATTTTTCTAATCCTAGCATCCATGTTGCATTCCAGTTAACCAGTAACTTTATCCCTTGATAAGAAAGGAGTTTCCTCATTCATTGAAGCTTATGTATTGAGACCAAGGCCCAATCTACACTTACCTTCAGGATTCGGCAGCAGTCGATGGGTGATATGCAAGTGACATAAATCACTTGCGTATCTCCCGTCGACTTCACGGCGTCTCCTCTGCACACCATCCACACTGTGCTGCGTTGAAGGGAACAGCCTCTCCTAGCTTTCTGTAAAGGAGCCAACCATAAGAACCACTTTTTCACCCGTCAAATATTGCAAACGTATCTCTGCAAAAGCTGGAAATAGCCATCTTTTTTACATAACAGGATTTTGCGTGCCCAATGTTCCTCGGCCTTTTGAGTCTTCCCCTTCTCTTTTAGGAAATTCACCTTCCATAAAATTCAAGTGTTCCTCTGAAACTTGGTTGAAATTAATTTGACTTTTATGATGATGATGCTATTGTTGTTTGGTGCTCATTTGGCCGTTGTACTGTATTTAGATAATTGGGGTTTCAAATAATGTAATTTAGACGCTTGTTTCTTGTCAGTACAAATTAAACTAGAAAAGACCAGATAACAAGTACTATGACAATGTATTTATTCAAGTTTTACAATAACAGTTTGGGAAAAATAAAATTCTATGCTTATAATAAACTAAGGAGCTGTTATTTCAGGTCAACAAATGGTGGTGAAAAATGTTGCTACTATCTAATTAACTCATTCTTGGAAGTGGACTAAATCTCTATCATTTAATTATTGATGCACTATTCAGTATCTTTCACTGTGTGCCTTCTATAAACACACCACCTGGCTGATCTTAATTCTACTGAAAATAAATCCTGACATACATTATAAACAGTGTTAGAGTGCTCTTATGAAGTGGGGTCTCTCTTTACAATGGAGTGAAAGCTGTTGCAGTGTGGCACTTTATGGATCGTTTTATTTAAATACCAGGTGCTTGTAGAAGTGTTTGTTTACATTATTATCTGGTATGTATGGTATAAAAATAGTAACATGTCTGGTAAAATAATAGTGCCAGAAACTGGCCCACAGGCAACCTAAGCCAACCCAAGAGTCCATTTCATTAAACACAAAGGTCATGTATTTATTGTGGGCCTGGATGATCAAAGAACTACATTGTTCAACGTGGAACTCAAGAATTAACTTTTAGGACAATACATGTGAAGTGGATTTCCTGAGAAATATTTAAGGTGAGATGAAATCAACCCCCCTCCCCACCTCCACCTCTAGTTATACAAAAACCCTGGAAGTTATGCCTTGAGGAGAGGGCACTTGTCTGCTCATTACCTGTTTCCAGGATCCGAAGCTTAAAGACCCAAAGGGCAGAGAGGCATGACTAACCACTCACGGCGGTGCTTGTTCTGAGCTCACAGCTGTTACGAATGTACAACCACAGAAAACCCTGTTGGTGGGGTTTGAAGGACTGATCACCTGGCAGAGCCCTTGTTGGAATTGGGGTAATCTCAGGTAAATGTATTAGCCTATATGTAGGTAGTGGTTATTTTTAATGTTTTCTCGGTTATGCTTTCACCTTAGGAATTAAATGTGCTTGGCTTAATAGAGCTATGGTGATAGCTTGCTGCAGGCAATTATGCTCCTGATAGGCCTGTTTTTCTCTCTTTCCAGGGGCTGCTCAGGCAGTTTGACTTGCTGGGAAACTCACTTTGTAGGCAGGGAAGTGTGGAGCCGAGAAAAACCCCTGAGGGAGAAATGTGTGGATCTCTGCCCAGAAGAGGTGACTGATGAGGAGCTGGGAGCCTAGTGTGGGTGCCTTTGCTGGACTATGGAGGAGGAATACAGGTGCAATTGCCTTGATCAGCAACCACATTGTAGTTTGAAGCAGGTTTTCACAGATGAGTTTTCTATGTCTGAAACTAGGGGGAGATATATAACTGATCCATATTGATAAGTAAAGCTGGACAAAAATAAATTGTGTTAATGATTATTCATTCAAAGAGGAACCTTGGCTTTGCTCAGGTGACTGATCACACAGTCAAATAATTAACAGCATATCCTAGATCATGATTAATCAGTAGCAAAAGTGGGCTACATTTATAGCGGATACAAACAGAAGGCCCCACTACCTTTCTGACAACTAGGCTTTCTGCCCTGTATCTCAAACTGCCTTGTCTTTCCTTCCTAAGGCCTCTTCCTATGTGCTTAGCCTGGTCATCCCATTAGCTCTTTCCCGGCTGGTCTGTTGCTTTCAATGGAGCATCTGCAGGCCCCGAACTCTCCAAATTCTTCCAGTTCCTTATCTGGGTTTCACCTTGCTTGTAGCTCTCCCTCCAGGCTCACAGCCATTTGCCACCCACATAGCTAGGGCTTTTCACCCAGCAGGTTCCTGCTCCCTGAAGATCTCTCAGTTCAGGCTCATCCATCAACTAAAGTCTGCTTCTTGCAGTAGCAGACTTAATCCCAGACCTTGTGCCAGGGAGTTCTGGAAAGTTGTCACCTGCCCTCTTCCCAGCAGGCCTACTATCTAGTCACTTTCATCTAGCGTGTCATGTTTAGCCTGACACAGGTGAGGCTGAACCCTAACCCCTTAAGCAGCCAGCTCAATTTGTGAGAGGAAGAATTAATTCGTAAATCTTTTTCTACTGTCAGAAAAATGAGCAGCAAAAGCCAAAGAGAAAACTCATAGTTTGAATTTTTGTTCAGTAAGATCCAATGCAGACACTGTAGAAGAAGTAAAGGACAATGGATATACATACTTAGCTAAAAATGGACAATACATATTAAACAGGCAGTTCAATATCGTGTAGTCAAGATATTGTACATTTTTTCAATTCCTTTTATTATATGCCTGGAAAGAAATGTAAAGAATAGGTGGCCCAATTCTTGTTTTTCATCCAAATCTAGTCCCCTCTCCTCCCCCAAAGCCTATCAAAGTGGAAGTGGATTCACAGAAGGAGTTCACACTACTGTAAGGTCATCTGAACTGCAAATGCAAATGTCTACACTTCAGAAATTCCAATCCTGCTATTGCTAGATTATGCACATCATCAGATCTCAGAGAGGTGTTTATTCAAACATGAAATGAATGCATTTGCCCCCAAGATTCCCAAGTGCTTTATGGTAAAAGAAATTTGCAACATACTGAATGAGTAATGAGGTAGATTCCTACAAAATACTCAGAGTGTTATTGTTCCACTATTGTTTCAATTCTTTGCAAGTGCTAAAGTGTCATATTTATTGTGCTCAGAGAATTTGGTGGTGCATAAAATTATTTGATGCTAATGCAAGAAGTCAGATCTGAAAAGTAAAATCTACAAGTACATTTCAGATATCTCACCTTCCTTTTGCTAATGGCTACGAAGGCTCTTTCGTACTTCTGTCATATTAAACAATATACATACATCATAGAACTGTGAAGCCTGAAATATATACACTTATTTCGTTATCTCTGAAAATTCTGAATGATCAAATGCTGTCCATCTTTCTGTTAACCTTTAAAGAAGATAAATGAGACATGATGTGGGGAAAAAGAATATCAAAAGATAAAGTTGTTTGAGTTGCTTTATCCATTAAGGTGTGTAAGTCCAATAAGCACACTCAGAGATTTCTAGGAGCATTGTTCACATCTTACAAGGTGTATGTACGATACTAGCTGCCTGAAAGTCTGCTGGGACACAACTGTGAATGGAAATTGACTTAGTACATCCTCGTTCATTTTGATCTATGTATTTGGCTTGTTACACATCTCCTAACTGGAAAGTAGTAGAAGTAGTGAGGACTTGTTTTCACCCAACACTCATACTCTGCAAATTCGCAAATGCACACTAAGGTGAGGTCAAGTCTGGACCAAGTTTGAAATGAGCCAGAGCCAATTTATGGTTTTCAATTGAAGCTATGTGTAACTCAGTGGTTTGAGCTGAGGTTTTAGGTTCCTCTAAAGCAAAATACTGAATAGCCAGGAGAAATTCCACTGAGGTCAATGGAGTTACACCCATATAAAATGATCTATTGTGATCAGGATCAAGGGGTGTAAACCTATTCAGGCCAAAAAGAAAAAACAGAACCTCACAACTCTATTTCCCCCTGCAGGAGCCCACTGCACCAAAGCTTGCACAGCTGTAGTTAATACTCTAACCTGTCAACATGCCCCATACTTATTCTTCACTGTTGATTATTCCCAGGCACTTTACATAAGTAACTTACTTACATAAGCACGTTAGCAAAATCTGGATAAATATGTCTTCTCAGAAGAAACATGATGTTGTTTCCAACTTACCTGACAGATTTTTTCTTTTTTAATGCAAAAGTTCCTGCTGCACTCTTAAATATGAATATCTCTCTGCCATCCCCCTCCCTCCCAACCCCAGGGCATCCCGGGTAATGGGGTCAGGAGCATTTTGCTTCTTGGTCATTGGGTCAAATCCAGCCCAAGACAGTAATGATCAAACAACATGTGACAGTCAGTTCGGGGCCTATGCCAAATGAGTTGGTAGTTTCAGCCAGTTCCTTGTGGGCCAAGTGTTCACATCACACACACACACACACACACTAAATAAAAAAAATAATAGGCCTGCAACTAGCACCCTTTATAGCAATTGTTTTATGGAAAAAGTAAATTTATGCTTTAATTAAACTTGTAACCTTAGAAATGTACTTAGAAATACAACTTCCCATTAAGTAGTGTACATATCTAAATCTTAAACACATGTATAGCATAAAGTTGACAGAATAGCTTTCTAACTTCTAAATATACAGCCAGAGCTGTCAAGCAATACTCTTTATATTTTATTAAGGCAATTAGAAGACATATGCTACATGACAGCCAAGGTGAGTACATAATTACATATTAACAATACAGTAAATAAAAACTAATATAAAAGTTGCATTGTTTCTCAGAGAAAAGGTGTGAGATTTATTTTAACAATTTATGTAATGCTGCAATAACACATTACTCTTCAGAAGTGGGTCTGAGTATACACAAAAAATCCAGGGTGTATGAATGGTGACACTGAAAAATCATCATATAAAACAAATTGGTCTATGGTCCAGATTTTTAAATGTATTTAGTGGGATTTTAAAAATCAGTTAGGTGGCCCACTTGCATTGGACTTACTCCCATGGAAATTAGGCATCTGGGCCCAGATCCTCAAAAGGTATTTAAGGTCCCAACTTCCACTGAAATCAAATGGAAGTTTAGGAACCTAAATACCATTTTTGAGGATCTGAACTCTACACATTCTTGAAAATCCCTTAAGGTGCCAATCCACACCAATAGGCACCTAAAGCCATATTTTACATCACTAAAAGTGTTTGTACCACTATAGTAATGAACTTGGTATAGATGTTTATCTAAAGTTGGAGAAAATATTGTCATAGTGAGGGCTCTCTGTTTTAGGCTTGGCCACAGAATCTAGCAGTTGACTCAAAATTATGCTACAAAGTTTCATTTGAAGAAAAGCTATAGCCTGGATCCAACAAAGTACATATGCATGTGCTTAACTTTAAGCCTGTGACTACACTTCTGTTGGACTACTCACATGCTTAATATTAAGCATTAAGGACTAGATTCAGATTTAGATACTTAAATCCCAGTTTTAGGTTCCACTGTGATTCACAAAAGTCCTGCTGAACTCTGTAGGTGCCTAAACTCACTTGGTGCCTAATTTTCAGGATGAAAGTTCCCTAGGCACCTAAGTTTCTGCCTCTGGACATGTACACTAGGCTTACAGACACATCTCTCGTGTGTAAACCCACAGCTACTGGCAGATAAGTATTTTCCTGCCTATTTCACATGCAGAGCCTGTTCTGGACCTACTAAATTAAGTCCCATTCAGACTTGGGGGTGAGGGGAGGCCCACCTTAGCTCCTGTCCCACTGGTTCGAGCACTTACTTGGGATGAGGGAGGTCAAATCCTCTATCTTTCCCACCACTCCCAGCAGGCAGAGGGAGGGATTGTGGAGGGGAATCGATCAGCAGTTCTTCTATTTCTCATGCAAGTGCTCTAACAACTGAGTCAGGATATTTTGATATAGGGTTCTGTCTTGGTGAAGCTGTTCCACTGTGGATAACTATTTAACCATTGGGTGGAGGGAGGAACTCTAGCCGGGATGTTGGGGCACTTCTGTGGGAGATGCAGGCTCCAGTCCCCCTGCTCCAATCACTCATTATTTAGCTACAGTGGCAGAGCTTCAACAGGAGACCTTGAGGGAGCCCCACATCAGAATACCCCATAGCTCACTGGTGCTTAGGCTGCCTGACTCCTGGTGGGTTCTCAGTGGTGGATTGCTAGTGGAGATAGGTGCCTCCCTGCAGCCTGGCTTTAAGTGCCTACCTCCCAGAGGTAGAACACACCCCTCTCATGGACATTTCCCAGTGGTTAGCTCAGGTGACTTCCCACCCAGCATGCTGGCTTTGAACTGCATCCACTCTCCCCAGTCATTGTACAGGGAACCTAGGTGCCTAATTCAGGTTATGTGAATCTCAGTGTTGTTCCTCTGCGTTTTCTTTTTTTCTAGGCACCTAAAAGGTAGGCATTGCAATGCTCAGCATCACAATGTTCAAATCCCTTTGTGGCTCTAGCCCTAAGTGCTTTGCTGGATCACAGCTTATGGTTGTGAAGAACCACTTTAGAAATGTGAACCAAATATAAACTGGTGTGGAGCTTTTTTCCTCTGAAGAGAGCCTGAAACAATAGCTCTGGAATGTGTCAACTGTCCAATTCATCTCCAAGGGTTAACTAAAGATCCTAAAGATTACAATTTAAGTGCCAACATTCACTGGTGGTCATTTTAGCAGAAACTTAATTGCTTATTGTGCAATCCCAAACTGCCTCCTCCATATTTATCACACACCAAAAATCCCAGCTATTCCGATCTGCATCTGTCCTTTGATTCCTTCTATTATTCAGTCATGTATTGTCAATACAAAAAATCAGATACATTGAACATACTGGAGTAGAAGAGAATCCAAGAGGTTCTGCCACAGAAATAGGTCAGGTTTCCTGTAGAGTACGTGAGCCTTAGTTACAGTGACATCTTTAGGAAAAAAATATGTGATCACAAAATTAAAGATTGTCATAAGTGTTCCTAAGCCATAAAATGTGGGAAAATGACTGTTCATGAATTTGCAGAAAAAAATGACCGTATTATGTTTATCTCTTTGATGTTGTTTAAAACTATATCTTTTCCCACAGCTCAAAACAATCCAGCCTTGGGAATCTACACTTTTTTTTTTAATTAAGTGTCATGTGAATGAATGACTGTGAGAGAGTCATTTTAAAAGTTATGATTATTTTTAGAGCTCTGTGAACCATACTTTAAAAAAGTAGTAAGCGAATGTATTGGTTGTGACTGGCTCTGGACTGGTGAGACTGGTGATAGTAGACAATAAATCCTGCACTATATCTTCGGAGTTTGTACAGCATGAAGAACGTCAGTGTAATCTTCTCCATACTGCCCCAACCATAACCTAGTAGAATCTCCATTTGGGAGGGAGCGGGGAAGGAGTAGGCACAAGAGTGAGACTGATTAGATCTCTTTCGCCTTCTGTGTTGTCGAGGCTGGCAATTGAAGAATGACCAGGATTATCTTCTGGTCTCTGCGTGGACAGGGAAGAGATGGGAATTTTACCAGCAGCTTGGGCATTGCTGAGTTAATGGGCAACTGCTCCTAGTGGCAGCATTGCTGCTACTCCGTCATAAATTGTAGCAAATTCTATCACTTTCTGCAGGTCCCTCAACCACTTTAGAACTTCTGTTTTCCCTAGGATACACAAACTCCATGTCTGGCCCCATAGGTACCCAAGTGGAGTTCCCACTCCACTCTGAACAGAACATGCACAACCTGGGCCAGATTCTGATTCCATTCTGGCAGGCAGTGCAAAGGATCTGGACTCTCACTGTAGGCTGGCCAGCTGAGTTTCTTGGGTGGCAGGGAGCTCAGCTGGCCTAAAGAAAGCCTGGCCAGCTCCAGCAAGAGCTGCTCCTGGCTCCAGTGAAGGCTGTGTGTGAGTATCCACAGAAAGGAGGGAACATTTTGGAGGAGGTTGGTCTGATTCTTCACTGGAATATGGTCCCTTTAGTCTTGGAGCACACCTACACTTCAAGGTGGGGATGGTGTAATTGTACTCTATATCCTAGATCCATCCAGCCCAGGAGTTGGGGTGGATTTCAGGGATCTAGTTACAACTCCCTGATTCAATCAACTAGACACCTTGACTACGTACCTAGCATCTCAAATGGACCCTTATTCAGGCAGCTAGCCCGTCTAGCCAGTATGGTTATGCATGCCAGTTCGTTGATAGATAGTGCAGGTATGTCTCCTTAAGCTGTTTGATGCCTAGGAATGGGATTCACAAAAGCTAGCAAACTGAATGGGGAGCCACCCAAGCTAGGCATTAGAAAAATGCCCAGGAGAGAGGGGTGGCCTAAGCCCAGCCCCTCAAAGGAAGTTAAGTGCCTGAGTCCAGGCTGGAGGGAAACAACTTTCTCCACTCAAGAGTCTCAGCTATGAATCCACTACTGTAGTGAGGTGCCTAAATCAGGTCAGCCCTTTCTAACTCTTTTATAACCAATAGCCCACTGGTTAGACTGCTTACCTGGAATGTAGGAGACCTGAATTCAAATCTGCCTCCCTGATTTGCAGCAGGGACTTAAACCCAGGTCTCCCCTGTAAGCACCCTAACAGCTGGAATACTGGACATTCTGGGGTGGATTTCTCTCAGTCTTTCTGGCTGAAGCTGTTCCACTTTGTATAAAATAATTGAGTAGGGATTGAGGTCTCTCAGCACTAGACCAGGCAGAGTGGGGATTTGAACCCAGGTCCCCTGTGACTACTCTAACCACTGAGTTATTGGGGCAGCATACCAATGCCTCCTTTTTTTTTTTTTTTAAATGCTGGGGACCATCCAGCAGGTGGTCTCTGAGTGTCTCCCAGATCAGGGCTGCAGATGAGAGAAGCAGGAGAGCACCTCATTTGAGGATTTGGGCACTAGTTTGCCACTGGGCATCAGGATTTAAGTGGCTTTGCAAATGCCCACCTGCAGGAACTTAAGCATCTAAGGGCTTTACTAGTGGAAACATAGATGCCAAAGAATTTCACCTGCGATAGAATTAGGCAGGGTTGAGCAGGTCTTTTGAGAATCTACATTTTGGATTTAGGTGTCTAAAGTGGCAGTTAAATCCCTCATTTTGTGCCTCGCCCAACATCAAAGGAAGCCTGTAGTGGAGCACAGAGTTGAACACAGGTTTTCAGAGTCCTGGGCTAACACCCTAACCACTGGACCGCACTTCCTGAGTGGTAATTTAATTAATAATCTACAGCTTTGGCATTCTCTCTCTGAGGTTGGCTGTTCTGAGGTTTTTCCTTGCTGGGATTTCTCTGTTCTAAACCCAATTTCTTACTGACCAAAGAGCCCCTCCCTTGTATCCATGGTAGCATCAATCAGCTATACCTGCCACAATGAGTCACCAAAAAACAATCAGCATTTCCCTGCATGGTTCTAACACCTGCTAACAGGGCAAGGCAGAAGAAAAATCCTGCACCCTGCTTTTGTGTGTGGGCCACTTCAAAAGATACTCAACATGATATAGCACTGTGTGACACAAATTAACTAATTATCCTGCATGATCTAAAGATTTTTAACATGCAGAATATCATTGCTGGGCTATGAATATACTACAAAGGGAATGTAAATATTGCAGGGAGAAGGTATAGTTACATTCTCCTGAGGTTGAGATGTGAAATGAGCTACCACAGAAGCTTTTGTAAAGGGAAAGCGTAGGGATAGTATTCCATAGAAATATCTTTGAATGCTTTTAATTAACTACAGGGAAAATTAGAAATGCCTTAGCAATGGAACTTTCTGAAGGCTGAAATATTTTGATGATTCTTGAGTCTGTTTTGTTGCAAATGAGAGACTTCACTTGGTTTCTCAACTCTATTCTGGAGAAACGTTGGTAGCCAAATTACATGTTATATGGATGTTACATTGGTCAGAGAACAGATGTAAATAGTCAGCTCGTCTTTGAATTAGCCCTGGGAAATTTTTCATGTCAGTTGCATCTGTTATGTCAGATCTGAATTTGGCCTTCTCGCAGGGTGACACTGGGCCTTTAAGATGGAAGTGTGACAGGTCAGTTTACAAACTCCACATCCCCACCCACAATTAGGCTGCAGAAAGGGGGCCAGGTAATCAGATGCAGGAGGTGTGGGGAGTCTCAGTGACAGGAAGAGTAAGGAAGAGCTGCCAGGAATTGCCTGGGAGATAGCTACAGGAGACCTTGTGGAGAGAACGAAGTTTTGAGGGGGGTTATAATAGAACTTTTGGTGGGAACTGCCTGAAGCTGGGGGTGCCTAATGAGCAGAAGGCTTGAGCAGTGCCCCAAAGAAAAAGGGGAAGATCCTGCTTGGTCATGGAAGCCAAGTCTGGAAGCAAAAGGTTTGTTGTAGAAGGGTGGAACCCCTGAGCCAGGGTACGACTTGCAAGCAGGGGGAGCCCTGAGGAGTGGAGCATGTTGGGGAGCCCTCTAGGCAAAATGCTGAATGAAGCGCTGTAGGACAAATGGTCACTCTCAGACAGGGAGACCTGGAGAGCGGGGCTCTGCAAGGGGCTAAAAGAACTGGGAGTAAGTGTACTATTGACTTTGAGTGGGTAACTTGGAGGTGATGTCCCTGGAAAGGGGAATTGAAAACCAGTTATATCTTTCTGTTCACTGTGAAAATTGAAGTGTTTTACTACAAAGTTTTTGGGGAATTACCATGCTGGTGTATATGAAAAAACTATGCTTTGTATTGGACTTTGTAGTGGACACTAAACCTTACATTGACCTAACTATATGGATCAGGGCTGTAAAAAATTCGAGGCCCTGAGAGATATAGTTAAGATGACCTAAATTCCAATGTAGACAGAAATATGTTGACTGAAGTGCTCTGCCTCAGAGAAGTAGATTTATTACAGTGATGGAATTATACCTTCTGTCACCATAGTTGCCGATGCTACAGCAGTGCAGTTGCAACATATCTTGGGAGCATAGTTTCCTAAGGTATGTCTATGTTCTTATGTGGGTGGAAAAAAGGAAAACCAGGACAAGCACACCTGTTGTACCATGGCCTGCTGCAGAAGGCCACTCCAGGTGGAGTTTCCTATGACATGCCCTCTGAGTTTTGTTGCCAGTGGTGCACAGCTTCGACCTCACCCCTTTAACTGGACACACATCTGTCCATTATGGTCAATAGACAAGGGTAGGGACAGACGGTATGTTCTGAGGAGGGAACATAAAGTATGTCGTGGGGACTGAGAGGCTGAGGAAGTGAAAATGACAGCTTAAACTAGCTCTTTCCCAAATTGCCATTTGGGAAATAGCTTAAAATGACTGAAAGAGTCACTAACTTTCTAATGTAAAAAATCAGTGGGTCTGTCCAAAGTGAGGTGAAAATGGCTGTCGGAACGCAAACTTTTATTGAAAGAGCATCTGGATTTCTGGTGGACATGAAGTGGAGGAAAGAAGCCAAATTGTCGAGGGAGCCTTTAATAAAAAGCAAGAGAGCTAGGGAAAAAAAATTCTCAATAGTTGAGAAAGTGTTTAAGCTTTTCTCCTACTGACTTCTCTCTACATTTCAGTAGGAACTAACTTTCCTAGAAGAAGACTACGTTGCATTAAAATGGCTTTTAAAAGAAATGAGCTAGAGAGAGACGTACTCAAATAGCAATAAACTACTTCAGGATATGCATTATGAAGACTGGCATGCTTCTGGCATCCCTACTGGAAGCACAGGGATTGGCAACATGCCTGACATGGGTAAGAGTACTGTACCCATCCACCCCCTTCCATGGCTTATTGCTTTAATGAGAGACTTCCAGGAGTGAGAACATCAAATGAGAGTCAGTCTGATGGTGGACACTGCTTGTGCAAAATCTCATTCCGATTGTCCACTTGGGCCATCTTGATGTCACAGCCATGTCATCTCACTCCCAGGGGTACACAACTGAAATGGTCTCAGAAACATGCCTATGATATTATAATCCCTCTTTACCCAATCTCAAGATATCTCTGTCGCAAGCATCTGGGAATCCTCTCAGTTCGCTGATAAGCAGATGCATCAGGATATCCAACAGTGCATGAGGAGGAGCTGAGTCAAATTACTGGTTTAGGGCTTTGAAGTCACCTTTAAATGAGGTTAAAACTTCAAAGTTCCCCTGTCCCATCAAGGGATCCTTATTTAAAAAACCTGACATTTTACTGTAATTGCCCTGTGTAGTTCAGGGAGCTGGACTAGATGACCTATGGAGGTCTCTTCTAGTCCTACATTTCTATGATAGTGCAGTACCACAGTCAAAACTGTTTAAACCTGAAATACTTTACAAATAAAAAAAAGCAGAGGCTTTAGCGTGGAGGACTGGGAGTGGGAAGGGCTAGGAAAATAATTCCCAGCTGCACTGGGGTAGGAATTAAGAGGGGCTGGTGGATTGGCAAGCAAAAGGGTGGAAAATTACTGTTTTAAACTGCAAAAACTACGAGAGTCCTGTAGCACTTTAAAGACTAACAAATTTCTGCTTATTCCTGCAGAAATTTGTTGGTGCTACAGGACTCTCATTGTTTTTGCTGTGTACAGACTAATACGGGTGCTCCTCTGGAATGTTTTAAACTGCTTCTCCTTACCTTTTCCCCATGCCCCTCAATACCTTTGTTGCTATAATCCGAGCAGGCAAATGACATGGATCACTGAAAGTGTGGGCTGGTGAGGACTCTGGCACTGAAGGGGTGGAAGTGTGCTCTGAGATACAATACTTCTCCCATCAATTCACAAGTGGCTCTGTCTGCCATAACCGACCATGAAATACAGGCATGTCTGGTATCTAGTTTAAGTAAGAAAAGCTAAGACTATCTGAAACACAAGGTTACAAACTGTTGTTTAATATAAATGCTGTTAAATGTATGTCTTGAGCTTCATGATTCAAGCTAAAGCCTGCCCATAACTGGATAGCCACAGGAAGATATTGGGTATGATTCTCCCGTACCTTGTGTTTTGTGTTGCACAGGTGTAGGTGGCTAAGTGGGTGTAACACTATTAAATAAGAATTCTCTGCTCTGACTATTGATAGCACTTAACATTTATATCCCCAAGGATGTAAATAGCACGAGGTGGAAGGCAGTGGAGACTCAGACCCATAGTCTATGTGGAAGGATTATGAATCAAGGTCTTTGGAACTTGCAGAAACTCTGGGTTAGATTCTTGGCTGCCGTCAATTGGTGCCGCTTCATCAAAGTCAATGACCTATATCACCTGGCATCAGCTGAGAATCTTCTATCTCTGCCCCGATACAATGCAGTTGATTTTAGGTACAGAAAATAGGAAATCAGTGGGAGGAACTGGTTTTTCTCCGTCTGCAACCTGGAGAAGACTGGATAAGGTAGGTTTTTCTTAACCATCACTAGCTGATTTCCTCCAAAAAAAGAGGCATTCCCAGATGTCATTTTGATGTTTGTGCTGATAACAATGGCTGTAATTACATTCCTACAGCTAACGTTTGCACAAGCAAATTCTAAAATGCTATGCCGGCTGTTGTTAGTCAATGGGTGCTTTGATTACAAATGTACCATGAAAGGTAAAAAAGCAGGTGTTATTGGGAAGATGTGGAATTTGTTTAATGGAATTCGTCTTTGTTTAGTCAATGCAAAAAATTAGAAATTGCCTATTTTAAAGTTTCCTAAACTCCAAATGTAGGAAATGAGACTCAGTATCAACGTGTTTGGGCCTGGGGATCCTGTGTGTATGCAGTGTGTCTGAAGTCAAGGAAATTTAGTAATCTATGTCCAAAGAACCCATTAAATGGTAAATCTGTAAACCAATTACCTGATTCTTACCTGTAGTATTACCCATATGCACATCCATTTCCTACATCCTACTTGCAGTGCCATAGGTAAACGCTCCCACTTCAATAATAAAAATCCAGCAACCACACAGAATTGCATTCAGAGGACTGCTGGTTTGAAAGGACTTACTTGCTCTCTTATATACCTGGAGTCAAAAGCAGTGTTGACAACTTTTAGTGGAGGACCAGTAATCAGAGAAATATATAGGTGGGGAAATAACTAAGGAAAAGGAGACACAAGGACCC
Source organism: Mesoclemmys tuberculata (assembly GCA_007922155.1). NCBI lineage: Eukaryota > Metazoa > Chordata > Testudines > Chelidae > Mesoclemmys > Mesoclemmys tuberculata. The sequence goes on along the minus strand of ML675624.1, from coordinate 1,852,510 downwards.
TGGAGGGGCTGCGAGAATCTCTTTCAGAAGATGTGACTAACCTTAATTTTTTTAGGGTAAATGGAATTCTAATCAAATGGCTCAGGCTCAATAGGACTAAAATGTTCTTCCTTGTATTCTGAAACAAGAAGGGACAAAGCCAAAGATGGGAATGTCTAGGTTCCCCAGCCCTAAGACTGTGTTCACCCAAACTGAAGAGACTGCTTTAAGTACAATCTGACTTTCAGGAGGCTTTTTCTTATGAGAGAAAACAAAGCCAGTATACAATCATTTTAGATTATTTCTGTAATCCTATATGCCGGGGGGGGGGCTGGAGGGGGAGTATTATCCAGTCTGATAATATATTTCAGATTAAAAAACAATCCTGTTTAACAATTTGAGAATAACCCTTTTTTTTTCCTTTTCTTTTTCCCTAGCAATGTAAACTAATCTGTGGAATCACTCCCATGTCATGTGTAGTACACTTACTGGAAAAGGCTAATATAATGTCCTGCCAAGAGCAGCAGAATGGCTATAACTGAATGTTATATCTGAATGTTGCTGATGAGTTACACATAGTGGCACTAATCCAGAATGATGCATGATCTGACAATCTGTTTCTTTTTGAAGCAAACCAAGGCCTGTTTTCCTTCTCATACAGGTTTAAATCAAGAGTCGCCTCACTTAGGTTAGTGCATTAAGTGCAAAATGTAATAAATGTGTAACTATCAGATTATGACTACAAAAGTGGCTGCCAGAGTGGTTTAGAGGGGCATTAGTGTAAAGCGAATCAGCTCCCTAGCGTTTTTTAGGGTTACCAGTGTATGCTTAGCAAAGTTTTTTCTGTAGGGCTAAAGTGGATCAGACACAGGGTCACATATAGAGTGACATTATTTTGAACTCTTGTTCCTTTTTCATTCCTAATACAAGTGCTGAATGTTGTTATGCTGGTTTGGATCCTCTAAATGACTCTGAGGCCGTAATGTGGTAATGACAGCCACTTGCTGGTTTGAATTTAAATTTACCTTGTCCTGCACCATTTAAGCTACAACAGACACTGACAGCCAGCGGTCATGGAGAAAATGTGGTTTGGTTCAGAATTGCTTCTCCCAGCAAGCAGATAATGATGATTTAAAAAAAAAAAAGAAATCTGTGGCAGAAGCTGAGATGAAATATTGCATTGATATCAATGTAAATGGGATACAATGTTGACCTGCTGGTTGCTACAAACACCCCCCTCACTATCCTACATTTGTATCAACCTTTACCGTTCCTGAAATTTAACAGCAAGATGGACAAACTGCAAATATGATAGCATCTAAATGTGTTGCCCCTCTGAGACAGAGAGGCACTTTCTACTTCAGTGTCTGATGGACAAGGAGGTTCAGGGCAGTTATTTCCCCAAACTACCATAAGGGACTTCTCATTGAAAAGTGATGAGGAAAACCCTGGAAGAAAGGAGACACAGATGAAGATGTAGCAACCTACCACCTGATGAGGAATGCACAGTAAAGACAAGTGGACTCGGGATGAAACAGAAATATAGCGTATAACTCTATCCTGGGTGGGTGAGACCCACCTCTGACAGAGATCTGAGGGAGACAGGTCTTCGGGAACACTTGTCACACCAATCATTGGATTGAATTTGAATTGCATTTCTAGTCTACTCATGAATGTAATCAAAGGACTCCTGCTGTTCTATCTGAGCCCTAAAAGTCAGTGTAAGGAAGGAAGCCTGGTCTAAAGGAAGCCAAAACTTCCTTAACAAAAAAAAAAGTACTCCTTAACAAAATGTATAAATTCTACTTTTGATACAGGCATATGAGTAAAACTGAGCATTCAAAGGTCACCTGTGTTTTGAAAACAGGGCCCTGTGTGGACCCTGACTTCAGATACAGGAATGAATCCACTGAACACCACAGAAATGATGATCTCTTCGTAAGAGATTTTCAAATAACTCCTCCTCCTTTCAGCTACTATTACTATAAGATTGTGCCCTAATTGCATTTCATTTCCTTGAAACACTAGAAGGTCACTATGTCCCTCATATTCCCTAAAACAAAACAAAATTCTTCTCTCCAGTTTGCATAGCAAGTCTCATTGTAAATATTCTGCTTTCCCTATTTTCACAAGCGTGGAAACGAGAATATCAGACTTTCTAGGCCAAATCCCAAGGACCAGCCATCTGGTGCTTTGTGCAGGTTTGGTGGGAAGGGGCTGTAAACCACTGCTCTCTGAAAACTCTGCTCTCTGGGCTACCACAGCTCGCCAAGGAGCAAATTAGAGCAGTCTCAAGACCGCCTTAAATTATGACTTCTGCATTGTTTGTTTAGCCCCCCAGAGGCTAAAGTTATAGCAACTGTGGCTCACTGGCTGTACAGGCATTCTGACCACATCCCCTTTCCTTCATCTATCTTCTTATGTTACAGACAGACTTAATATAGAGGGTGGCATCCAGCTGGTTCAATGCCACTAGAAGATTGCTTTATATAAAGGGAATTCTCAGCAGGTCATTTAAAAAGCCATTAAGTCTGCTTTGCACTACTGGAATGGTGCACAGGATCAGGCCCAGTATCTGCCGTGTGGATCCGAGAGGACGTCTTTGCTGTGAATGTAAAAATGATGATTGTGGTGATAAAACAGCTACACAGCTGATACTACAGGTTCTTTAGCTAATGATAATGACCATATCGTGGCTTCTTTTGCTCTAGGAACAGTTCAGAAACAAGAAATAATAACGGTAAGCACCTTAATTCACTTCTAAAGACTTAGTAGAAATGTCATAAAATAAAGGAATTACAGCGCTATAATAGATCACACAATAGCAGCTTTCAGAAGATCAGGAACATTACCAGCAGGGTAACTGCCTGCCCTTCTTCCCTACGATAGAAATAATAGAGGTTGGCACTAATCATCCTTTTCTCGCTGCTCAGACAGTCAAACAATTCTTGCCAGCATTCCCGGTAAAATACTGTTTTGGAATGGTCCCTCCAATCAGAATTCTAGATCAGAGGCTTCTCCTCCACCCCATTAGTTTATAAAGACATATGGAGGGAGTGGTTTAAGGAGGGAATGAGGGGGGGAAGAGAATATTTGTTGCAGCGCTGACTGTTAGGCTTTATTCCCTGAGGCTTTGTGGCTTTGGAATGTATATTTATAGTTTAACTTTCAAAAGAGGCTTATTATAGAGAACTTGGATGTCTGAGAACTATATTTAGAATTGCGGTAGCAAAAAATTCTAAAATTGCAGTTGCTGTCTACTGTAAACATTGAATTTCCATCATTAAAATTACCAATATAAATTTGGCTTCTTCAGCACACTGATTTTTCTGGCATTGCCTATTGTTTATGAATGTAGTCACTGCAGTAGATGAATACAAACTGTGCGCTGCATTCTAGCACCCACCCCAAGCTGAGTGGCGGAGGCTTCTTTCCATCCCAAGTGGTATTGCATCAGCTTTAAAGGCTTTACTTTACAGAAAAATATCTGGACATGAAGAAACAATTACTTCATTCCAAGGAAGGAATGCATGTTTGCTATTTTCTCCCATGTGCAAATGCAATGTCTCCTATGACAAAAATAATATGCTCCTAGCAATGATGCCCCAGTGTTAACTCGTGACTATTCATATTTGATCTTGTCTGCTGTCGCTTATGTCACTGATTCTATCTTGCCTTTTCTCCTCCCTCTTTTTTTAGTCTGCTTCATTGCTGATTACTCTACATGTGGCAACCGGAAGCTGCGTGCACCACAATAGCACAGATAATTAAAGGGCTTAATGAATTGCATGTGACACTAAGGGTTTCTTTTCTTTATAAAGCAAAAACTGCGGCAGATAGATCATTTTTGATCCATCACTTTAGCAAACCTGCATTACACAGAGATTACACTATATTGGGAGAAGGGGTCAAAGAGAGGTGGATACTTGACTACAGGATTTTATGCTAGATGAAACATTCAAGGTATTCTGCAGAGTTCTGTGACTGTAGGTACCCATAGTCGTTGAAGAAAAATGTGTCTATGGTCATCTGGCAACTGACAAGTACTGCTGGGCAAACAAAGGAAAACATAGTTGATAAATGTTTTCCAGAATTAATAGCATTCATAGCCACAAAATATGAGACAGCTCTACGAAACATAGAGGAAAACTATAAAAAATGTGGGGGTTATTGTGCAACTCATACAGTACTGGAGTACGATTTGACCAGTTCTTTCAAGGTAGCCCTAATGTGGGAGCTTTTTCAGAAAGGGCTCAACCAGGCTGGTCATCTCTGTCAGGTTTTGGACACCACGTTTGCCCATCTCTCCTGCTTACATTGCCTTCCATAAAATGACTGGAGAGTGTCAATATTAGAGCGTAGCTAATAATTAGCCTCTTTGCTGCTTGCAGAATACCCAGAAGCAGACTGTGACTTCTTCAAAATTATACATTTATTCACATTTATTTAAAAAGTCAGCTTATTCAACTGTAGACTGTAAACTCTTTGGGATACACGCTGTTTCCTATTGTATGTGTACCAGTGCTTGGCAAAATAAGAGCCTGATACTAAGTGGGATTTTTGCCTGTTACTATAATACAAACAATAAGAATAATATATGGAAAGCAAATATTCTGAGGCTCTATTGGTTAGCTGTGATTGTTCAGAAGAGTCACATGGTACTTCTTTGTTTCTTGATTGAATGAAAATGCAATTCTGGTGTGTGGGAGGAAATTATTGCAGGTTCAGTTTCCAAGTTCCATTTCTATTCAAAGCAAACAACTTGGATATTTCCAGGAACATTGGTACCAGTAAAACTCAATTGGTGAAATGTTTAAGAAAGTAAAACCAATGGGATTTGCACCGGCTGGCATCAGGTTTGAACTCATCCTATTTTGGTGCTATAAGTACAGCACAATTCTTTTACTGGGGCAAAGAAAATGGAAAATACACGTTTGAGTCTATTTGCATTTAATGAAAATAATTACTTCACGTGCACACTGAGCTATAACCATTGTTTATTTCAAGCAGCAGAACATTTATTTTAATTCGTGTCTAAAGAAAATCTGTATAAAATATTCCATAGCAAAAAAACCAACAAAAAGAGCTAGCCCACAAAGATGGTGATGGAAAGGAAACAGATAAAACAACACTTATTTAAGTCACTGTGACAGAGGGAACAATTTTAAAATTCTGCATACTATCCTCGTTACTTCCAACAAAACATTAACAAGATGTCATATGAAGAATGGCATAGAAGGAAGGCAAGAACAGACTTCTGAAAACAAACACCACACTGATTATCCAAAATGATCATTGTGAGATTCAGAAGATTATAGGCCGCCTTAGTAAAAATAGATGCTGCTCTAACTATATTTTAAAATGTTTTATGCTTAAAAAAGTTTTTACTCCTCTAGAGCATCAAGAATATAAACATTACTGTGATATAGGAGCTGTTTCTGTATGAAAGCATGACAAATAGCAGAGCACACCCCGGATCTGGAATCACCCAAGCACACTCCATTCTTAATGTTAATGACAAAGCGCACTAACAAAATGAAACCAGGAGATGAAATCTGGGATAAGCCAATGCTTAAAACAGTAAGAGGACAAGTTTCCATAATCCCTTGCCAGAGATCTGAATATATCCCTAGCACAAGTACAAACTTTTTGTGAATGTGGAGAGGAACAACTAAACTGGAATTCTGTAACTAGGCAATGCACTTTCTATGAGCCTAATGTTTATAGGAATTATCTCTCCAGCCACAGCTTCTCACCCAGACAGGGAAAGTTTACAGACTAATTAAGTTCCCTTATCTGTTTTGGTATGTTAAACAATGTGATGTTTTGTTGCCTGTGGTATAATCTGTAGGCTGCACCTCAGTCCCAAAGAAATTTATTCTAGTCAGGCAGACTGCAGCAGGCAATAAACTTTACTGTTATGAATAGTTTGAAAAAGAATTTCACCTCAACTAAGAAATGCATGCTTCGCCAAGATCTAAGGGTGAAGATCCACAAAGGGACATCAGCTTCCTGATACTCAGAACTGCATAGTGCCTAGCCTAGTGTTCACAGGAATACCACTGTGCACGACAAGGTCTGAAAAGCATGGACATTCTTAGTAAATCCTACATTATAAGAATCTTTAAAAATATACTGAGGACCTTACCCAGCAACTTCAGGAATCCTTAAAATTTTTAAAACTGTTTCAAAGAATATTCAAAACTATTCATTTTTCTTTATGACTCAACATTGTTCTTTAGCAACTGGCTGTTTAAGCATCTGGCTGTTGCCTTTCCAGTTTATTCCCATGGCTAGCAGCCACTTGTTCTTACAAGCCCCTCGACAGATTTCTACACAGCACAAGCAACATTTCCTTTTGTTAAATTAACTTTGTAGATTCTCTAACTTCTTGACTACGCACCTTTTCAGTCTTTAATTATCCTATACAAGATCATTAGTGAGTTCTCTCTCTCGGTGTTGTGTTTTTGCTTGCCTTCTACTGCCTTCTTATGCTGAAGATGAGGGATTAGAAGAATTGCCAAAATCTCCATCTGTTCCTACCACCCCTACACTGGGAGGGACCTGGGAAGTAGGCCAGGCAGCCCTGAGGTAATGATCCACAGGGCCCTCTGATGGTGGAGCCTGTATTACTCTCTCTCCCCCTTATTTCCCCAAGACCCTTTTTGCCTTGATATTTAACTGTTAGGTTTGCCAGGCCCAAATAGCATAATGTGACTTCATGAGTTGAATTTCTGCAGCAGTAGTTTGAAGTGGGAAAAACACCCCTTTGCAACAAGGCAAAAAGCCTCAGCAGAAAAAGGAGACTTAAGCGGGAAGCCTCCAGACCAGCTCCACAACTGGCCAGCACGGTGTGGAAGGAGATCGACTAGGTCGCAGTGTTGTGATAAGTAACCAACCAAATGTCTGATACCATCTAGCAACATGGGCCCGTATTCCTGGCACACTTAAAAATTCCCAGAACTTTGCTGCTGGGGAGATTTAGATGCACAAAGGATACAGGAGTAGACTCCTGGAGTACGTCTATGCTGAGATGTAAAAAAACCTGTGGCACTGAGTCTGAGCCGGGGTGAGCTGGCTCAGCTCTGACACTGTAAAATCACAGTGTGGATGCTTGGGATGGGGCTCTGAGACCCTTCCCTCTCACTGCTCCTATTGGAAGGCTGTTCCAGAGCCTCGCTCCTCTGATGGTTCTATATCTTCTAATTTCTACATTTATTCATGGTCAGTTTATATCCATTTATTCTTGTGCCAACATGACATTAGCTTAAATAGCTCTTCTCCCTCTCAGTTGTTTTCCCCCGCCCCCCGATCTATTTTATAGAGACCCATCTTCTTTCAGCCTTTGTGAAATAATAATCCAAACCACAAGGCTTTGTTGGGAAGGAGCATTTGTGCAGCGTCAAAGCACTAATGTGCAAGGAAGATTTGTGGGTGACTTAGTGCACAGTAAATTTGGCTTGAGTTTGAAGCATTACAGGGCAGGGCAGTGGAAAAGCGCAATGCAATTGTAGTCCATGTATCCTGGAGCCTGGAAGAATCAAAACCCCCCTCTAGACAGCTTTGTTGCAGCCTCACCTATGATGTCTTGTTCAAACAGATCAATTAGAGGGAGTTTAGGGAAAGGCGACAAATTGACTTGTGAAGGAACATTAAAAGAGCAAAGGCCTACATTTTCAACAGTGGTTTTCAAAGTGGGTGCCTAGCTTTGTTCACCTGAACTAGAACTTTTCAGTAAATGTCCCCACCTTTCTCCCCACGCCCATCTGGAACTTTTAGTAAAGAAACCCCGATCAACATAATCCTGTGGCTTCCACACTATACTGACCCCTCCGTGGTCAGCTGTGCAGTGTAACCACAGGAAGCCTAATATCATGGCAAGGTCTACATAGCTTGCATTGCAAGAGCAGTGGTAGATGCCCCATTATGTGGTATATTTAAATCACGCCTAGACAAATGCTCTGCCATTGGCAGAGAGATGGATTGGATGATCTAGTCACTCTTCCACCTCTGACTTCTATGATCATCCTTTCATCTTACCCAGGTATTTTCAAAATCTAGAGTACATCACAGCTTAGCATATAATTTTATCAAAACCATCAGCACCCAGACTCCAATAGCGTATGCTTAAACTTCAAGATTTTAGATTTGTACTGTAATAACAATTAGGGAGAATTTTTATTTCCCAAAAATCTCACTTAGCTTGAAGTATAAATATATAAAAGAGGCTCATTGTTATTTGAACGCTTTCTCTCTAAAAACAAAGAGGAAGAAAGTCCATGCTCTCAGGAATTTGTTAAATGTGAAAATAGATATAAGGAATCATGAATGGTATTACCTTTGGAATATGCACATGTCCTGCAGTCACGGATCCTCATACAGGTAGTTCCACATATGTGAGATCTTGCCAAAAATGCAAGGAGCTATTTGTCTACAAATCTGAAAAGCAACTAACTGGCTCATGGTGGAGAGCATTGGAAATTGGATGAAGGAGACCAAATACTGCATAAAACCTCATTACCTGTCATAGTCAAGCCAGAGCTAACATCTTTACTTATCTACAATTACAGCATAGCCCTCCAAGCCCAATATACCTCTGCCCATTCTTCCTGTGTTCCTGGAAATCCCATGGTACCTACTCCATTAATGCCCAAGGTAGAGGTCTGGGCATCCACAAGATGTAGTCCAGAAATCACTCTTTACATGGGCAATTACTGGGTAGAATAATCTGCTTGTCCTGTATCTATGACAACACACCGCTGATCATTTTCACCTGTCCCGCTTCCTGTAGGTCAGTCCTCAAGTAGAGGGCCCCCAGGTAATAGGTAGATGGAAGAGCCCAGAGTTAGGGTTGATATAGGCAAGTTAATTGCAAATATCCTGAGTCTCTCTCATTCAGGTTTTATAACATAGAACAAGACATTGAGAGTGACCTTGTTTCAAAGGGCAGCACCTGCTCAGCTCGATGTGGCTATTTTGGGTAGGTAATGTGGTTTACTACTGTCTCTTTGAACCACTCTGGTGGTACAAAAGGACTATAAAACTATCTTGACCAGGATTTTGCTGAGGTGAGGGAGTCTCTTCATGGATTAGAATTAGCTGCACCAGCTCCATACCCTTCTCTCCCCCACCCAGAACTGAAGCATAGCCAGACAAAATGGGGCATAGTCAGAGCACCACTATGCCCTGGCAACTCCTGGTTGTCAGAACAGCTCCTTCATGCATGAGCAGACAGACAGAATTTACAGCAGATGGGAGACAACTCTTCGTTATTGCAGGGGCCAAGCCAGCCCCAGGAACAGGTGGAGTACAGCCACCTTTCCCCGCCTTCTTCCTGTAGGTCCTATACTGAGTAAATCTTAGCCAGACCCGAGAATCAGACTCCCAGAGCCACCTTTCCTATGTAATTATGCTGTGCATTGATTAAAGGATTATATAGACAGGAAAGATGAAAGCAAAACTGAAAATAGATTTTAATATATTTTAATTTAAAAAGTGCTTCCTATGTGGGTCATAAATAACATTAGAGAAATCAATAAATAAAGAACATGGAGACAATTTATTGCTTAAAGTCTATACCTTGCTTATTTCTGTCTATTTCTTTAGAGAGAGAGAGATCCAGAGATGGCTTGTCCTTTGACTTTTGTGAAAGCTAGGTTTAATAGAACTTAATTCTGAATATAAATAGTAATGAGGTCATAAGTGATGTTGAAATGAAGAAGAGGTTGAAGAAGGGTACAGATAAGGAATGGCATTAGTCTGATAAGGAAGTCAATAATTCCAAAATGCCAAAGATGAATCAGGCATTAAGCAGCTCTTCAAAAAAAAAAAAATCTACCAGCTCAAAATCAGGTCATAGTACTATGTAGCTAGCAATTTCTGCCACAGAACACGTCTGATGACAATAAAGCTGAGTACAATCTTTGCCAGCTCAGAACCATGCCAGTAACTAAATCATAGAAATAGGAGACAGGAAAAAGCATATACTCTGTGCCCCAAGACACACACACACACACACACTCTCTCTCTCTCTCTGTGTGACCCCTAATCACAAGGGCTTCTATCACATCCCTTGGATGTTAGTCCACTGTCAACTAGAACTCAGCCTGAACACAATTTATTGCTATAAATAAATTTAAAATATACATTGCAAAATTTTCCTTTTGGTAAATTTAATCTCATTAGTCCTAATTATACTTTGGTGTGCTACCTTAGATATTCCTCTCTTTCCATAGTGTTTACGCTTCTAACGTAATTATACACTGTTATTGCACCAGTCAATATCTTTTGTCTGTAAGATAGTTCATTTTACCTTTCCCCCTTTGTGTTCAAGTTAAATCTTTTATGAAAATCTCTGGTGAAAATCATCTGAACCAGATTCCCTAGGAGAATTTTCAGACACTTCAGAAATGTGTTCTCTTATTCAATCATTCAGTTCAATGTTGCAGTTGGCTTAGTACTCACGGTTTTTCATACAGGTGAATATTTGCTGTGTACTTGTTTTGCAGGAATGCCTGTTTTGTGTGGAAAAAAGATGGATTTGTAGTTAAGACACAGGACAATTGTTAGGGGATCTGAGTTCTACTCGCAGCTGTGTCACATGTTTAGTTCTGACCTAGAACAAGTCATTGCAATTTCTCTATGCTTCCATTTCCTCATCTGTAAAATGGAAATATTAATTCACACCTACAGTTTAATACCTGTAAATAATACACATTACAGGTATGGTAACTAAATTACTGCATGTTTGTAACTGATGTAGCGATTCTCTGCTGGAAGGCCTCAGAGAAATACAAATTATTTCTTTCTCTCAATATCTGCAGAAGTAGGGAATGTGCCCAGAATAATATTCTGCTACACCAAAGATTGATTTTCCCTAAACCAAAGCACATCTGCTCTGTGGCACCTCTATGGACACTGAAGGTACATGCACATTTACGGTGGAATGTAGAGTACAGGCGCTGCACTCCTAGTTAGCAAAGGCTAGTGGTGCCACTGAGGCACAACTTAGGGCACTAGAGTAGAGTGCCCTATACTCCAGAATCCCCAATATACATACCTTGCATGGCTCTCTGCACACCCAAGCAGTGTTTCCTACACCTACACTCTTATTTATAGCAACGTAGTGTTCTGCTCCAGACCCTTTCCCTGTTGTAGTGAAAGGCTCCAGCAGTAAAAGAGTCTAGTAGAGGGGAAAGGAACCAGCAGTTTGCCATTACTGGAACCTTTCCCCACTGTGTTCCCATTGCCTGAGCCCCTCACTGCAGCATATATCTGTACTCTACACAGAGCCGTAACTTTAGACACAGCCGGGGAAACATGCATTTGGAACTGAAACTTCACAGTAACTTTGCTACAATATGTGGGGAACAGAAGCTGAGAGGGGGAAGCAAGTAATACTAAAGGGCCTTCGGATGGAATGGTAAAAGAGAATGCACTTATTCTAGGCACAATCTTTTTGGGTGATGTAATATTTATTTGGTACTGGGTGTGTGTGCATACATGAGAGAGTGTACCAAAAACATTACAACACTAAAATGTATATATACTAAATGTAATTGTTTTGGTGGGTGTTACCCGTAGGCAGCAATTACACCTAAAATACATCAGTCAGAGAGAGATACTCAAGAGACTTGGACAAAACAGACCTTACTCATGATTCACTCGTCTTCTGAAATGAATGACACCTCAGAGTACATTCGGATAAACAGAACTAGCAAGACCATCTGCCATAATCCCACCTATAGACTTCCAGGTCTGCAGGGGTCCATGGCCATAAATCCTAAAGCAGGGACCATTAGTTCAGGAGCTGGTAATAGTCTAAACAGCCTGTAACATCTAAAGTATCAGTCAACATCTGGACCTAGCTGATAGAGGGCAAAAGACATTGGTATTCAATAGTCATTTGGTGGCCTCAGTCTAGTTCAAGGGCTCTTAAACTTTTTTTGCTGGGACCCCCTTTGACAATATTTCAGGCTGTTAAGGGCCCTCTGCCCCCAACAGCAATTACCACCCTCATCCCATGCCACCCTTACTGGCAAGTGTGGGGGCTGCTAGCTCATGACCTCCCACACAATAACCTCATGTTAATAACCCCCACAACCCCAGTTTGAGAACCCCTGGTCCAGTTACTAGGGCTTGATCCTGATTCACTGAAGTCAAAGGGAATTTCACCACTGACATCAGTGGGAGCAGGATCAAGCCCCTGGTGAACAGGCATCAAAACTAGAATAAAACGATGGGTCATCTGGTTTGAATACATTATGAAGGTATATGGCGTACCAGAATATGTAAGGTACAATACCGTTCCTTGGCAGTTAGGCATGGAGAAGGAGTTATTTTATTTCCACTGGAAATCAGTTTATGTACATAGTGATTGGTAGCTTGTGCAATATTATTTTATCCTAGCCAATGCAAATACAAAAGCTATTCTTAATCCTATCTCTTTTAATGCTCACTTGGTTCACTCTGTTAAGAGATCTGTCTGAGTTTTGCGAGTTAAAGCAATGCATTGTGTTAAGGAACGCTTCCTTGTATCTTTTCTAAATTAACTGTTTTAATTAGTCTTTTCTTGATATATTAGAATTGAAAACAGGAGTGCATGACTGGCCTTCTCTATACCATCCTTAATTTTATATGTCTGTTTGTTATTTCTTCCCTGGCTCGTCATCTTTTTCAAACTTAATTAATATTAATGTCGTAAATTGCTCCTAACATAGAAGACTGCTATGCCTTTAATCATGTTCATTATATATTGCTGGATCTATTTAAAATTCTGCTCTTTCCTTTTTGACAGAACGTGACTGAAATTTTAACGCAGTGTTCAAAATGGAAACGCACCACTGCTTTATCGTGTGTATGGACATTCCATTCTCCTCACTTTTAAAATACAGCCTGCTTGACTATTGTTGAATATTGAGTGGAGGTATTCATAATTATCCACAATCAAAACCACCATAGAAACTGGAACTGCAACTGAGGCTGGGCTTTTTCAGCAGAGAGAAACTGGCACTAACCTGTCTTCTCACCCTGGAGGTAATAACACAGCTCAGAGGTGATGCACACTAGTGATGCAACGGCCCAGGCTGTACTTTCTTTATCCAAACAAACAACAAAAGAATTTAGTCTCTAGGGCTATTGGTACAGCACCTTTCATAAAGATTTTCATTCAAGGATTTTAAAGATAATATTCCAACATGTTTGAGGGGGAAAAACACCTTTCCAGCACACTGGACCTTCCCTAAGGTCTGTGCCTTTGTCTGCAGCTGAAATGAATGACTCGCCTGTGTATGTCATAAAATATTCTTAGGCTCCAAGAGAAGATTGTTGCTGTAATTGATCATTGTGGAAGGAGGACGGCAGTGGATCATGTAATCCTTATAGTACTTGTACGTAATAGTCAGTGAATCCACTTCCCAAACTTCTCTAAGCTACCAGTGTACTGAAAGATATGAGCAAGAGACAGTCACAAAGAAGCTGCACTCTTCTGTGCGTACAAGTGAGTTTAGAATTTCCTTGCACTGCATTGGCCCAAGAACACATTTTAGGATTCTAGTAAGATCCTCAACTTAAAAAAAAAAATTCCACCCCAAATTTGGCAATGCTCCTACCAGATTGCCTAGAGGGATGATCCCTTTTGGTTTATTTGGTGCACACAGAAGTAATAAATCCAGACAACAGATGTAGGACTCCCCTAATTTAAGGCCATTCTTGAGTTTGGCCATCAGATTACAGAAAAATCAACCCACACCTGGTTATCTCCTATTAAGACATCAAAGTGGTTAAAAAGCTAAATAAGTAACATTGGGATTTTTTTGTTCTCTTGGACTTTTCCTGCTATTCCTTATGTACCACTTACAATTTCATTTGGGTGGGATTTCATTTTATTTATTCTTCCTATAGATTATTTCAGACAAGAAAATTGCAGTCAGAAGTTCTGTTTTTACTTTGTGAATTGTGTGTCTTTTTTTCCATGTGTGTGTTCATGTTCCTAATTGAGTCCTGGATTATAAACTCTTTAGGGTAGGGACAGCAATGTCTTCTATCCATAGAGAGTATCTACCATGTTGTGGGAACTACTGTTAATTCATCACTACCTATGCATTTTCTGCCAGTAGTTGAACATCATAAGCAATCAGAAGGAGGGGGTGTCTGCTTCAAAATGGATCCCATTGCAGAATCAGGTCCTTAGAAAGTAATTAATAGCAAAATTCCTTTCAAAACAGTCTTCTAAAAATGGAAATCAACTCAGAAATTCTAACATCACATCTGGAAATCTCTACTGACATGTAGGTTCCAGCAAACAAGTTTGGAAATCTGACAAAAAAATCTGTCTTTTGGGACTTATTTAATTACAGATTTTTATCCAGTTAGCTCCACTTCAGGGAAGCATTCTGACCTAATTTCTCTAACACTTTAACTCATGATGATGATTTACACATTTGTAAAAGCCCTGCCAATAGTGAGCTCATATTTCTGAGACCAATAGCACTCAGGTTCACTTAAATGCTATGTAACCTCATGGTGAGAATCACTGAAGTATAATAAATCACACAGATACCTCAATATGCAGATTTTATATTAATTGTCATATGTAGTAGAGTCCATGATCCTACAGATCTTGCTGGGTATGAATGATATGACAATATTAGTTGTGCTATGAGCATTCTTTTTCTTAAAAGGAAAACTCAGTGTAAGTGGCAGACTTTCTCCCTTAATGTAACCTCCACATAACAGCTATTTCTGAAGATGAACATTTTATTATTTATATTACAGATTCTCCAATTGAAAATGGGACTCCATTGTGCTAGACACTGTAAAAACAAATAGTAAGAAACAACTTATGAATTTACAATCTAAATAAGCAAGACAGAGAAAAGGCAGATGGGGAAACAGAGTCAGAATAGTGAAATGACTTGACAGTTCACTGGAAGAGCAAGAAATAGAACTCGGGTCTCTTGACTTCCAGCCTAGCATCCTAGCCACCAGTCCAGTGGCTTATACCTCAAAAACAGCTGGTCAACAGAGGTCTGAAAAGGACCTCTACTTTTTCCTACATGGTTAAATGATTGTGGAAACAAGTTCATATCTAAGATAAAAAATTACCTGCAGGTTGATTCACATGTCCGCATGATGCTATTGTCACCAGCTGAGATGACTGTCCAACATTTTATGGTGGTGCCTTGCTGCTTTAAAAAAAATGAGTGTATACTACTGATAACAAAAGCTCTGATACAAGTTGGATGATGTGTGGATAGTGAAGAGTACTAGAGCACATTTTATTGTCATGGGGAAGAGGCCTGGGGGAAAACTGAGAAATTATTAGCTTCACTATGTGTGCACAAGAAGGTGCTGTTTGTTTATAGGTATTTCTATGACACTCATCTGAGCACCTCATTTGTGTCAATAAATTAGGCCTCCCAACACTCCTCCATGGCAGAGAAGTACTATTATCAACATTTTACCTGTGGAATGTCAGACTTACCCAAGGTATGCAGGCACCTTGTGAAACAGCAAGAAATGGAATCTAGATTTTCTAAATACTAAGCCTGTGGTCTAACCACAAACCATGCTTCCTCACATAGATGTGCTGCTGCACCCACCTGACCCAGCATGTTCTTACAACTACCTGGGGTTTGCAACCTAAACAGTGGCTCTATCCATAATGTTTATTGGGGAAAACGGGAATACGATCCTTAAAAATGTAGCTGAGATTTTTGGCATTGCCCCTATATATGACTGTTCTGGTATAAGGTTAAGGTAATGAATGATTTATTTCTGGTAACCCACCATAATTATGAGAAGGTGAACATTTTTCCAAACCTCTCAAAGAAGAATAACAGTAGAAGCGGACAGGATGGATCTCTTGACGATTACCGGTTCTATTAATTCCCTCTGAAGCACCTAGCATTGGCCACTGTCTGGCTACTGTCAGGATACTGGGCTAGATGGACCATTCTTCTAACCCAGTAAGACCGTACTTATGTTCGTAAGCATGTTTGCACCACAGAAAGAAAAAATGTCATATAAACTGAAGAGTAAATACAAAGCCTGCAGTGTCTGCTCTAAGATCAAAGTCTAATATATCTCATGATCATTGGGGAGCAGGCTCATAAGGCATGTAGGACATGTCAGAAATTGATATCCAATTTCCAAATTCTTATTGGAAGCATTAGAAATCAAGTGTGATCCAAACATTCATGATTCCAGGCTTTGTTTCTAGGGTTGCATAAACAGAAAGTCCATTCCATACAAGCTATCTTTATTCTCCAATTCCCAATGCAATACAGAAGTCCAAAAGTCACAGATTTACTGAGACAAATAACATTTTTCCCCTTTATATTTATTACGCAAGTGGTATTGTTGGGATGTACTGATAATTAATTAGTTTTGCCTTTTTAGATAGAACATTTAATTATGCATGCTTCACACCTCACTAGAGCCCCCAAACAAACAAACAAAACCTGTTTTTGCTGTCCAATTGAATATTGAGACCCTAATGAGCATTCCCCAAGAGGAACTACCTTATGGTGTTGAAATAAACCACATT
The DNA here is from genome assembly GCA_007922155.1 of Mesoclemmys tuberculata. Classification (NCBI taxonomy): domain Eukaryota; kingdom Metazoa; phylum Chordata; order Testudines; family Chelidae; genus Mesoclemmys; species Mesoclemmys tuberculata. Next base: position 1,835,982 of record ML675624.1, on the reverse strand, counting down.
CACTAAGTTTTTGTTTTTGTTGTTTAAAAAACATTTCATCATAAATTGCAGTATCATTATGAATCAATGATTAAAGTTAAGGTCTTGACTTGAGCTCAATTATTCAAGCCCAATCACCTGATAACTATGCAGTTTTTATTGGTTCTGAGGCATCTTTATCAGTGACACTTCTCACTCTAATGAGAGAAACAAAAAAGTTACTAGTCTAGTCCCTCCCTCTCCCCCCCCAATTCCATTCCATTCAATTAGTATTGCTGTACAAAAAACTATCAGATTAGGAAAGTAAGCCTGGAGCATTCTATTCTATTCTATTCATTCTATTCTATTCTTGTTCAAGAAAATGACTTAAATTCCCCTCTTTTGAGAACTAGAAAAGTGCACTTTTCTGAAACAGCTACTGTATGATAACTTTAACTCTAAGAATAATTTATGACAAGTCTTCCTTTGGGAGAAGCTTAAAAACTGACAGTCTGTTTTGTATTACTGATTTTGTGTGTGTGTGAGATTGTGATTTTTGTTTTATTAATCACTTTCACTTCACTTCCATAGCAGCAGCAGCAGCAGCACCAAAACTCTCCTGGTGAACTTCAGCATCTTATCTTTTCTAAATCTGTTATTTCAGATCTATTTTTGCAAACCTATGGAAGATGCAAGTTTGGAGCTTTGGTTTCATGCCAGTTTTCACAACTTCTACAAATAGAGGTATCAAATTTGTCTTAAATTGAATTTGATGGAAAATAGCAAGCTAGACAACATTTTACATTTCATACATTAAGGCATGATTCAGTATGTGTTTAAGCAGATCTGGACCTTTGTGCATGAGTAGTATCCTTAACTTTAATGGTAATACAAACCTAAAATCATACACTTTCTTAAGTACCTTGCTGAGTCAGGGCTAAAAAGCAGTGTGTGCTTAAGTCTCCAGACAAGGAATTCGATACAAGCCACGTTCTGGACTATTTGATGATGGAGAGGGTCATCAAAAGAGTTTTATGCTTATTTAATGACAGAGTCTAAGGTTCTTTTTAACCTAGCCATCAGTAACATTAGTAGCTATTTTCTGCTCATTGGATTTAAATGGAATTGCAAGTCTTTAGAGATGTAAGAGCTAAAAATAAAAAATGATGCACAAATAACAATCCTGGCACACTAATTACATTTGATATAGCTGCTGCTGTACAAGAATATTAACTTAATGTTTAAATTGTTTAAAAAAGTGTATGTACCTATGTTGTACCGCTGTCTTCACTTGATATGTTATACACTATCATGATACATTTGTCTATGTAATTCTTTTAACTACATATTTGAACAATGACTGACATGCACTGCATTTTACATTACCCTCCATTGTGTTTCACATACTCACTGATTCCAATTGGCATTCACAAAGCAGCCACAAAATTACCACAATTATTGGAAATTATTGTGATTTAAACGCAAATGTACACCCCCTCTCTGCATACAAGTTCTTCGTACTAGAGAAATAAAGCAATCTGCTGTTTCAGCACCCAGTAAGAAAAACAGATTTTTCTTTGGATGTTAACCACACTGAGAGAATTAATTCTACTTATAACAGTGCTGGTGGCAGAGATACAGTAAATACTCACTTGGCACTTTGTCCAGGATTGTGCTTTTCAAAATTGAACACCTTGCCTGAGATAGGTTTGAAGCAGTCAAGTCTGATATATAAACATAGCATAAAGGTCCTTTTTCCTGTTTTTAAACCAAAATGCATTGTATGTCCAGCTATTAGAATCATAGAATATTAGAGTTGGAAGGGACCTCAGGAGGTCATCTAGTCCAACCCCCTGCTCAAAGCAGGACTAACCTCAGCTAAATAATCCTGGGCAGAGCTTTGTCAAGCCACAGCTTAAAAATCTCTGAAGATAGAGATTCCACCACCTCCCTAGGTTAACCATTTCAGTGCTTCAGCACCCTCCTTTTTCATAATATCCCACCTAAACCTTCCCCACTTCAACTTTAGACCACTGCTCCTTGTTCTGTCATCTACTACCATTGAGAATAGCCGAGCTGCATCCTCCCTGGAACTACCTTTCAGGTAGTTAAAAGCTGCTATTAAATCCACACCTCATTCTTCTCTTTTGCTTACTAAACAAGCCTGCTTCCCTCAGTCTCTCCTCATAAATCTTGTGCTCCAGCCCCCTAATCATTTTTGTTGCTCTCTGCTAGATTCTCTCCAACTTGTCCACATCCTTTTTTAGTGGGAGGGCCCAAAACTGGACTCAATACTCCAAATGCTGCCTCACCAATGCCAAATAGAGGGGAATAATCACTTCCTTTGATCTGTTGGCAATGCTCCTACTAATACAGCCCAATATGCCATTAGCCTTCTTGGCAGCCAGTGCACACTGCTGACTCATATCCAGCTTCTTATCCACTGTAACTCCCAGGTCCTCTTCTGCAGAACTGCTGCCTAGCTCATCGGTCCCCAGTCTGTAGCTGTGCATGGGATTCTTCTGTCCTAAATGGAAGACTGCACTTGTTCAGATTTCTTTTGGCCCAATCCTCCAATTTGTCTAGGTCACTCTGTATCCTATCCCTACCTTCCAGGATATCTACCACTGCCCTTAGCTTACTGTTAACAAACTTGCTGAGGGTGCATTCTACCCCATCCTCCAGATCATTAATGAAGATGATGAACAAAACTGGCCCCAGGACTGACCCCTGGGGCACTCTGCTTGTGACTGGCTGCCATTGTTCACTGCTCGTTGAGCCCAATGATCTAGCCAGATCTCTATCCAATTTTATAGTCCATTCATCCAACCTATACTTCTTTGCTTTTCCACTTTGGAACAGAAGTTTTAGAGTGCCCAACCATTGCCTTTTTTGTGTGGGTTTTGTGTTTTAAATTTAAATTTAAATTAATGTTTCACATTCATCTCATTGGAACCAACAGGTCTACTCCTTTGCATAAAGTTAAGCATGTATATGTTTGTGGGATTGGGGCCTTACCTTGCAGAAGCTTCCTTAAGTGTACAGCACCATGGATTTCATTGTACTGTTTTAGGGGAAGAAATCATTCTGAAGTGTTTGAACAAGTGGACTAATGTATTTCATAGCATGTATTAACTACAGAACCAATTTTCATCACATAAGCTTAACTACAAAGGAAAATTTAAGGCAAATGTCTGTACTATAGCATAACAAATTGGTATTTTGTGTATTCCCGTGAATTTAAGTGAATTTGACACTGTAAATAGAAGTGATTTTTAATACATTAAAACAATATCTTATGACCTAACAAATGAGTTATAATGGGTGTTTTTGTGATTCTAATGGGATTTTATATCCTAATATTTTAGCTTAGAAAAGCAGTTGTATGCAGTATATTTATTGTGATGGGCAGATATCCTAATCTAACTGTTGGAAAAACAAACCCACAAGAAATCTAATGGAAAAATGATGTTAAAATAATATTAAACTTCTCACATTAAGCCACAAAACAGGGAAATTTGGAGTTCGAACCTCACCTTGGCTGCACAGCTGCATATATTTTTAAAGAGCCACCCAAAAAGTAAGTAAGAAAATGCTCTGATGTGGGATAACAGAATCGGCCAACTCATGGTATTCTAGAAAGAAGGCCTTAAGTTAAGCATGTCTCTCTTTTCTTTTGTGGTTTGTCTTTGTGAACGTTTTCTTTAAAAAGTCAGCTTTAAACTTTCTAAAATGGGTAGGCGAGAATAGAAATAAATCACAGTCGCTCAGTATCATTTGGAAGCGCCAAGGATACTGGTGTTCTGCTTAGCATCCACGAAGTCATTATCACTGCAGTACTGTGCCCAAACAACAGCCCAGCCCGGAAATCTTAACATAATAAGCAGCAACAAATGTGAGGGGGAGCTGAGCGGTAAAAATGAGAGAACCAGAAAACAAGTCATATATGTAATGCATGCTGAATGCTACCATCTCTACTAATTCCGGCTGATTATTGTGACACAATTTGCAGCACAAATTACACTCTTTAAATCACTATACTTACTCCCACACCATGTTTTTAGGGAAGATAGAGTTTTACCATATGCTTGACTATCGCTTAGACGCTGGCGTTGAGTGTAAACATATATTATGCTAAATACAATGCCAATCGTTCTTTATTATAACCGTTGGAGGCTGCTGTCACAGTAACTTCTTATGATTAGATTAAATATTCTCATTGTTTATAACTAGGGATGGACCAACCACTTCTAAAAATAAAAAAGCAGGAACATGCCTAAACTTATCTATCCTCCCTTCCCACTGCATTTAGCAAAGCATGTCCATGACTCCCATTGATTTCAATATTAATAGTGCCATGTCATGATATAAAAGGTTTTAAATCAAGGATGCTTTTTATCTTCTACAATGGTACGTGTTTGAGAACTCACAATATATTTTTTAAGTTTTTTATTTCAGTGGGACTTTAAGGGCTAGATTCTCAAAAGTATTTAAGTGCTTAAATCCAGATTTAGGTATCTAAATCCCAGTTTTAGGCCCGGTCTACACTTACCTTCAGGATTCAGCAGCTGTCGACGGGAGATACGCAAGTGATTTACGTTCCCTTCAACATAGCGCTACGCCACTTACCGGGGTGGTTTTCCTGCGTCAATTGCTGGATCGACTGAGCGGGTTTACACAGACTGCTCCGTCGACCCAGAGCAATCGATCTGACGGCAGCGAATTTGCCACTGTCAGTGTGGACCCAGCCTCAGTCTCCACTGCGATTCACAAAACTCCTGATGAACCGTTAGGTGCTTAAACATACTAGGCACCTATGTTTTGGTGTAAAAAGTACCCTTGCCAACTACAATCCTCTGGGCATATGCATTGCAGCATCACTCTGGGCGTCCAGGTGCCCATCTCCCACCTAGAGCAATTCACAAACCAAGGGAACATAGGCATTTAACCACCTAAATGTCATGCAGGGCCCAGTCCAGTGGAATAGCCTGAACAGTCATTTGAGCAAGAGAGAGTGCTCAAACTTGAAAATGACTGTCTAGCCTGCTCTAGAGCACTCACGGAGGATGTGGGAGACCCAGGACGCAGTTCCCCTGCTCCTGCTTTAATTATTTATACACAGTGGAATAGCTTCAACAAGAGAGAATGAGGGACCCTCATGTCAGAATATCCCATCACCTAGTAGTTTGGGCATTCAACTGTGAGGTCACAGATTTCTGTTCAAATCCTTTTTTCTCCCTGAGGCAAGTGAGGATTTCAATAGGGAGTTCTCTCACATCCCAGATAAGAACCTTAGCCACTGGCCTAAAAGTTACAAAGGAGGATCTTCTCTGTCTCTCTTCCCTCCTCCTCCCCTTTGCAAAAATGGCATACGTGCCTTACTCCAGAGAGTTCCTGGCAGTAAATCACTATCAGAGATAGGCACCTATCTCTGTGAGAGTTGGGACTTAGAATACACACTACTCTGGTTGGCATCTCCCACTGTCTAGTTTAGGTGACTCCCTCCCTAGCATGCTAGTTTGTGTTAATCCCATTCTGAGGCACCTATGTCTTCCCATTCATTGTATAAGGAAACTAGGCATCCAACTCAGACTTTATGAATTGATTTTTCTAGTTATCTACATGTTATGTGCTATGATACTCAACATCACAATGCATCACTCTTTTGTATATTTGGGCCACCATGCTTTGCTGAATCAGGACCCTTTCAAGCCTTTTCAAAGATTCACTGAATGTGTTCTGATGTATCAGCATGAAAGGCAATATTAGAGTGGGGCAGTCTTTGTCCTTCTCAATCAAAAGCAGACAGAGCCAAATTCCACTCTCAGTTACATGGGTGAAACTCCTGTAACTATGAGCAGAATTTGGCCTACACTTCACCATTTTGCTCTTACCAAAGTAGGATGTGGATTGCAGGTCTAATCCCAGATTTTATTCTCTATTTTGGTACTTCAGTAATAAACTCCAGGCCACATCTCTGGTCCAGATGAATGTTGCATTGTCTCTTTCGGTTCTATAGTTATGCCAAGAGAACAGATGGATTCCATTTGTTCAGTTTGCAATTTTAGAAGAATGTAAAGGCAATACTTCATTGCACTCCATTTATTATTCAGCTACAGCAGAATTAAAACATAGTCACAAGGCATTGATGATCAGTGTTGAGTTTAACCACCTGAAGATATGCCAATAAGAACTGCTGAGTTAGTGTTATTGTACACAAATAAAGATCTATCTGTGTAGGTATTAAGTGGCATGGTTAAGTATAAACAGTACTCCTTTTTTTTTTCTCTTTTTTAAGAAAGTGTGCCTTTTATGTTATGCAGGGGGAAAATGGTGCTAAAATATTCATATTTAGCACCATTTTTCCCTAAATTTAGCTAAGTGTGAAATACTGTTGACAGAAAGAAAAAAGTTAATGTAAAAGCTCATGCAGCATATGCAAAATTAGGCAATGTGAGAAATTCTAAACAAGATTTCTCTTGGCATAACTACACCAGCGTACGGTATCTATATTTCATAAGGGACACTATGTGCAATGAGAAAATAATATATTGTGTTAATATAAGAATGCTTTAGGCTAGTGCTATAGTAGCTAAGTAGCTCCAATAGGTTAATGAACAGAAATCTAAAACATTAGTAATCTAAAAGAAATGCACATCTAGTGGATTCACTAACTTCTGAAAGTTGGCACTTCATACTGAAAAATGTTTTAAAAAATTAAAATAGAAACATTGCCTGTTATAACATAGCTGCAGCTCAGCTATGATCAAAGAAGATGACAGAAAAAAGGGCAATTTCAAAAAATACACTACTGTCATTTTCTTTAATAAACTCAACTGCCTTAATCTTACCATCAAAACCTTCTTTTATTACTCATTTGCCCTTGAACTGTGGTGGAATAGTAATATTAAATAGCTCAAAAGTATGAAATCTAATAATAGAAAGACTTTATGTCGTGTAAGGGATTCTGTTTTGGTTTCATGTGAATATTTTCACAATTTAGTGAAACTGCCTCATTGCAAAGGTCATAAATATATCTCCTAACTATATTTAATAGTACTCTAGAGCCCTTTAGATGCTGGGGAACCATATTAAAGTACTTTTTAAAGAAAAAGATTAAAAGTTCTGAATCAGTCTTTCGATGGAGCTAGACATTTTATATGGAATTCTAGTTTCCAATTCATTTAACTACTTTAAGCACTATCAACTTGAACTGTAAAAGCAGGACTTTGTATCTATCCTCAGAGCACCATAGAATGGACTTCAAACAGTGTTGTTGAAGGTTGCATTAGCCACTTGCCAGGACAGAGATGATGGGTTACACCTAAGAATGCACATAAATATTATTAAAAAGTAGTGCACATAGTCAGATTTCCTTGCTCTTTAGTTGTCTATTGATTTAAATCGGGCTACCTGCCGAATAAAATATTACTACTTGTGAATAAGAGAGGAAGAATCCAGCCCATACTTAAAATATGGAGCTGAGTAAGAATGCTGGTCCATTGATGCTGGCCACAGAAAGTACAGTCTGAATTAGAAGAGATATCTGCAAATCGTTAGCATTATTCCATATATGTAGGAGGAACAGAATCCGGAAAATTCATTGTCTTTGTTAATCAGGATGGCTTGTAAATTATTCTGACAATCTCCCTCATTTTAGCCATGCTCTCTACAATGTCTCTGAACAGACGGATGTCATAAGAAGCACTTCAAATTGCACTCATCTGCTTTAACACTTCATTAAAATTAAAATCCAGTAAGATGAAATATGCTAAATTTAACAAACACAGAAGGATTTGAGGAAAACGTTATCCCAACCTGCTTTTTACAGCTTGTGATTTGCAAAAACAAAGCAACACAACAGGGAATTAGGATTGACCTCATTGAAGCACTGTCCTGTAGTTGTTCTTCTGCACAGGCAGTGAATGCGTTGGATAAGCCAGATGTAGAACAATAAATTATTCTAACTATTCTATTCACTGCAAACTCCACTACTCTAGACTAGCCTAATCTCATTAAATTCTGTTTTATCTCTAACAACACTGTGTTACAGTCAAACCCGCTCAGGGCTATAGTCTGATCTCAGTGACTATGGTGTGACTGCAGAAAAAATCCATCAAAGTCACTGGAGTTGCTCTGGATTTTTACCAGTATCATTTGACATCAGAATATGGTGCAGTCTCTGTTAGTCAGCATCACAGAATGTCTCAGGCATCCAGCACAAATGCATTACTCCTAGGCATACAGTTAGTAAATAGCTGGTGGGTATGGTTAAAAGCTTCTGGCTAAACTTTGACCCCTCAAACTGGTGCCTAAGACAATTGGCATTTCTCTGAAGATCTTATATCTCCATCACAGGCCTCAAGGCCAGTTCAGAAATGGCTCTCACAGAAAGATTGCCCTGTGACCATCCTTTCTAGCGATAAAATCATAAACAAGCTTCGTTTTCATAAAGGAAGAGAGGTTTGCCCTCCGCCCCACCCCCCTTTTTTTTTCTTCTTATTCCCTAAACATGGCTTTTCACATTCAACAAGACCAAACGTATTTAAACTAAGCTCAAAACAGGCTCTTTCTTCTATTGGTTTAATTTGCCAATTTTGCCACTTCTAGTTGTCCACAATATGCAAATTCTGGAATTCCAGAACACTAAAGGTCTGATTCTGCTCTCACTTAAACTGGTTTAAAATTAGTGTAACTACGCTAAAATCACTGGAGTTACTTCAGCTCTAACTTACACCTATGCAAATCAGAATAGTTCCAATGTCTTATTCGCATTAACACCATTCTCCCCACGTTCTCATTTGGAACATATTTCGCACAATCTAGTCAGCTGAACTCTGAGAGCATAAATAGACAAAACTCTGTTTAGATCTAATAGCCAACAAGCTGCATCTCAGAAGGTCAAATTCCTAATGCTGTCATCTACTGAACTTTTTGTTTTCTGATTTGGGATAGAGACTTTTATAACAGACTCATTTAAATCATTTGAGTTTAGAAAGCACTTTAATTTCAGCCTTGAACTGACCCTGTTGTATAAAACTCTGTAGGGTTTTTCTGGCACCACAGCCTCAGGCTTCAGTCCGTTGCTAGTGTGTGCTGCATTATATTCTTTCAAATTCATCCCCTGCATGCAGTCTGTAATTTTCTCAGAAGAAGGATGTTTAATTGTAATAGTGCAGCTGCCATCCGAGCACACCCTTGTGACCAGTGCGTTGTCTCTATAGGCCCTCTTCTGTGCCCCTTAACAATCCAACAGATTTTCTCTGTGTTCAGTAATACACCTCCTTGAGGTCTGGTTTTATTGCAATTTGAGACCATTGTTCCTAGTTCTGTCATCTGCTACCACTGAGAACAGCCTAGCTCCATCCTCCCTAAAACCCCCTTTCCGGTATCAAATCTGGTAGACTTTTATCAAATCCCCCCTCATTCTTCTCTTCTGCAGACTAAACAAGCCTAGTTCCCTCAGCCTCTCCTCATAAATCCTGTGCTCCAGCCCCCTAATCATTTTTGTTGCCTTCCTCTGGACTCTCTCCAATTTGTCCCACATCCTTTCTGTAGTGGGGGGCTCAAAATTGGAAACAATACTCAAAATGTGGCCTCACCAGTGCTGAAAAGAGGGGAACAACCACTTCCCTTGATCTGCTGGTAATGTTCCTACTAATGCAGCCCAATATTCGATTACTCTTCTTGCAATAAGGGCACACTGTTGACTCATATCCAGCTTCTTGTCCACTGTAACCCCTGGGCCCTTTTCTGCAGAGCTGCTGCCTAGCCCATCAATCCCCAGTCTTTAGCTGTGCATGGGATTCTTCCATCCTAAATGCAGGACTCTGAATTTGTCCTTGTTGAATCTCATCAGATTTTTTTTTGGCCTAATTCTCCAATTTGCTTATGTCACTCTGTATCCTAGCTCTACCCTCCAGCGTATTTACCACTCCCTCCATCTCAGTGTCATCTGCAAACTTGCTGAGGATGTAATCCACCCCATCCTCCAGATCATTAATGAAGATGTTGAACAAAAGCAGCCCCAGCACTGACCCTGGGGGCACTCCACTTGTTACCGACTACCAACTAAACATAGAGCCATTGAGCCTGATGATCTAGCCAGCTTTCTATCCATTTTAGAGTCCATTCATCCAACCCAGACTTCTTTAATTTGCTGATAAGAATACTGTAGGAGACCGTATGAAAAGCTTCGCTAAAATCAAGGTGTATCATGTCCACCACTTTCCCCACATCCACAGAGCCAGGCATCTCTTGACTTGCTCTTGTTGACTGATCCTGATCACCTTCTTCTTTTCCGAGTGCCTCAGAAAGCATTCCTTGAGGACCTGCTCAATGATTTTTCCAGGGACTGAAGTGAAGCTGACTGATCTGTAATTCTCTGGTTCCTCCTTCTTCCCTTTTTTAAATACTGGTACTATATTTGCCTTTTTCCAAGCATCTGGGACCTCTCCCAATTGCCACGAGTTTTCAAAGATAATGGCCAATGGCTCTGCAAACACATCATGATTACTGAATGATTACTGGATGATACCAGACTAGATGGACCTCGGTTCTTAGCCAATATAATAGCTCCTATGATAGACAAAGTTTAAAAGGAAGACAAAAATATTCTACTCCCACATGTTATGCACCATATTTAGTCCTGATATTATAATCGAGTGATACCTGCTTAGCCAGTACTATGGCCAACTGTCTCCAAATACAGATAGTAAACTCACACTTTTGCTTCCCAGCAAGCATAAGATAGTGATTTTTTTATCACACAAGTTTACTTATTATTTATCTTTTGATTTATTTTTTACTATAAGTGAGAACAAGACTAGTTAGTCAGGTCAGGTCTGATAGAGACAGTAGCAATATGAGGACTTTGTGGGAAGCACCCAGAAATCTATAGTATTGTTGACAGGAGGACTGGAAAGAAAAATTGGTTTTATTAAGTCAGTATCTTCTTTCTAGAATGGAATGGAAGATCTTATGCCATTGGTTGTCAATTGGTTCTTTCACCAGTACAAAGGATCCATAGACAGTGCGAGATGAATTGGCTACAGCTTGCAGGAAGTGGGGAAAATGGAGTTCTTGTAGGATTTGGACCAGAAAAGCAACAACATACTGAAAACAATGTTTTCAATATACTCCTGTTATATTACAAAGTTCATGACTAGCAATGTTTTTAAAAAACAGTTTTGCCAGTTGTTTATTTAATTGAAATATTTACTAGTGTGATTTCTTACATATCCAATGAATTGTGAGATTGACTATTTGCATGTTATCCATTCCCATAGAAGCTGGCAGCAAACACACATGAGGAAAAAGAAAAAAAAAGCTAAGCAATGAAAATAGAATTGTCATATTTCATAGCAATAATGCTCTTATAGAATTACATATGTGAATGCAATGTGAATGTGTGCATTTATTTTAAACTAACTAGCTTAATCCAGTTTTGGAAATAAGTAATAACAAACATTTCCTATGGGAATAACATGAACATATGAACTGAAAATATGAGAGCTAAAGCACAGGTTTTGATTTGGAAGCATTTTGACAGTTCCTCAGTTGGTGTAAATTGTCAAGCTCCATTGACTTCAGTGGAGATATGACAATTTATGCCATCTGAGGAATTGCCCCTATATGTTTGAAACAGCACAGGTGTGCGTACAAACAATTCGAATGCAGAAAAGGGGAAGCCTGCCTTTAAACATGTAGCAAGGTGGATGAGGTAATATCTTTTTTTTTTCTTTTATTGGGCCTTATTGAAAGAGACAAGCTTTCAAGCTCCATAGAGCTCATCTTCACCTTTTGGTTTTGGTAAAAATATCAGTAGTGCTGAGGTGAGTTAGTCACTAAGTCCTATTTACGGAAGCAGTTTAGGCACTTAGAAGTCTAAGAGCAGGTCTTCACTAGAAAGTTTTGCCAGCATACTTATGTCAGTTAAGGGGTGAGATTTTTTTTTTTGCCAACATAACTATGCTGATAAAAGCTCTAAAGTAGATGGAGATATCAGTACAAAAATGCTGATATAACAATATTTACATGTTTATCTCAATATACTGCATCTGTAGCAGGAGGGTTAAACCAACAAACGCTCCTACCGTAGACTGGGCCTAATGCTCATTGAATGTCAGTGGAACTTAGCAGCCTAAGTGCATAAGACTCTTTTGAAAATGGGACGTGGGCTTCTAACTCAGTTAACTGTTTTTGAAAATTACATCTTGTATTTGTTATTAAGACAGAATAGGCCAGGTCCTTGGCTATTGCTGAACTACACACAGCAGATGTTGGGAGAGGAATGTGGAAAGTTGTGAATAGGGGTCTTTTACCATTCTACTCCCCTATTCATGCTTCCAGTGACTTTCTGCATTAAGCTAAGCATTTTAAAGGATCCTCTAACTTGCATCAGCTACTAACAGCTTCAGGGGTCCAAAATTGCAGCTGAGGATTAGTGTGATGTAGAAGCATCCAGACCAGCGGTTCTCAAGCAGGGATACACAGAGGTCTTTCAGGGAGAACATCAACTCATCTACATAGTTGCCTGGTTTTACAACAGGCTACATAAAAAGCACTAGTGAAGTCAGTGCAAACTAAAATGTAATACATTTTACGATGACTTGTTTATACTGCTCTATATACTATACATTGAAATGTAAGTTCAATATTTATATTCCAATTTACTTTATAATTGTATGGTAAAAATGAGAAAGTAAGCATTTTTCAGTAAGAGTGTGTGCCACTTTTATATTTTTATGTCTAATTTTGCAAGCAAGTAATTTTTCAGTGAGGTGTAATATGCAGGTACGCAAGACAAATCAGATTCCTGAAAGTGGTACAGTAGTCTGGAAAGTTTGAGAGCCACTGATCTAGACCAAATCATTTTTTCATCTGACCACCGACAGAGAAAAGAGTGATTGATGCAGAAGTGTTTATTTTACCATTATGCCACTAGCAGATCTTTCTGGGCTAAATGTATTGGCTCTATGACTAGATTTGCTGGCAGTCTGGCATAAAGTGGCTGAATCACACAGGAGAACCTCACTCAAAACATTCTACAGTGAGTAAACATTATCTTATCAAAATGCAGTGTTATGTAACATTATAAGCATTCTTAACCTAGGAAAATGATATGTGTAACCTACCTGCTATAGGCAAATATGTGTGTGGATGAAAATCAAAACAGATAAGGAAAAAATGAAAAGAAATAGACACTTTTCTATCCAAAAATAAAGCTATTTATCTTTTGATCCAACATCATACAACATTTATTTGATGTGATTAGCCTATAAAACATGCACAAACTTTGCACTCATTGCATGGCTATGTATTTTTACCTTATGAAGAGATGAGCTTTGATGTTGAATATTGTGAAAATCAGAGAGAGGATAGAATTAATCATTTCCCACAATAACCAGCTCATCAATGTGGCACACAAGATGTTCTGAGGCATAGCAAATTCAAGATCTCCCTTTTAACATGCATTCCACCAAATTCTTCAAGAGACACTTAGTTACCAGTAAGACATACAAAAATGAAATTATCTCAAATGACCCTATGAGAAAGAAAGAAAGAAGTTGGTTCATAATTTTTCATCAGACCATATGGTAATTTCCATCAAATAATTCTCTTTTAATATCCCTGGGAAAATTTTGCTTATAGTAGGCAGCCTGTTTTTGCCATCTTTTTTATTTATGTCACAGAAAACAAGAAACAAAGGACATTTGTTTGTGATTTATGGACATTATTCACTGCATACACAATGCTAGTGGGTCATATATAATTTTGGATATACTGTATAGTATTTCCCTGTAAGACTCAACAATGCAGAATTTTTCCTTAAATTCTTTGGCCTCTAAATGACTACAGGGATCAGCCATTTGTCTCTTGTAGAATATTTTCTGAGCACACACAATGAAACTACTAGAACATGTGAATGCTGTCATTTCTGTGTAAATGTCTTTTCTCAAAAACATCATTACACATCAATATCCGCACAGCCTTTTCTCTTGTATATTTCAACAGATCTAGGACTAGATTCTCAATTTGTATAAATTGGAATAACTCCATTGACCTATTGACTTCATTAGAACTACACTAATTTTCTTTAGCTGATGGTCTGGTTAAAAAGTCTTTCCCTCCACTTCCACTCCGATCCTCTGTGACAGAATGTACTTCTGTGGCCACACCCTACATATTATTGTAATACTCTTTATACAAATATGCCTTGTGAGATCGTGACACTGGCAGACCAGGTGCCAGCTCATACTGAAACCGCAGGTCAATTGACTTGTGTGTTAGTATAGATCAAAGTAATTGTTAAATGTATAAATGTATGTTGGTGTTTAAACCTCATGAACACTAATGGGGTGTTACTTGCATTGTTTTTACTTATCTGTATCCTATTATAATGTAATAGCAAACATTTACATTGGAAGTACCCCAGTAACTAAATAATCCATCAGACAAGAAAGAAATCTTGTGAAATGCAAGTGAAGAACTTTCACAGAGAAGTGCTAATTTCCAAGCAAGAGGTCATTGTGTGTGATGATTAGAGGTCAAAGACTCAAATAGCATTCCTCACTCTCCATCATCAAAGGAAAAGCCCACACAGGTAGTGACCCTGGGAGCTGGTTTTCTGTGAGAAGAAGCTATAAAAATGGATTCAGGGAAAGATCCTTCATCTCTAGACTGTTTGGACTCTTACAGAGAAGTGTATCAGATGCAAAGCAGAGATCCCCAGAGTCAATCTGAGTACCCTGAAAAGATTTTTTGGAAACTGGCAATTTATTACATTGCTGCCATCATTTGGAATTTGGCAGGAAAGTGGGCAGAGGCAAAATATCTGCATCTTCGGCCTTATCTGCGCCAACACTTACGCTGGCCAAACTTTTGTCACTCAGGAGTGTGAAAAAACACACCCTTGAGCAACATAAATTTTGCCAGCATACGCGCTAGTGTGGACAGTCCTATGCCAGTGGTAGACACTCTCCTGCTAATATAGTTATCACCACTCATTTAGGTGGTTTTATTATGTCAGCAGGAGAGCTCTCTCCCATCGACAAGCCCTCTTACGGTGGCAAAGCTGCGCCAATACAGCTGTGCCACTGTAAGTTTTAAGTGTAGACTAGCCCTTAGAAAAGAAACAGCATGGATTTCTCTTCCACACAGACTGCCTGTCACCTTGTTCCCAGCTGGAAATGCTTCTCAAAATGGGGACAAGGCTATTAAAAAAGGGGGAAACGACACTCCTTGTGATCCCCTCCAACCCCCAATCTGTACCAGAAGGGTCAAAAGGAAGCAGTCATAGGACTGGAAAAGGGGTCCTGACCTAAGAAGTTTGGTCAGTTAGACTACTGAAAGCACAGTGTGAGGAAACTTTGCTTCGAATTTAACGCTTTGAATTTAAGTTACTCATCAGCTGTGTCTTATCTTTTTCTTGTAACCATTTCTGACTTTTATGCTTTGTTAGTTGTACGCCCTTAAAATTTCTCTTTGTAGTTAATAAATTTGTTTTATTGTTTTATCTAATTCAGTGTGTTTAAACTGACGTGTCTGAGAAACTCCAGTTGGGGTGGCAAGTTATGTGTATATTATTTCTGTAAAAGCAATAACGAACTTTACATAACTTGTATTGTCCAGGAGAGGGCTGGGCAGTGCAGGACATAAATTTCGGGGGGGGGGTGAGAACGGAATCCAGGACTGTGGATGTATTGGGGTCACCCTGCAATACACCCAAGGCTGGTTAAGAGTCAAATTGTGGCTTAACCAAGGCTGGTTAAAAGTCAAATTGTGGCTGGCTGGCTGCAGCACACATTCTTAGTTGGGGGTGACTTTCATGCTGGAGGCTGTTTGTGAGCAGCCCAGACTGGAGGCTACAGCAGCAAAGTAGTGTAAAAGGCACCCCAGGTTAGACAGTGAGGGTGACTGGCGATTCATTAGTCTGAATTGTACCTTGTGTATGTCAGTCCCTTTCTTTCTTTTAGGTGATAATGTGTTTTTCCTTACCTTTTGCTTTGTAGGATTTAGGACATTAAACAACAAAGATTACCTCAAAATTCATGAGGGCAGGTGCTAGTTTTCCTTTAGCTTCCTAGCTGCCCTATCAGCAACACCCAGCCCCCTCTGTTGAAGGAGCAAAATGAGTAGGAATCTCAAGCGGTGCTCCACCATAAAAGAGTGCATTATAGTAGTACCTGACACCACCTTCTCAGGAGACAGGATAGGTCATGCTGACTCTGTGCTGGTGCTGTGGAGGATCCAAAACTTCAGCTGCATTTCAACCACTAAGCCACTGGGCCAGTCCCAACGCAGCTCTGATGACAAAGTTTAGGGTATGCCAACACTGACGGCGGTGCTGTGGGACCACCAGATCGATTCTGTGGGATCGATTGAGCGGCAGTGGAGACCCACTCATTCGATCTGGAGGTCGATGGTGTTAATCTACCCACGCAAAAAAGATTAGCGCTGTGTCGACGGGAGGGCATTCCCTGTCAGTGCAGTGTAGTGGGGACACCACGCCACTTAGAAGTTAGGAAGTTGATGGGAGATACGCAACCTGCCACCATATTTCGTCAGCAGTGCAGACCAAGCCTCCATGTTGATCCTAAGAACCAATCACAGCAGTGGCTACACTGGTATGATTCTGTGAGGGTTTGTATCTCTAATTTGCTGCCACGGGGAACTTTGAAGAATAAATAAAGCTTTCCTTTTTTATATCATTTGAATGGTGTTTATGAGGTTTATGAGGCTTTTTTTCATTTATCACGTTTTTTACACTACTTTCCTGGTAAACTCTGAAACACTGCTTCAGTCATATTTCTCTACCACATAAAGCTGTGCAGCAATCCCCAGCTAATGACACTTCCCTACAGCTATCACTAAAATTGCTCTTCTAAAATGATATTTTTAAAGGTATGGAGATTGAAGACAATTTTTCATAGCCGGTAGGGTAATCCTACTTAGATATAAGGCAGTGCTTTTGAAATCAATCACACAGCATGCTGTTTGACAGTATCTTGAATCTAATTATTTTTTAGTTTAGAAGAAGGTGAGAAACAAAGGAAACATGCACTTACGTTTATAATTATATCTTCAGTTTGTTATCAGGAATATAATTTAGGCAAAGGGCCACTGGGTCATGGAGCTCGGTTAGTAATTGCTGGTTAGCTGGCTGACTGCCTCAAGTTAACAATGGGGCTGATGTACTCAAATTGTAGTTATTACTGGGAAATATATGGAAATGACTGATGTTTGCTATTTCAGAAAATATTCCAACTCTTTTCTCATTGTATTTAAAATAAGTCAGCTGTATTCTTCAAAAGGAGCCAGAGGCTGGCAGCAGTGAAGATGATTAAACAACTGCTTATGGTAATAATTACTTCTGCTATGGCCTTCGTAGTTTATTAATTTAAAAAAAACAACAACCTTGCTTTTTAATAAGGAGGGAGGTTTATCATGATTTAGATTAACTGGTTAGCTTATTGGTCTCTTGAAACAGTTGCAAGAATACAACGCCTGGATGAAATTCTAGCCCAGAGTAATTTGTTTTAGCTCATTCATCATCTATAAGAATTTTGTGGCATTTGTTTGGTTTTGGTTTGTGTTATACAAGAAATGACTAAACTAACAAAACACAGAGGGCCTGATTCTGCAACCCTTACTGATTGAGTTGCGCTTACACGAGTAGTTGCACTTAATTGCAGGAGTAAATTCTGTTCGTTACGCCCAGGTACTCTTAAAAAAAATTTAATTGCTAGACTCAAGATACAAATGTCAGAAATCAGTTGGCCCTCCCATGCCTTTTTTTCTTTGAACCAAAGTCAAAAGTGCATGTAACCACACACATTTTGGCTATTGCTGTACTTTGCAGATGGGGACTCATATTTCATGAGCACATTTCAAAGCATTATGTACCTTTGATCAATTTGTTATATGACGTAGAACAGAGACTGTTGAACTCAAGTTAACTTAAGGTGAGTTTAACCGACTTAATTTACACTTTCCTTTTTAATATCCTATTTATACCTACCTATGAATGGACTGGATCAGAGCAACTTGGATTTATTTTGTAGCATGGCAACTCCTATTTTAACTATTGATAACTCTTAGCCAGAGCTTGGTATCTGAACACCCTAGATATATGTGGAAGTTTGGATTCAGATCTGGATCCAGATTTCACGGCTAGCCATATTCTGTATAATTAGCCAAACCCAAACCCTGGATCTGAACCCAAACTATATTTTTTCAAATCAGTAAATGGTGCTATTTCAGAGAATGTTGCTACTTCTGCTTAACTGATTGTATATTGTATAGCTCTTGGAGAAATGCTTATTATCAGCTGTGATGTAATTCTTTCTAGAAGCCAAACATATCATCAGCAAATGGTTTTCTGATTTAGTTTTTCTCTGGCTGATTGATTTTCCTAAATATAGCTGCTGTCTACAATTTATGACCACACAAGCAAGTAAAAATATTACTTGGTATCTAAAACATTACAATCCATAAAATTTGAATATGGATCTGTCTTTTGTAACTATGGCCCATTTTCAATGTTAAACCTTCCAGCAGTTTATTCATGTCTGGTTTAATATTATTTTGGTAAGCCTTTGTAAACAGCTTGTTTAGATACATAGGGAGCAATAGGAAAATATTGGCTCTAAGGTAGTCTGCACAAAGGTATATCCATACTTTGCAATCCTGCACTAATCTTCATGTAGGAGGTTTTTGCCAATATTTGGATTTGGCCTTTTAAAGAGCTGATCAAATTATCCATAATAAATAATTATCATCTAACAAATTTAACCCTTTTTTCTGTATGTGAATTATCCATACACAGGTCATGATTTTAATTAATATGTGTGCTCACAAATATTCAATCTGAACAAATTTTAACTTTCTGGTTAACTGGTTACTATACATACGCAATCATTATGGGTTTTGCATGACTGGTTATTTAAGTTTCAAAGTATTGTTTCTTTTTTCTTGATTGGGTGAACTAAACTGTAAAGTGGAATCCCTTTTTCAGTTTTTGCAAATGATCCTACCTTCGTAATTGTTTAAATCAAGTGAGTAGATAATAAAGAATTTTTCAAATTGGCCATGATAATATTTCCAACATGAAAATCCATACAATAAATCACAGTTGAATTCACAATGCTTTTATTTCCCACAAACATATTTGCAAATAAAAAGCACAAATAAGGGAATCAAAAGTAATAGCCAAGAAAATAGGAGGATGTTATTCAAAAGATGTTTGTGAATACTTATTTATGGAATTTACCCAGCACCAGCTTCAGGTCTAGCTGTGGTAAGTCCTGCTTTTTGACCATATAGTAAAACTGCAGAATTTGTAACTGTTGCAATGGAAATGTTGAATGCTGTTTTGCTACAGCTTCCACAAAGAGATTATGTACATCCGCTACTAGGACTAATAGCTTGGGAAATAGCTTTGAAATATGTCTCAATAAAGAAAAATCTTGCAAAAGGGAGTGTGGAGGAATAGCCTCTGCTACATTACTCTCTTGGTGATTGCTTTTTAGGAATGACGTATGTGAAATAAAGCATTAATGGAAATTGGAATTTTCTTGCAAAAGTCTCAATACTACATATGTTTATGGGGATGGGGGGAAATAAAAAGAATACATGCATGCTTGGTGGATTTTTGGGGGAAACCATTTGTGCTTAATATATTGGGGAAACAGTTGAAGAGCAGGTCATCCATATGAAATCATGACTCCTGTAATGCTGCTAAGGTTAGGTAGACCTAGGGTGATCATCTTAGTAAGTGTACGTTGCACCCTAATTAATCTATCTGACCATTTCCCCAAGACTGCAAATATTTTTGAAGATACTACAGTGTTGTCAACTGAAAAGTGTATGCTCTCCCTACGTGGTGTGAATAATCATAGCATTAAGCCACATGGGATGCGCTTTACTAAGCTTTTGGTACGTGCTTTTGGAGCACTGTGAGACTCTTGAATGAATACAAAGTGCCTTCCATAACCAGAGAAGAGCTGGAAAAATATAATGAAATAACTTTTCATCAAAATATGTGTGTTCTCAAGTCTGTGAATCTGGAGCAATTTTATAAAATATAGAAAGTCTTCAAACTGTCTTTAAAATTATTTTGGTATTAAGAGGAGCGTGAACATTCTAGTTTTGCATATTATGATCTGTTGGTTGTGACTGGTCAGATAGCACTGGAATTGACTGGTTGCAAAGAGTCAAGATAGAAGAGATTTCTTTTACCTGTTTGCTCAGCAAAATCAGGTACATTTGTATGTAATTTCTCTGAGTCAGGGGGATGGTGGGACGCTGGCAACTGGGAGTGATTATGGCCTGGCCTGGCCTGGCCTGGCAGCCTTCTGACCCAGAAGGGTTCCACCAACATTGTCCACCAAAAATGTTGTATGGAGGTAGCAGGCCATCAGTCCTACCCAATAAAAAGACAATATGAAACAGGGCTGCTAGAAGATGAGAGAGGAATTGTGTGGCACTCAGAGCTATTTTAGGTTCCCCCATAACTTGATCCATCATTTGGGCATGATGAGACAGGATTTTCCCCCTTAAGAAAGCTGGCATCAGTTAGAACAGCCCTTAGACTGTTTTAATTTGCTCCAGGGCTGGGACCAGCACAGACTGATCCAAAGAATAAGGAAGCCACAACCAGCCCCTTGACAGACCTCATTCAAAACTATCTTGTACTGAGTATATCTCAGTGTGGTAGACAGCCTGACCTGCACTGTATTGGTCACAAGAGTGAGGCTGTATTTATATCTTTGGGGGCTGGCTGAGAGCAAAGATGCTGGCAAATATGTCAGCAAATAAGCTGACACATCACAGCAGTAAATAACAATGAACATTATGATTTCAACCTCTCTTCTCTTGTTTTAGCTGGCAAAAGTTTCCAATTCACACCATCTTGACTGACACCTCTTCTGAGTCTGTCAAATCCCTATAGGCCAAAGGGGGAAAAGAGAAGAGGAATTCACAGTTGCTTGACCATTAGAAGTGTCACAGGAAGTGCCCACTAGTGAAAGTGCAGCAGACTGCATGCCACTCTTCTTTGGACATTCAGGTCACATTAATTTCCAGCCCCAAGGTGTTGGACTTCACCTACTCCATAGAAGAAAAGGCTGAAGACTTCGGCTAAGCAGCCAGACTTCTTAGTCTTCTTCTCTCTCTTGTTTTTCTAGTGCTTGGTTATGCTGATTAGCATGAAAGAGACAGTAATCTTCTCTCATCAGGATTTTACAATTGTTGGTGTCTCGGGTTGGTTCTGCAGGATAGCTACAGCATGGTGGGGGAACTTCAGGAGCTCAGACTCCAGTACAGATCCTTATGCTACTTCAGAAGGAGAAACCAGAGCACATATATATACACAACTATGGTGACTTTCATCCACTTCTGAACATCTGTGTCTATGTACAATGGCTATCACTAGAAACATGGACAATTACCAATACACATTATTTATGCCATTTTCCATTGTAAATTTAGGAAATACCATAAATGTAATTATCATGATGGAATAATGGCCTAATTTTCAAATTAGTTCCTGAAGCTCTTAAGTAGTCAATGAGAGCTGCAGGTGTTCAACACATTTAAAAGTGACCACAAATGTCCACTTTTTAGTAATCTGGGCACCTTTATAGTACAGCTAAATACTATAGCCAATTCCCCTATGAAGCACACACTTTAGTGTTCCTTCAAGTGGCCATTAAAGTGGGTTTCCCCTTTCACTCTAATAAAAGATACAACCAGCACTTTAAATACACTAAATTGAACTGGAAGCTGGTACAAAATTCTCAGTTCAGTATTTTAAATAAAATAACATTCAAAAGACCTGGTAAAAGCCTTGGAGGTTAACAGAAGAAAAACAGATTAAGATGGGAAGCAGTGCTGAAATGGGGAGGAAGTACGGACTTCAGAGATTTAAGAACTGTAATTTTTTTAGCACTGAGCTGGTTAAACAAAATGTAATGACGTTGTTTCAATGTACTAATGGTAAGTTGTTGAACTCCCAGGACTGCTTGAATATAATCCTTTTGTAAGGGTATTTGCAAATGGTTTTGTTTTATAATAATTGTATGTTTTTATTGAATTGAATACTAAATGCCATCAATCAAATGGATCATTGGTAATAAATATAACAAAACGTGATATTTTACCTAAAAGGAATAAAGCTTGCTTCCTAAATAAGCCATTTAAACCTGCATATGATTTGATCCTTAAGTCCCTTTTAAAACTTGAAAAGAGGACAATCAGCAGGTAGAATACAAAAATCTGATAGGGGTTTAGGATTCTTGGTTAATGGTTGATGAGAATTCATGCTTCACAAGTCTCTTGGTAATTAATGTCTTAATAACTTTGGTAAAATTAATAACAATTGCATTAAATTATGTGGGACTCTAATTGGCAAGCAGTTGTACTGCCTGTGGGCCAGTGCTACAACATTCAGTCCAATGAAACCTTTTGTAAGAGTAAGCATTTTCCTCACTGTCATTCACCTTTTTTTCCCTTCTCTCAGCTATGTAATCTACTTTGTGCTGTTTGTCTGCTTGGCTGCCAAGCTCCACCGGCAGCCACATTTTACCTTCTGTTTACAGTTAGTTTATAAAATAGTTTTAGGACCCTTTGGAATTGGAGACAGCATAACATAAAATAACATTGCATGCTGAATTAAACATTTGTTAAATCTCCTTCCAAAGTCAGGTGGCATTACTGAATTATTTACTAGTATATGAGGAACAATAGAAAGAAAAAGGCAGAATAAAAACTACCAAGAATATATTACATTATTTTTTCTTGAGAAACCACTGCAAAATTTTTTAAGAGTGCTTGACCAAATACAAAGCATAAAATTGCTTTGGTGATCATGACCATTTTTGTTCATTTTCTACATACATTCATATGAATGATATTTTGTCCAAAAGGAAGTTAATGGAAAGCAAAATCTTTTGTTAAATTCTCACTGGGAAAGTTCATATTATTCTCTTGAAATCTCTTGAACACACTCAAGGAACAGATACAATACCATCTAACTTCTTATACTTATAGAGTTTTAAGGCCAAAAGGGAACACTAGATCATCTAGTTTGTCCTGTGTATCACAGGCTACCAACCCACCAGCACCTTCACACTACAAATCAGCCCATAGGAAACGAACTTCTTATCTGCCAGAAGTAGAGAATAAGAGGGACCCAGGTGCATCAATGCCCAAATCCCCTACAATGGCAAGGAACTGATAGTGAGACATACCCAGACAATCCCAGCAAGTGACCTGCATTCTATTCTGCAGAGGAAAGTGAAAACCCCTCAAGGTCACTACGAAGCTGACCTGGAGGAAAATTCCTTCCTGATCCCACATATAGCAATCAGTTAAACATAGAGACTGTAAGGAAGAAGCAGCCAGCTAAACATCTGAGAGAGAATGGCTGGTGCCACTTCAGAATACTAGCCCACACGATCTAGTGTCTCATCTCCAGTCATGTTGTGTTGATAACACCTTTTTTCAATTCCCTATAAGCTCTTTGCTATCTCCTAATAACTGTTTCAACATGGTTATTCAGCCAGTTGGGTCTGGAGCCTTTCCCAACAGATTTATTTCCCTTGCTTGGGAAGCAAGATTGCTTTTGTATGGTGGTTTTAGAGAAATTCCAAGCCTCCTCCACAAATTAAGTCCTTGAGCTCGTCAGTCCAGTTTACTTCTTTAATTAATTCCCTTAATTTCCCAGTCTTCCCTTTTGAAATCAATAATTTAAACTGAATTAACTTGTGATCACTCAGGCCAAGGTTATTTCCAATGACCAGCACTTCTATGATGTCCTCAGTAGTCACCAAAACCAAGTCTAAAATTGCATTGCCTCTTGTTGGTTCAGTGATGATTTGATGAAGAAAACTATTGTCTATCACATCCAGGAATAACAGGGCCCTATTAGTAGCACTTATTCTCCACTTTGCATATAGGAAGCTTAAATCTCCCTTTATGGCATACAGTCCAGCATATGAATGCATATGAAATTAGCTCATTCACATGGGAATACATATTTAATGAGCTCATTCTTATGGGAAGAAGGTTCAGAGGACATTACAAATGCAGCATATTACACCATTGGAGACCTAAAGGAGCTGAGCACTCTCCCATTGAGTAGAATTGAGGGTGCTGAGCAATTTGCAGGACTGAGCACCTGGGCACTCTAGGCAGAAGTTGACGTTCTTGTGCTCTCATAACCAAAGATAAATGCAGTAGGTGTATACTGGAATGGAGGTGGAAGGGAGTAGAAACAGAAGAATAAATTATAAGAAAGACTATGCTGAAAAATACTTTATAGATATAGATATAGGCTACAAAAATATAATGCAGATCTATTTAAGATATCAATCACCACACATTAAGTATTTAGAGAATAAGCTCAAAAAGTGTCATACTCAAATCTCAGTCATTAATGAGGCATACTTTATGTAGACCTGAAGAAAATATTATAAGTGTCCTCTTCATTCTATTTAAATAAGAGACAGAAAAAAGATGAAGTTGAGAATTCTCCTCATTAAGTTGTAATTCTGCCCTTCAAGTTAGGTAGGCTCCATTATTATGAGCTAGTTTTAAATATCTATATTTTGCAAGAGTAGCTTCTTTCTAAAATCAAATACTAATAGATGTGATGGAAAACTCCGAAACTGACACAGTTCTAGAAGGAAATATTTGACCTTACTAGAATCCAACTGTGATGTTTTCACCCGGAGAAAAAAATAAACACTAAGAAGTGTATACAGTAAAAATGTCTTCATCGGTAAGTTGGAATCCAAAACAAACATAATCAAAATCTGAAGAATGATCAAATCCAATAAAAGAAAAGTGATCAGTTAGTATTATTCACAACACACAACTACTACCAAAAAACATCCAACAAAACATGAAAAAAACAGTAAGTGTCTGGTTTAAAGATGTCTGGCAATGCAAACGTAACACTAAAACACTGTCCCTAATTCACTCCATTGTGTTTAGATTATGGGATTTAAATTGTATGTTATCTTCTATTGTTTGAATGTACCCAATAGTAGGTGCAATACAGTAACTGAAGGGCGGAATGAGAGCATCTCTATAGCTCATTTCATCAAGTTATTGTCCGTTTAAACTGGGTTCTTAAAAATGAGAAGGAGATTTTGGTGTGAATTTCCTTCTGTTTTTTTCTTAATTTCTTGTTCAAAGATAACAATATTTCTAGGAAATACCTGGGAGTCTGCAGAGAGCTTTTCCAGTAAAATAATATCTTGTAATTTAAAGTGCCTTTCACCTCAAGAGACTTCAAAGTGCTTTACAGCCAAAGGGTCAGATGCCACTCTCTCTTCCACACAGGAAATCAAAGGAGCATAGAAATGGACAGAAAGGTCAGGAACATTTGCAGACAGCTTGTGTGCAAGTTCTTTCCTCCTTTGAGTTTATGGAAGTCTCTTGGGCCTTTCAGGACTGTGCTTTGGATGTGGGATCATGCCGGCCTGGGACTGGGATGGGAGGAAACTGGTGTGCCACCGTTCTGTATCACGATCCCCTCTAACCTTCAGATTTCTCTGCAAAAGTTCACCTGAGAGTTAATTTCCCCCTCCACGTCTTCTCCCCAACTTGCAAATAACAGGCACAATGGGGTAGTCAATGGACGTGCAGCTTCTGTTTGAGCATGCTCCCACAATGGGACTGGAATAGCTCTTTGTGTGAATACTCCAAGAGTTGTAAGGATGGAACTGGATTTCCCAGTGCAGCTCAGAGAATTTGTGTAATAGAAAACCATACAAGCTTGTCCCATGAAGCTTTTGCCCTGAGGATAGAATTTGTTGGGATCCTTGCATGGGTGACCATAGACTTTTCCCTTTCCAAGATTCTTTTCTCTGGAAGGGAAATATCGACCTATATACAGGGATCTATCATAAGTGAAGTGCAAATACCTGTCAGATGGAATGCAGTAGCTATCTAAGAGGGCAAAGGAACATTATACAATGGTTTGGGACAGGAAATGAAGAAAAATACTACAGCTAGTTGATATTGCAGTGGGCATTTTTAAAATGTATAATACTGTTGGAAAAATACAAGATTTAATGACTAGGCCAATCATAAACCCCTAGATCAGTACACAGAGAGTTGCCTCGTATGAATATATCTGTCTGCCAGAAGATGGTGTGTATTTCATCTCTCGCAGCTTTAGTTGTAGATACACATACATCATTCTGCTTTCCTTCCCCAATTCCTTCAGGGAATCCTTTGGCTGCATTTACTTTTCTGTGGACGCTTTTCCATTGTTGCTCCTTTATGAATAAATTTCAAAGACAGAAATTGATAGCTGAAGTTTTTGGCAGTGCAGCTCCCAGTTTAGCTGGAAGGGGCAGGAAGCCCTGATAGATGTGCAAAGCTCTACTACACGCTAAGCCCTGAGATTTTCAGCACTTCTGAAAGATGGCGTCTTCAACATCACAATGCCATCTTACACCATGCTCAGATATGCTTTCAGTCATATGCTGAAAGGGAAGAATACAACTTTCTAATAATATTCCTGTGTTCTTCAGCCACCCAGATTTTTCCTGGAAGCTATTCCATTCACATTTGATTACATACGACTATGCTTGACTTGTCAGACCTGACAAGATAACAACTGTAGGTGAGATGGTTGAAGAGACAAATAGAATTAAATTCTATTTACTTGAGGATGCATGAAAACTGTTAAGATCTAATGTATAAATCAGAGTTTTAGGATTTTTTTAAAATGTCTTTATTTATGTGATAAATTGTACGGGTACCTTTCAGGCTGTTAGTCTATCTTATAAAGTATTGTGAAGAGCTAAAGTTTGACCTGATAAATTGTAATGGCTCTTTGAAAGACTTCGTTTGCTAAATTCTTACTCAGAGCAAGGTATTTATGGATAAGTTAGAATTTATAACCTCCTAAAATTGGGTTTCACATGACAGATCCTTTAAACGCTGTGGTATGAATGGCCATTTGCCATTTACTTTGTTAAAATTATGTATTCACCAGCATGGTGAAAAGCTTTCTGGAATTTATAAATTGTTCAAATTCCACAGTTCCTAAAAAGAGGGCTATCTGGAACTCATCTAAAAATTGGTGCTGAAGACAGAATCAGCCATGTACAGAAAAATGCTGCTAAGTGACATATCAAATTATTATTTTCTCACTCCAAACGAAAAGTTATGGCTTTTTTACTATTTGATTTTTTTAACCACCAGCGTGACTGAGAAAATAATCCCAGAGACAAGGTAGGTGAAGGTCCAATATCTTTTATTTCTGGTGGTGAGAGAAAAAAGCTTTCAAGCTTACACAGAGCTCTGTATCATGTCTTGGAAATATACTCAGAGTGTCACAGCTAATACAAGGTGGAACATATTGTTTAGCGTAAGTAATCAACACATATTTCAGATACCATAGACCATGGAAATGAGAAACACACTTAAAATTTCCTTCTCCAAACAAGGACACTACACTAGAGAAGTAGATCTTCATCATGGAATGGGCCACCCAAATATCCTGAGAGAACCTGCTTCAATACAGAATTAAAATTCCCTCTGACCACAACATTCCTAACTGTCACTTACCACCCCACTGGAACCATACAAGATATCACCAAACAGTTACAACCCATTGAATCACAGAATATTAGGGTTGGAAGGGACCTCAGGAGGTCATCTAGTCCAACCCCCACTCAAAGCAGGACCAACTAAATCATCCCAGCCTGAGCTTTGTCAAGCCGCACCTTAAAAATCTCTAAGGATGAAGATTCCACCACTTCTCTAGGTAACCCATTCCAGTGCTTCATCACCCTCCTAGTGAAAAAGTTTTTCCTAATATCCAACATAGACCTCCCCCACTGCAACTTGAAACCATTACTCCTAATTCTGTCATCTACTGCCACTGAAAACAGCCTAGTTCCATCCTCCTTGGAACCCTCTTTCAGATAGTTAAAGGGTGCTATCAAATCCCCCCCCCCACTCTTCTCTTCTGCAGACTAAACAAACCTAGTTCCCTCAGCCTCTTCTCATAAGTCATGTGCTCCAGCCCCCTAATCATTTTTGTTGCTCTCTGCTGGACTCTTTCCAATTTGTTCACATCCTTTCTGTAGTGGGGGGCCCAAAACTGGACATGACCATACTCAATGGGGATCATTTCCTGAAAGAAATCTTATGGGCCTCCTCTTCTGGCCTTCAAACAACCCCCTCCCGCTCAATCTCTCCAAGCTCATCATCAGAAGCAAGCTCACCACAGACCAGGACACACCAACTCAAAGCTGCACCAGAGCCTGCCAAAACAACAGATGCAAAACTTGTAGACGTATCTCCACTACTATGATGATCAGCACTCCTCACCACACATCCATGGGTCAAGATCCATGCCTATCACATGCCTACACATGCCTATCACAATATGTGGTGTACCTCATCGAGTGCATTAAATACCCCAATAACAACTAGGTGGGTGAAATCAGACAATCATTACACTCTTAAATGAACTCACCCAGAAAAATGATAAAAGAAAAGAAACACCATAACACCTCGGTGAACACTTTTCATAAATTGATCACTTTATAGCTCTCTCAGTTCTCATCCTCAAAGGAAACCTGCACAATGCCTTCAAAAGATAAGCCTGGGAGCTCACAATCACTAATTATTAAAAATCCTTGACTGAATAGAGATACTGGATTTATGGCTTATTACAACAATCTATAAACCATGTAAAACCTTTCCCCCTAGTTTTTTCCCCCCTTTCCCCTCAGTGACTGAAGTGGTGTTAATGGGCCACTTCACCTTGAATTGTCCCTTGAAATATGTTAACTACTTATACTAAAAATCTAACAATCTGAGTACATTTCCCAGACCTGAAGAAGATCTCTGTGTAAGCTCAAAAGCTTGTCTCTCTCACCAACAGAAGTTAGTCCAACAAAAGATATTACCTCACCCGCCTGGTCCCTCTAATATCCTGGGACCAAAATGGCTACAACAGCACTGCATACAAAAATAATCACACCATGTAAAATCTTCATTTATCTGTACTCTAAATGAAAGAAAGTATCTTTAGAATTCCTTCCAAGGTCAGGCTGAATGCTTCATTTAAAAATATTGACCTAAGTTGTGCAGGCTTGAGCACTTCGAATTAAATCAAGATTCCACTGGAGATCTTCCAATCTTCTGTCTGGAAAATATGTAGGAAATAACAGTTTTGAGTTTTTCCTGTTATATTTTTTTGGCTATGTTAAACTTCGTGTTCTCTAAGCTAGAACAATATTATTGCAATACCATAAATCCTCTTAAAAAGGGGTGAGGTACTGATGTCATGACTAAAATTGAAAAACTTGATTAAATATAGTGCAAACTTTTGTTTAAGTCTATGTCCGCACTAGATAATGTGGAATAGAACTAAGGCTGACAGAGGACAAATGTTATCAGCTTTGCTCAGTGAAAGCTGTGCAGATACTATTACATGAATCCTGGAGACTGTGACAGGGTACATGATTAAGGAACTTGAGACACAAAACATTTAGATTGTGAATACGAATGGTTTATTGGTGCACCAAAGAATTAACCATATGCACAAAGAACACTTCAAGTATATTTCTCTGGCAATGAAACTTATATTATTAACATCAGGCAGTAACAATGGACTTTGATCATGAACAACTTCAGAAAAAGAGTAATACAGATTTGAAAATTAAGCCAAATATTTTTGATGGATTATAAATAGGAGCATTAAAACTGTAACAGTAAAATTTGAGATTCTCTGTTTTTAAACAAAGCCTGAATTAATTCATGCAATGCTACTGAACTCAGTGGATTTTGTCCAGCATTATACACAACAAGAAGAATTTGTAACAAAAAGCTTAGGTCCCTGGAAGGTATATTGCATGTGAAATATTTTTGCATTTTTAAATGTTATGCTCCCAAAATTTCAGCTAGAACACCGACAAACCAAGCTTGAAATTTGAAAAGTCATTCGAACATTTACTATAAAGTTTTGCAGACATCTTAATAGCAACATTTTAAAGAAAATGTTAATAATTTAATAATAAATTAATAATAATTATTAAAATGTCTCACATTTTAGATTATTGTACATACTTGAAAAAAGGCAAATTATGACTCACAGTAAACGTGGTTATCTATGCTTCACCCAGCTCTAAGCTCTACTCTGAACATAATGGATAAAAATCATTGAAATGAGCTAGGCAACTAGATGGCTTAAGAGTTACGTAAATCTCACTAAGCACTTATCTGCATCTTTTGGCTCCTACATACCACTGTAAATCTGACCCAATACCTTTTAGCATTGAAGCCTGGTATTTAAGAAAATAACATATGAAATTACTTCTTTATATTTGTGAGCTAGCTCAGTATCAAGGCTTCATTATATTTACAGCGTATACTGGATAACACGATAATGTAGTCAAATGCTTTAGCCTCTGAGATTATTTGAAGAAAGGAGTTTGAAAATGGAATGAGAAAGCAATTTTTCATGCAATTTCCCAGTAGGATGCTTGAATTCAGAGATGTTTTGATTCTTCCACAAATATTTAAGTTCTCTTTTGAAGTTTCTATTAAAAATAATCTAAAAAAAATACATTTAAAAAATCTGCCTTGCTTTTATTATTTACATTATGAGCCCATACAAATTAACACAAAGTATTTAAACAACTCATTCTTCTTAGTTTGTTAATAGTGGCAAAATTCCAGTATGTGATGTAAGTCTCTCTTTAAAAAAAAAAGTGTTAGAAATGTAAGCAGAATTTGGACTGACACGCCGAACACAAATGTTAGACCAAAAGGATAGTTGATGCTGCCCTCTTCACATGACCATACAATATAACTACTAAAGTTTGAATCCATTCAGATGGGCATATTTCTTCCTGATAATCCATAAAATAAATCTCTCTTTTAAATAAAGTTGTCTTTGGAAAAAAAAATTAATCAACATGTAATTTGTTGTTATTCTTCCTTTAGGGCCATCCTTGCTCATACTGAATATATCTATATCATGTTCTGTGAGTTATCTCATTGAAGTTAATGGAATTTTGGGAAAGAAGGCATTATTCAACCTCAATTCGAGTGTTAGAATTTAGGTTTTAGAGTCTATACATTCTAAGGACTCACAAGTAGTATTTTACTCCCTGGATAGTCCTGTTCACTTCAGTGGGACTATCTGGAGTAAGATGCTACTCAGTAGGAAAGTATCAAAATCTGGCTCTTACGTATCACAGTAGTATGTAAGATTTGCTTCTATTGGTATCACAGGAAAAGGCACATTTAGGGATCTATTCTGACTTTTGGAACAGTTTACAAACCTCCTCTTCTAGGTTAATTTTCCAGCAGCTAATCAGTGCACCTCTGCCATGATATTCCAGATTTCAAATACTGAGAACATACAACTATTTAAAAACATGTGACAACTCATTTCATAGATGGACATAGGGATTCTCCATTTTATGGCCATATAAGATACAAGTTTAAATTCCTAAAGGAACAATATAAGACAAACAGAAAGGATTATAATTCCCCATATATTCTTTTCATTCTGGAAGATAGAGACTAGGATTTATACTATACAGTATCATTAGATATAGTATGCCTTGCATAAGACTAATGGAATCGGCAACACAGGCCAACGATATTAAAATGTGTGAAAAAAGTTTCTTTTTATATGATTTAGTTCAACCACAAGGTAGTGGGCTTGATGCAGGAATTACTAGGTGAAATTCTATGGCCTGTGTTATACAGAAGAACAGACTCGAGATCCTAATGGTTCCTTCTGGTCTTGAAATCTATGTATCCCTATTTAATTTTGTAGGACCTTTCCACAGGAGGTTTAATAATATGACCCTAAATATGAGGTCTTTACCTCACTTGAGTATCTATAAATAACTGGCTTGAATGTAGCTATATTAGCAAAGTACATTCTGATCCCATTTCAGATAACAAGTTTAAATGATTTATCAACTTAATTTCATTACCACATTTGCCATAACATTGTTATAATCTGTACTAATTTGAATTACATTTTGAGCACTATATCAAAAAGAGCTGGCATGTCTAATAATGATAAATGTTTTGAATTGTAATAATTATAATAGACTTAATTCACATGCTATGCAATTGCAAATGGACTATGTGCTTCAGGGAAAAAAATATCAAAAGATTAAATTTGATCCTCAAATCTAGTAAATCTAAAGATTCAATATATTTATCTTAGGAAGTCCTGATATGTTAATGAATCACATTAAAAACTAATTTAAAAGAATATGTATTATTTTGCAACTTAATTTTACTGAAATGGAAACAAAGTGAAAGACTTCAATATTTTGAACTACTATATTCTTTTAAATGTTTCTGTTAGCTAAAAAAAATCTGACTAGCTATATGTCAGAGACCTTTGACAGGCTGACCTTTTGAAATTATATGACTACAGATTTTTGTAATCAGAACTTTAGGTATTTGGTTTGCACTGGAATATATGCAGGCTGCTATATATATTATGTTATTTTTCCTTGCTTTGAAAAGATGAACTATAATATTTAAAAATGCCTAATCTCTTTTTCATAAACAGTAATGTATTCTTCGTGCAAACGAACCAAAAGCAAGGCTCTCAGGCTTGTGAATCAGATAGAGAAACAAACGGGGGGGGAGGGGAGGAGGATGGAAAGGGTATATCATCTTCTGGATACACAAATCAAAATACAGTTTAGAGTCTTGATCCTTGCAGTTCTTGTACACACGAATGTTGAGCCCAAAGGTATATAACAGAAAAAATAACTATTTGTATCCTTTTTATTTTACACTTAAATTTCCAGCACATTTTGTAGAGTAGATTTATATATTTTCAGGATTGAGCTCAGAATACATGCAACACAGGCAGTAGCATAGCAAACTTCCCAGACACTGCCCTACTAATTTGCCTCAATTCTGTCTAAGGCAGTGGTATCTCTAAACATAATATAGTAGTTCATTTCCAGACACCTTTAAGTTCTAATGTAACTTTAGGCCCTGATCAGGCAAGGAGAACTTCATAGGCAGAACCCTATACTTACACGATGCTCCATTCACTTCATTGGGGATCCATAGAGGCTGAGAGTTTTATCCACAGAGCATTCTCTGCAGGATTGGTCTCTAAGTCCTTTGTGAAGACTGCCAAAAAGATTGTCAGTTGTGATAATGTTCTTGTGATGTGAACAGTAAGAAGTTTAAGTTAAATAGTAATATTTCATTTTTAGAAACAGATGACTAAATCTCGCAATCTTTACTCAGGCTTCATGATTTCAATGGAGTTTTGTCTAAGTAAAGTTGCAAGATTTGGCTGAAAATTACTATAACAATTATTTTCAATATATTAGAAACATTTAGACAATAGAAGAGAGATTTAAATACAGTGTTTTACAACAGAAGTCTGATTTTAAATGTAAGGTGTTCTGCAAAAGCAATTAAAATTTTTACCACTTAATGTGAAACATACTGATTTTGTTTACACAATACATAGGTGGTACTAATAATCATGTGATAAACTCAATTTCTTCGTCAAAGAAGAAGCTTATTCCTCTTTGGAGAATACCAACATTATTGAGTTTCAGGAACCTTCTAGAAAGAGTGTTGTGATGCATGCAAACACTAACGAGAGTATATCTTGTGTATGTTTAAGTGAGTAAGCCATTTTATTCAAATTTCTTGGTCAAATGATGCTAAAGTCTTGGCAAAGATGCATGCAGAATAGGGAACTAAGTCTTGCTATGTAAGGTCCTGAACCAGAGTGAATGGAAAGATCCTGAGTGATTGCAATGGGCTATGAATCAGCTCCTAACAGAACTAGTTGAACTGATATAATAGGAGTACAATTCATTATTAATATAACACATTTTTTGTAAGTGGATTGTTTACAAACCTATCTTGATTTTCTTCAATGTGGTTATTATTTGTAAAGATTTACTCAAAGCCTGAATAAATAAATTTCAGGCAACTGCTTACTTTGACCATTTGTTGTTTATGTTGCATGGAGGATCATTAGGGGTCATCAAAACTTTCTACAGAAAAAAAAATTTCAAGCAGCTCTAATGGGCATCTTAAGGTAATTCAGATGGTATTGTTTTTACTCCCTACAACTGGAAGATTTAAACACTTTTAAACAGTTGTATTATTTAATCTCCTGCAAAAATCAAGATTGGTACAATGAAATTATATTTTAGAAATATGCGGGAAAGTCCTGAGAAAACATTTCATGAATTTATTTAGATCTCTTTCAGTACGCATGTAAAAATTTAGCAAGGACATAGTTCCCTGAATTCTAATAAAATAATTACTAAAATGCATAAAAAAGAATCCAGAATAATGTCAGAGACTATACAAAAGGCTCCCATTATTCAATGTGACAGGTTTTTCTGATTTAATTATAAGACAACATATTAACAGAGGCTTCCAGTAATATAGTGGATTTTTTTAATTACATTTAAAAATTGGGTAAAAGAAGCTTAACAGAATTTGGAAGGTCACATCCCCTAAAGAAATTACAAGGAGAAATTAGTGAAAAATCCAACCTAGTTTTTAAGGTTTTGCTACCACATGCTTTTTTTGTCATCTATCCATCCCTCAAAAGCAAAAATCTATAAATTGATTAATTGAATTAAATAAATTCTTATTGATGACATATCACAAAGGAGTCTAGGGCCTTCTTTCTCGGAGCTGTGATTTAGTGGGAATCTGGTCCGTAAGAGAGCTTCAGCTTCATGCATTTGCAACTAGCATCTTGTTTAAGGAATGGTTTCATATTTTTGTTAATGCCTTTGACTTTCCACCACTTTGGAATGATCTAATACATAGTGAACTAGCTCTGTAGTCTGTAAACAGGAGACCAGTTTAAATTTCAGCTCTTCCCCATAGAGTGGTTTCCAATGTAAATGATGACATTTCTCAAAAAGGATAGGGCTATGCGGTTATGTGGGAGGGTGTAGGAGGGCACATCGGCCTGCCCCGGGATTGGGAGCCGAGGGAGGGCCAGAGCCAATAGACCAGCGGGATAGCTGGCCAGGTAAAACTGCCCAGCAACAGGCCGGGATTGGTCCAGTGCGCCGGGCCGCCCGTCAACCCCTCAGGCCGGCCCGGATAGGACCGCCGGGGACGGCCAACCAGGTGCTAAGAGGCGGGACTTCCCCAGGAAGGGGAAGTATAAAAGCCAGGCCCCTGGGCTCAGAGGGAGGCAGGCAGCGGTGGGAAGCAGACCTGCCACCCAGGGCTCCCGCTGGGGAAGGGAACGGCTACGACCCCGGGCCGAAGCCCCGCCGCGCCCGGCGTAAACCCCGGGACCGGGACTGGATAGGGCCTCCGGGTGCCGGCGATTGGGACTGGCTGTCGAGACCCCAGAGGGGGCTGACACCCCCCGAACGCCAAGCCTGGCCGGAGGGGCTCGGTCAGTCCCAGTGGGTCCCACCGCCCGAGGCGGGGCTAGACCTTGAGGAGCTGCCGGCTGCTGACCCCCCTGAAGCTGGGGCCAACCTCGAGGAGCTGCCAGAGGCCGGACCCCCCAGCGAACCCCTGGATCTCGAGGAGCTGCCGGACGCTGATGACTTGCCCCCGTTGTCGCCAACAGACGCCGATGGACTGGTGAGCCAGCCGTGGACTGCATACCCCACCCCCGGGTTGCCCGGGGTCAGCTCCTGGGAGTACGGGGAGGAAGTGGCCCAGGGGCAGCCAGACCTAATGGCTCGAGTAGGGGCACAGGCCCCGCGGCGTGTTGCGGCCGGATCCCCGCCGCACCAGTGGTACTAACTGTGCCACTGGTAGGGCCCTGGGCTGGGACGCAGTGGAGACGGGTGGGCCTGCGTCCCCCTCCCCCCTCCTCTACCCACACTTGCCCCAGCGAGTGAGAGAGAGAGAGACTCCTAACCGCCGGCCAGACGGCTGGAAGACGCCCGTCTCAGCCTGCCCTGCTGCCCAGGGAGCAGGCCACTAGACTGCTTGCTCGCCCGCCCTGCCTGGGGGCCGGGGCGAAAGACTGCTTGCTCGCCCGCCCTGCCGGGGGGCTGGAGCCTGTAGACCGGTCAGTTGACCAATTCCCCATTTGGTTGGGGGAGGTACCAGGACCTTCCCCCAGCGGCTAGGCCCCAGGAAGGGCCGCCGCAACCGGCGCGACCTGAAGCGCCATCTTACAGAGGGTTTAATGACAGCTGTGTGAGGTTCAGGAAATCTAGAGCTACCAGAAATTAGAAGGGATTACTATAAACAAGGAACTGAAAAATATCAATGTAAATAATTTAGGAAGTTGTGTGACAAAAAAAAAAAAGCTAGCGAAATCATTTAGTCATTCGGAGAGTTAAGCACATACATCAGAATTGAAATGAAGTGCAAACATAAATTAATAAATTATTGAATGTTACATCAGTGAATCATTTGGAGGTAGAAGCTACTGAGAAAAAAGGTAACAATAGAACTAATGGCATTAGTTACCCTGGTGATAGGCGCAATATAATATCTTAAGGTTGACAAAGAGGTTCTGATTTTGTCCTGCACCATATCCTTTTCATGCATGAATGAAGCAAGACTTATGTCAGTTAGTGGGAAATAGACGCCTCATCTCCACTAGGTATTTCCAGACTTTACAGAACTTGTCCAAGCTCAAAAGTACTTCATATCCATACACAAAAACGATTGTGAATTTTTAAATATATTTGCACTATATTTCACTTCAACCTCACTGGCTCCAAAAACGTCTTTCTATCCCATTCAGACTGAACCATTTCACTTTCAGCCTTTTCAGAGCTAGCTTGTAAGCATAAGGAAGTGCTGAAGGCTGTGCAGACTCTTTGGTTCTACTCGTCCACTTGACGTAAGTCCACAATACTGTGGATAAGCAGGAAAGTCACCTTTAGTGTCTAGTTTTATCATACGTATTGCTGTAAGCTTTGCTTTCTATTCAAAGTTAAATTACTCCTTTTTTAAAAGTGTAGTAATTCCTGTGGTCCTTATTCTTTCTTATTTTGAACTACGACGGCCTCTATTATATTGTTAGTATTGTGTGCATAACTCTTTTAAATTTTCTCTGACTTTACCTGGTCCCATTAGTCAGAGTAGGCAGCTCATGTTCTTCGTATCCAAGTGTTCCAAGTTCTTCCTACCAAGTGCATCTTTAACCTTCTTCACCATCTCGAACCACATTTTTTCTGGATCTTCCTCATAGTCTTTGTCCTGGGACTGCTTGATCTTGTATTCTCTGAACAACATATCCCATGTCTCATCATCTAATGTGACCCCACCCT
>ML675624.1:1758409-1793694 GCA_007922155.1 Mesoclemmys tuberculata | reverse complement strand
GTCCTGGACAACAACAGTGCTTGGAGATCCGAGTCACGGCACCAAACGCTGTAAGCAGAGTGCACTGAGCAGAGCAGCCACCCAGGCCACAAAGCGATGGGGTGGAAAAATGGGGCAGAAGGATAGAGGTGAGCTGGGGGGAGGGCATGCGGGGTCATATGCCCCCCCAGATTTCTGTGTTCAATTTAGCAAAGAACTTTTCAAACTCTGGGTCCTAGTTTGAAAACCTCTGTATTAAATGGAAGGCAGAAATCTGGGGGTGCAAATGTGCTTGCTTTCCTTGCTAAAATGCCTAGTTACGGCTCTGATTTTATATATAGATGTAAAATATATCATATAAATGAAATAGTTGATTTACAGCAAAATGAGCTGCTTCTGCTGCCTGCATAGCCTCTTTAGCTCTTTCTAAGTTGGCTTCCATCTTCTCCATTGTAATGAAATTGCTGTCACCAAGGTCACTAATGACCACATGCTAGCTAAATTGAAAGAGTGGTCTAACTTGATCTTTCTGCGGCTCTTCTCTCATTTCCAACACTTCCCTGGCTGTCCTTTTTCTGTCTCTGTCCAGATTCCACATCTTTTGCTTCTCGCTATCCCTTGTAAAACCCTTCAGGATCTCTTGCCTTGATGATTGAAACAATATTCTCTTCAGCCTACACACAGCTCATCTCTCCCCATTCTAGTTTACCCAAAACACCATAGCTAAGATTATCTTCCTCCACCACTGTTCCAGTACCATTACCCACTAACCCAACTCGCATTCCTTCACTCCTTTTTTCTCTGTTCCATCATTGTAAGGCCACCAAGTCCTCACTGTCAAGGCCCTATGAAATATCACCCCAATATCTATCTAACCCTATCCAACCTTCTCTCATCACTGTGGTACTGCACTGTCTTCCAAACATTGAATAATGCCAGCAAAATCTAAAAACAACTTGTCTTTTGTTCTTTACCTCTTGTCCCTGAGCGTGTAGTAAGAGGATTTTTGTTCATCACCTTTCCTCTTACATTGGTTCAGGAGCATAGGAATTGACCTACTGGATCAGACCAAATCTATCTAGTTCAGTATCCTGTCTCTGACAGAGGCCAATGCCACGTGCTTCAGAGGAACTGCTCTATTGTGTTACTATTTTTCTTCTCTTACTCCCACCCTTTTAATATATTATTTTCTTGCATTTTTTCCCCTTTGTACTCCACAAGGGTGGAGGGTTTGTGATTTTGGTGGCGAAAGAAAGCACAACAAGGAGCACTCAAATACAATACTTTATTTAGGTGATTACCTAAAATCTGTACTAAGAATGCCTCCCATACCAGCAAGCATTCCTGGTGGACGAGAAGGACAGTAATTAACACAAGTAAAATAATGAGTACTGTCATGGTTTAAAAGCAATAGCAATAGCAACCACATATTACTGCAATTCCAAAGCATAGGAAGAAAGCACCTACCAACAACAGAAGAGTGGGGAGACCCATCATCTACCTTTTTAGTGAGTTGCAACCAGGGAACCGATCTGCCCAGGGCATCTGGTAAGGCCTTGACGGATCCATGGAGAGTTTCTCCGGGCGGTTCCTGAGGGGTACCTATTATACCCCCTTTCTTCAAAGCATCACAATTTCTACTTAGCAATGTTATACGTAATTCTGAATTCCGTGTAGGGATTGGACCTTAAACTTGTTTTTCATGAGGCTATTGGCTAATAAATACAGGTGGCTAAATCAGCAATTAAAACTGAGAAGCTGACCTTTCCACAGTCTAAACTGGTCCTGCAGTTAATCATCTGTCGGTCTGTGGTTAGACAGCTGCTGTTTATCTCAGGGGGTTTTCTGAATGGTTAGAATATTTTATGCAACATTACATTTACTCCATACAAACAAGCAAAGGGTTAGTTCTGCATCTTCTCCAGGGGACTTTCCATTCGGTTATTTCCCCGCAGGGGCCTACTCTTGCTCACAGCCTGAGATGCATTCCTAGGGCCTAGTCTTGCCAAGCTAATCTAGTTTTGCGTTACAAAGTTCTTCCACGCCCTACACCCTTGTCCTTCCTTGAGTTTTGCATTACATCCCGAAGACAATCAGATTATTATCATTCTAATCTCTTGTGGCAGGGTGTTCCACAGCCGTGAGCCACCTGCCAGAAAATCTTCATCTCTGCTCTTGAGTTTCAATCTCGTTGACATTCCATTGTTCCTAATGATAGAACTTGTCAGGGTATCTGCTGATTGTGGAGAGGGAGTAATTATGGCGCTATCTTGGGCTCAATCCCTTTCATTTTTGATGATCAGGGCCAGGATTTTGAATTTAATCTGGACCTTTATGTGGAACCAATATAATGTGAGAAGCAATAAAATGATATATTGTTTAACAAGTATAATGCCACACTTGAAACCCTCAAAAGCTTCTTCAAAGCCAGCACACTTATTGCCAGAATCAGTGCATTGCACTGATCAAAACTGGGGTAATAAATGGCTGGGTCACCTTGGCCAAGCCTGTTCCTAAGCACAAAACAACAGCTTCCCGGCTATCTGTAGGTAGAAGGAGAAATCTGTGGAAGCTGCTGTTATTTTTTGTTATGTATTATGATTTATTGTAATTGTGATATAACCCAATATTTGTAGAACACTTTACAAACACAGAGGAAGACATTGTGAATGTCTTGCCCGAATTGCTTTTCAGAACAGGGAACCTGTTTTACTCTATCTTGTATATGCTGTGCTCATTTGAAGTTTTATATGTATATAGTTATTAGTACTATTACTTATTATTGTTATTATTTATACTTCTGCAGCTATTTCCCTTTGTAAAACAATCTTTCTCTTGGACTCCCATTAAAATACAGACTTAGCATCCTACCCACTTCCTATAACATATACTTATGAAATTCAAAACCTGTTCACTTTAACCTTTTAGCAGAGATTTTGTCAACAGCCAGAGGTGGCACTGGTTAAACTAAACTGGTTTAAAATCACATGTTCAGTTAAACCATTGAACTTTCATGCCTAGACAAGCACAGATAAACTGCTGCTATTAGTATTACAGATGGAACTCAGTTTTAGTTTTTGAAATTGGCTGTCAACTGAAAGGAGCACTCGGAAATGTTAGTTGCTTCATACAAATTCCATCCACAGGTATGTGAACGGAGATCTGATTGATTTCACTGAGTGCTGCAATCATACACTAAAATACAGAATTTGGCCCTTTTCTTGTAAATCTTTTAAACATATATTTATCTAATTATTCAAAAATCAAACATGACTCAGAACGGGGAATCTGAAAAACAGAAAATTAAGAAAGATAGCTATTGTTGTTTAAAATCAGTTTCTTATTTAGGGATTTTGGAATTCTGTTATTCAGCAGAAGAACTGTGAAACAAATCTCTAAATAAAAGTAAGAACCCATTTAGAAAGTATTTAGGTACCTAATTTAAGCATGTGAATAGTCCCACTGATTTTTATAGGTCTACTAACATACTGAACTTTAGGCCCCTTCATGAATTGGGGCCTAATTCAAGTTGTTATTTGGGAATTAATCTGGAATTCCACATATGGGAGTGGAAAGGACATTTAGTTATTTTAAATAAACCAATTTGTAAATTGGAATGGGACATATGAGTAAGTAACCATAATTTTTTTTGTAGACCTTACATTTTAAAATATACCCACTATTTGTCAATACAATGTTAATTTATATCTGTGTTAATTTACTTCTGCTAACTAATATAAGGCCTTATCTACACTTACCTCTGAGATTCGGTGGCAGTTGACGGGAGTTATGTAAGCAACACAAAAAGCTTGCGTAACTCCCATCAACTTCACTGCTTCTGTTCTGCATGCCATTTTCACTGCACTGCGTCGACGGGAAACGTTTTCCTGTCAATGCAGCGCTACACCACTTGAGAAGGTGGTCTTAACATGTCGATTTTTGGATTGACTAAGTGGGTCTTTACTGACCACTCAGTTGATCCAGAGAAATCAATCTGATGGCGGCAAATTTGCCGCCATCAGTGTAGCCATAGCCTAACACTTCTAAGTGGATCACTTAATGAATCTGTCTTTGCTGTCCATTAGAGATACAGAAGATTAGAAGTGAATTTTAAAGCACATTAATGTCCAGATAACACATCCTCTGCCTGTATATTTTCTCTGTGTATGTAGATGTGTATAAAAAAGAGTGATGGAAATGACTAATGTTTTTTATGTTTGTCATTAATAGTTTCATCAAACTATGGTACATCAAAATTTGATCAAAGTTAAGTGAACTGTCAATTATCAATATTTTGTTAATAATAATTCAGTTTCTTAATAGTAAGTAGCACTATATTCAGTCTGGATTATATGAAGTAACTAGCTAATATTGTAATTTCTTGGAATTGTCTCAATTGTGGGTTTTTTTGTTTTTGTTTTTGGTGCTAACATAATATACCAACAATGGGACTGATTCTCAGGAGCAGCTCAATGCACATGACAGGATACATAGGTAGTGGTATGCTGTCTTTCTGCATACCCAATCCTGGGGGAAGTCAGAGGCTAAAGCAATCTTGTAATGGCCCCTAAAGGATGTTACACCAGCAAGAATCACAGGAGTACAGAGCACTTCTGGCCATACTCCCTTCTGCTCCTGACATGCCCTGTATACCCAAGGGTTGGAGCTCAGGAATGGTTCATGGAGAGCTGGGTACACTGTCTTTATGCCACCTGGGGATTTCCCTATATAAGGAAGATCCCCAGTTGCTACTTTAGTGTACCTTTAAGTCCCTTTGCAACACCAGAGTCACATAAAGATGATTGTGTAGTGCAGGATCTCACACAATTTTATTAATGACCTTGGAAGATTAGATTAAAGGTAAATTAAATTTGCATTTTATACAACTAATATCTTGCACCCAGTGAAATTAATAGTAAATATCCCATTAACTTCAAAAGATTGATCCCCATGTAAGTAAATTCTGCATATAAAGTACAGTTCAAATTGAATATCGATCTTGCAATCATTTTGCAGTTCTAGTGAGGACCTGCTGAGCACCCACAATTCTCAGAAATTTTCGGGCACAGCACATACTCAGTAGGTGATCTGCATCAGTATCTCTCAGGGGTTGGTAGATTTGCCTGAGTAAGGATTGCAGGATTTGGATTTGGAATGTATGAATTCACAAATACAACAAAATGAATCTGAAACAGGAAGAGTTACATTGATTTGGTATCGTATGTCAATGGGACTTCTTACATGAACGTTCATGAGTAGCTGTAGACTTAGGGCAATGTTCTGTAAGATCAAATACCATCTACAGGCCCTTATATATTTTTGGCACAGCAGGATAAATTAAAAACTGAGGGCCAGATTTACTGGTATATTCAGGTTGTTTTGCACACTTGCCCTCCCAGCAGTGTTACACAGCTGCCATAAAACCTGCTTAACTAGCCAGTTTAGACCAAATTTATGTCTGTTTTGTGTTACTGGAATGGTGCAAAGCAGCCGGTGCATACAGGGTAAATCTCACCCTAGTTTGCAGTGTAAATAGACATGGCAGACAGGTGGTGGCAGAAAGAAAGAAAATTATCTCCATTTTACAGATGGGTAAACAGTGGCACAGAAAGATTACATGACTTGCCCAAAATCAAACACTAAGTCAGTAGCAAAATTGGGAATAGAACTCAGGTCTCTGAGCGTTGCTCTGTAAACTCTAGAGTACACAAATTACAGTGAAACCAATTAGATTATGCCAGGTGTACATAGCACAAATAGGCCAATTTAGGCACAAAAAGTATCTGGATGTACTCAGTTTACTTTACTCATTGATATTAGTGGAAAATCAGCAAACAATCTTTTATGTTAGATTTCACTAAGTTTATATAAGATTTTATATTAACATAATTTTCTCTTATTGTAGTCATTTTCATCATTCATATAAGTATTATTCCTTATGTTTAAGCATCTGATTATCCTTTTCACATACAGTCTGTGAATCATATTGAATGTATTTCTGGTCCAACTCACATGAAAAGTCATTTTCTTGATTTTGTTTTCTCTTCTGGCTAACTGATTGATTTGCTTTTCCACTCCATGTGCATTTTCATACCATCATTTAATGGCATTTAAATTATTTGCAGTTCCTCGTACATTTTCATTTAACAGAACTAGTTATCAACTGCAACACGTGTTTCCCAGAATATTTCACTTTATTATTAATTTTACTAGCCTTTTGTGTTGCCAACTGCTATTAAATGGAAAAGTAAAGTTATATTATAATTCATATCACACATACATAAGATAGTATGTTACTCTGTGGCAGGAAGGGAAGACGAAATATAAATGCTTCTGGATTCACATAAGGGTTTAAGGACAGAATGATCCAGGATGGATTCGACAGGACTGGGAGCTCTGTGTTCAAATGCATGAGTGTAACTTTCATAGCTATGTTTTTTTCTTTTAATTGACATTTTATTTGATTCTTTTTTTATTGACATATTTCAAAATGATATACATTTTAAAATTGCAGTCCATACAAAAATCAAACTCCAGCCACACAGCTAAACCCACATCCAAAAAAGTACCAGCTGGTCAATTATTAAAAATAAAATATATCCCTTCCAAAAAACATCAAGACATACACACTTAGATATTTACAAAGCCAGAGCAAGTAGATGGATTTTGCAGCAAATCTTCAAGGTCAATGGATTTTCTGGGTCTCTAATATCCTGGGACCAACAAAACTGCCCTGTTTTTTTGATAAAATAAAATCACCTCGATGAGAGGTGTAGAGTTCATGTTGGCTTAGTTAGGGCGATCCAGTGTCAATGTATGCAAGTCTGCGTCCCCCTTACATCAGCTGTGGGGCTGTCATTCTTGTCAATTTTACTGCTCTGCTGGAGCGCTGAAATTGACAAGAAAGCCCAGTTGAGAGTTGAGATCCCAGCTGTGATCGGAGTAAGAAGCCTCAACTGAGAGGAAAGAGCTCTTTCTCTTCTCCACCTTGTCACTCTACC
Organism: Mesoclemmys tuberculata; assembly: GCA_007922155.1. NCBI lineage: Eukaryota > Metazoa > Chordata > Testudines > Chelidae > Mesoclemmys > Mesoclemmys tuberculata. The sequence goes on along the minus strand of ML675624.1, from coordinate 1,786,714 downwards.
ACCTTCTTCTATAGTAACTCTGCCCCCCGTAATCACTATCTCCTGTTGCCTCCATGGTTGCTTTATTCCTTGTCACCCTGTTGCTCCATTGCTCCTCTTTTTTTTGCCACTGTCTTGCTTTGTGGCATCTTCAGCCTGAAGAAGGGAAGCAATGTCCTTGCATGTCTGTGGCCTTGTGTTGTCCTCACTACCCAGAGTTACTGATGTCATCTTTTGCCCCTGTATATAAAGAGGCTGGCAGTGGTGCTTAGCCCTTGCTCTGACCCTCCTTTCTGTGCCCTGTGAATGGGACAGAGACTGTAGTGAACAGGTGCTAATTTCCCACTCCCCATAAAGTGTGAGGTCTTTGGCTTTGCTGAACGACAGCATGTCAGCCTTCCTACCAGCAGCAGACTTGGAAAAGCTATGAACTTGGCTTGTATGAATCATGAACAGCAAGGGAAAACTGTCCAAAATCGCATTACTGCAAGTAATTTGTAAGAGTTGGTTGGCAAGGCTTGCTTTCTGTCAGCGAAATGAAATTTGGTGTCTGAAATGGGACAACTCAGTGTAAAATGAGAAAAGGCAATGGAGTGGCAGGAGCAAGAGAGCTTATCAGGTGTGCCTTTGGTTAAACAGAAAGAATTAAAGGGATATGGAAAACCTAAATGCATTATTTCTGCATCTGTGGTTAACATTGCTGGTTTCTGAGCTGTCTGTTTAATCTTAATTGTTTGCATTTTGCAGTGAACTGCGTTTTTTGGGCAGTTAACAGTTTCGGGTGGTGGTCTGTAGCCCCATATAAACAGACTGGAAACAACACGGGCACAGGAAGCAGAGCCTGCCACCCTGGGATGCTGCCACCGGCCGAGAGAAGCTGGTTTAAGCCAAGCTAGCATGAGGAGGCTTTCTAGCTTGCCACCCCTCTCCTGCGGGAGGCAGTGCCTGGGAATAGGTGAGCTGGGGGGCGGGGTGGGGAAGGCGGCCCCTTCGAGCTATGTGCCTCTGCACAGCGTGCCGGCGGGGGGCACCAGGCCGAAATGTGGGGTGCGCGCTGCACCCCGAAAAATGCAGGCCCCATCAAGCGCTGCGGGCTTCCCCTGTGCAGCCCTAACGGCCCAGGTGCGTGATGTCCCGTGAGCGTCCAGCAGCGGCCGCACAGGGGGGCCACGCTTGGGTAGGTAATGAGGGCGTGACCGCCCATAAGGGGGGCCGGAAGCGGGGCTGCTGTGGTTCCCTCCCTGCGCCCCACACTGCAGGAGCCCCGCAGCGTTCGGTGTGGGCCATTCAGTAGCTACGGGGGGCAGAGGAAGTGCGACCGAGGACGAAGGGGCTTCGCCCTGTGCCCCCCTGCGGCCATGGAGCCGCCCGCCCGGTGCGGAGCGCTGCTGCCCCGGAATCCCGTGGGGAGGGGGCGGGGACGCTGAGCTCCTTCCAGGCTCTTGCCGACAGTTCGGCGGGGGCGGGACGGGGCACACACGCCGGGCAGGACAAAGCCACGGGGAGGGGAGGGCGGGTGATGAGGTCGCGGAAGGAGACGGGAACGACGCCACTCACCATCTCCCTCCGCCCCGCACTATTTTCTTCCCCAGATGTCACGCAGCATCTGTCCCGCCACGCCCCCTCCCCAACGGCCGGCGCGTGCGCGCGCGAGAAAGGGGCGGGGCGGAGAGGGGAAGGGGGCGTGGTCCGGAGCGCAGGGGCGGGGCGGCTCGGGGCGGAGCCGAGCGGACCAGACGGGCTGAGGCAGTTGCGCTCGGAGCTGGGCTCGGCGGCTCGGACCAGGCGGGGACGGGCCGCGCGGAGACGGTAACCGAGCAGCTGCCGAGGCCCCTTTCCCGGCGGCCGGGCCGGGGGCGCTGTTGTAGCCGCCGCTGCCGCCCGAGCCTGCCACGGAGCGAGCCGGGGATGAGCCTGGGGCTGGGGCTGCAGCGCAGCTCCCCGGGCCGCCCCTTGGCCGGGGCGGCTGCCGCGCCCCTGCCCGGCGGCTGCCCCGCGCGACGCTGACAGGGGCGGAGGGGGGTGTGAGCCCGGGCCGGGTGGGGATGCGAGAGGCCGAACGCGCCCGGGCGGGAGCCGGGGCGCCGGCCGCTGCTGGCTGGGATCTTTGTGCCGGGCGCTGGGTGCACACAACCCAGGCCGTCTGTCTGCGGCGCGGGGGGCAGGAGGAGGGCCAGGGCGTGTGTCTAGTGCGGCGTGCACGAGAAGGGCTGGGGAGAGCTCCCAGGGCTCCCTTCCCAGCCCTGCTGTAAAAATGCAGCTCGACCGGCAGGACCTCGTGAAGTGACTTTTAAGCCCTGCCCCTGGATCAGCTGAAATGTAAAGCCGGGCACGGGGGACATGAAAGCAAAAGGGCCAGCGGGGAGAAAAAGGCTGAAGCCAGCCAGGAGGAATACGGCAGATAATGGAAATGTGCTGCCCAACAAACAACCGTACGATATTGGAGGGGGGGTGGATTAAAATGTGACTCCAAGAGGCTGCTGTGTCCTAATGCATACGGACCGTGAACAAAGAAGCGTGTAAAGAGAGCTGTAGGCAGCACTGGTGTGTAAAAATGCAGCTGATAATGGAGAAAGAAGGTGAAAGGGTAATCAAACAAATGTTGGTAGGGGAAAAACATTCAGCTATGCATGTGTCTCCTTAGGAGCTGTGGGGAGGCTCACCTCCCTCCTTGTGGTTTTGAGGTACCTTTAAAATGAAGCAAAGGATGTAAATGTGACTAATTGCAGCTCATGCCCATTGCAGAAGTATGAGAACCTTGACTAAAACTATTTCTCAGTAAATTTGAGGTTTAACTTAAAGATTTGCAGAAATTGGTACAAATGAGTAATACTGATTTTTTTAATACCAGTTTATAGTAAAATTGGTATCTTGCACATAGAGTTAAAATCATTGTCTTGCTCTTTATTTCAGAGGTCCAGAGAAGATGCTTGTTTTGACGTCTTGCAATTGAGATCTCTTAAAATGAGTTGAGTAAGAATCCAGGATCTCCAGGAAAGCACTTGTCATACATTAAGGCGGTGTTAACGTTTTCCCATCAGCTCTGCTACATAAGAGACCATTTGAAGCACTTCCCTGACACCTGTGCAGATGTATGAAGCCAGCTAGGTTTAGTACTTATACTGACCACAACAAGTGCTTCAGGTCCTCATGTTTGCAATATACATTTTTTGAAGAAAAAAATCTGTATAGAATCCTCAGAAGCTATATTTTACCGTGGTCAGCTTTCTGGATGTAAATCCAGGGAGATTAATGGTTGGAATTTAGAGGCATCTAGTATTTACTGAAAAAAAGACTCTCAGTTTCTCCAGATGCATTATCTTCTCGGTACTTTGGGAACATACACAACTGTATATATCTACAAATGTAGTCATGGAATTGTCACCTTTTGAACCATATGAGAAGTATTATTGAGCCTTGGTATCAGGCATCACTTTATCATATAAGCAGTTGAACTGTGAAGCAGATTACATGTTGATTATGATAATGCAATGACTCCGATTATCCTGTACGAAAGCTATTAAACCTTCCAAGAAGGGTTAACTTAGAGTGTCACCCTGTGGCCAGCTCCATGGAGAAGATGAATCTGTATATAAGATGGATCCTTATATCCAGACTTTAAGATGTTGAAGTTACATAGCTGTTTATGACCAATCCTTGGGAAGAAGGTCTACAAAATGGCTCAAACCAGTTTGCTGCAAGGGAAGCAGTTTTACTGTAGGGAGTGGGTTTTCCACAAGCTTCTACACTGCCTTCAGGAGAAAACTAACTGCAGCAACACAGCTGCAAGCAAACCGTCTCTTGTAGCAAATTCTGGGAATAATGCTGGTGTTGTCTCTGGGAAAGGAACTGCCTGGGGTGTGTTATTGGTAGGAGGGCCTGGTAGTGGGAAGACAGCTCTCTGTACTGAATTATTGTGGCCAAGCTCACCTGCAAGCCTACAAAGAGGCTTGCATCGCCAAGCTCTAGCTTTCCACTTCTGCAGGGCCCAAGACTCTGATACGCTGTGTGTTGGAGGTTTTATTAGAGGTTTAGTAACCCAGATCTGCCGCAGTGGACTGATCCAGGGATATGAAGACAAACTACGAGATCCTGCTGTTCAAAGTCTCATGCAGCCTGGGGAATGTGAGAGGAACCCTGCTGAAGCATTTAAAAGGTAAAAGTAAACCCAGCTTGTGTACATATACCAGTTTATATAGTGCCTTTCATCCAAAGAGCCTAAAGCACTTACAGACAGGAAAAGTATGCTTTTTTTTTCCTTATGGCAAAATGGTATTGTTGAACTTCATGGATTGCTCCCAATGCTTCCAAAGTTATAATGAGAGAAATTCTAACTTCCTGACACACAGATCTTTACTTCAAAATATAGTGGTGGATATAAAAAAATCCAGTTATAATATTTTTGAAGGGATAGGGCCTCAGAGAATAAGTACTAGAGTCCATGAGAGGGGGCAGCTTATCCCACATATTGCAGTGTTCTTGCACTTCCTCTGAAGTATTGGTACTTGTCATTGTCAGACAAGATAAACCTAATGAATTGCCATCCTGGATCAGACCTCTCTCTCTGTCCAGCAAGATCAGGTAGGAAAATGTTAAGTTAAAATTAATCTATCCCAGTTAATTATGCAAGGGCTGAGCTAAAGTCACATAGCTACTTATTGAATTACCATTCTTTCACAGTATTAGGTGGTACCAAATCTTACAGGGAATTCATAATTCTTTCTCTAGATATTTAAAAAAATAACTAGGGAATCCATACTTTGTGTATAAGTAACTTTTAAAATGTGGGGCATTAATTTTTTTTCTAGCAAAATCTAAGAAATCGCAGGGTTGATTTACTAACTGTGAAGAAAATCATTAGCTCAGCATGCAGTATTCACTTCTGTCATTGCTGCCTCTTGCTATATGGAAATGTACTTTAACATACTGCTGAAAGCATTTTATCAGCAGTAGGGACGGTGATAATCACAATGTGGAGTAATTTACATAAAAATCTTTAGGGGGTATGTATTCTTGGTCATAGTCCTAGACATTGCTTTTTTTGGTATGGCTGAATAAGACATTAATCTCAACTGACAAATTAAACAAAAAGGAAAATACAATAAAGACTGACTCCATATAGTATTTGTAGTGGAATTTTTACTACTAGGTAATTGGTATGAAATTTTCCAAAGTCAGTAGTACCTACGTCATGGCTCTTGAGTGGCCAGTGTGATCTCTGAAATTTTATTGGGCTAGTGTCCACATAAAAAAATCACTGTAAGAATTTTTCCTCTGTCTCCATAGTAGGGTTATCATTGAGACTGAAGAAGAGTATCTGAATTTATTGCAAGCTTCCCTTACTCCACCTTACCACTACAATACCTATTCTTTTTATCCATAGGGCAAAAACAGGTTTTCAGTCTTCAGTGCTTTCAAACCAACATTTTTCACTAGCATTAAGTTGATCATCTCCCCCCCTCCTGTTCTCCCCCACCCCTCCCTCAAGCAAAAGTTTAAAATAGACCTGTGTGAAAATACAGAGTTGAGTTTTTCACTGTTTGTAAATGATGTTAATGGCAACATTTTCAAGTTTCAGGCCTGTTTAAATACTTAATTTTCAAAGTTCTGAGCATCTGTAGTTCCTAATCTTTCCTTTTTAACTTGGTTTTTTTCAGTACCTTGGCAGTCTAAAATTCTCTCATTCATACTTCATCTTAATACTCCTGGTGTTAGTAGTTTACTTCTCTCTTTATCTGTGGCTTCTAGGAAGGAAAATTGACAATACCTGTCTTTAAAGCAGCGCTAACTCCTGGAAGGCAGAGTCACTGGGTTCCATGCAGAAGCAGGGGTCTGTCCTTACAGAGCCTATTGCAAGTTCAGGGCCTAGAATGGAACATCTTTTATTTATAAATCTGAACAAGCTTATATTGGTAAGGCTAGAAAAATCTGTCTTGCCTATTGGCCTAAAATTCTCCCTCCCTCCCCCCCAATTTTCTAGGTCCCCAGTGATTAACTTAGAAACAACTTACTGTTTGAAAAATAGTGAGTACAGTTTACTAAATATTTTGCATTGTCACTTCCTGCCTGTTAAAGATGTGTATTTTCAGCAGTCTAGGGATATGTTATAATTTTTTATGCATGGTGAACAGTATAATTGTAACTCAGAAAAATGAGGCTTTTCACACTTTTATTCATATTTTTAAATGCTTTTTTCAAAAAAGATAAAATCAAGTTAACTAATTCAGTTTTTAATATATTTACCTTCTTTCTCCCACCCGTTTATAATCTTTTAAACGGTTCCTAAAGTCGGATGCACAATTCAAAGAGAAATCAAGAATGTGGAAGACTTGAGCAGACCTCCTGATAAATGTCAGTCACTGTGTGTAAAACTAAAAGAAGGAATTGCTGTTCGTAGTACTGCTTTTGGGCATTTTTACTCTTGTTAAGCACAGTTTCTGTCGTAAAATAGTTTGTGGATGAAAACAGTTGCAGCTGAAGTTCTTTCTTTAGACTCGTCTGTCTTGCCTTCACTCTTTGTTGTTGTTTACTTTGTTCTAGATTCAAAAGACACTACAATGATCAAAGCTTTAGATTTGATTTAATTGCAGAAAATGTCAGATGAAACTATCCTTTTACTTAGCATTTTTTCTTAGTTTTGGTTTTTTATCTGTACTTTATAGAAGTCTAAAGTTAAAATAGAGACTAGAACAACAGCCAAGATTTTTTTTTTTGGATTAAGTACCCAAAGTTAGGTTCCTTTGTCATGTTTAGATACTCCATTATGACTAAATCATAACAGCTTTGAATATTGGACCATTTTATGTAACTTAGTCCATGTCTACTCTAGGAGCACTCTATCAATATAACATACTAAACCAGCAAAGTGCTTCTATTGCTGATGCAGCTGTATTGGCAGACCTTTGCTTGGTATTGGTATGGTAAAACTATGGCCCCAAGGATGAAACATGCTGGCACAGCTATGTCTGTCAGCATGACACCTCTTCACATCCATGACTGATGTAGGTATGCCAGCAGAAGCCTATAGTGTAGACCTGGCCTCAGTAAGTATCTGAACCTGATTTTAAGCATCCAGTTTTGAAAAACATGGGGAACACTAATACAAAATTACGCTTATGCTTCAAAGTACTACATTAGTGATACAGTATTTATCTCTTTAAATATACATTAATCATTTAGATGACTTATAATGTTCTAATTTGACACAGTGAGTTTTCATATTAGGTTGAACCTGAGTTTTTAAACTTTGAAACTATAAACTTTCAAAACTATATAGATTGTTCATTTTTGTCTTCAAAGTTTAAATGTGAAATGATGGAAAATAGCCCTGAAAACTGAACATGGTCTTAAATCAGTATTTCCTACTGTTAGACTGCCAGTGCAGCCATCCTTTCTACTTGTATTGGATTCTCCCAGTTTTCTTCTTTTTATCTTTTTACTGTCTCCCTTTTACCTCCCTGTCTTCTCAGATCACTCTTCTGCACATGATGCTTCACTAGTGAGCTTGCTGCAACACTAACAGTGAAGCAAATGCAGTTGCCCCCTTCTGCTGCTGAGGGCCCTTGGTATAGACCCAGTAATGGAGGGAGGAGAGCAGGAAGGAAGAAGCAAGAGTCTGCCTCCCCTTTTTATCCTATTTCCTTATCCCTCACAGAACACCTCCAATCTGAGCAGAGTAACATGCCTATGTTCTTTCTGCACACACATCTTTTCCACTGGTGCCAGCAGGAGCATTATGACAGTGACAAGATTCTGCTCTGCTGATACCACTAAGTGTTTTATACAAAGGAGCAACTCAGGTACAGATATAATCTTCTGTGGGATTCCCTTGCTCCTGAAACAAGGTAAAACCTTTATTCTTTGTGGATTTGAAGATTCAGAGCACCATTACAATGAAAAGAAAAGAGACTAGAGGTAGAAGTAAAAGGAACCAGAGACTAACAAAATGAAAGGGGTGGGGGAGGAGGCGGAGACACTAAAAAAGAGTTGTTAATGTTATAGGGGAATATAAAATGGCCTGAGAAGGCAAAAAATAGTCAGTGAGAGAATAAAAGATTCAAGTTATTTTAATGAGATATTTCCTGGCTAGGTCATGCTAAAATTCCAATAGGTTTTAGAAGACTTTAACAACTTACTATGGTGGCTGTTTGGATGGTCAGTGACAGTGAAGGGGAAAGATGCAGTGGTCTCAATGCTCATGTGTCCATATCAAGCGACTTTCTTTGTTAACTTAGATAAATTAGCTTATTTATCTGACACTCAGCCAGAGTTGGAATGGTAGGTCAGTATCCCTAACGATTCAGTATGGTCCTTCTAGGTCAAGCAATGAGCTCCATTAACGTGATGAGGTAGTGGGCAAGTTTGTATTTTTGTGACTGCTGTAGCTGTATTATGAGTATAGGACTACACTCCAATGCTTCCATATGATACCTTTCCCAAGCACTCCTATGCACATGTTTAAAATACACCTGTAACCATAGTAAGTGGGTGGTGGACAATACTTTGTTACCCTAAATTGAGTAGTTATTTCTTGATCAGTATAACACAATGGTTAGCTGCAACACAAGTTCAAGTTATGTTAGAGTTCTGTTTTAATGGGAGCTTTTTTAAAAAAACAAACAAAAAAAACCACTGAAATGGCAAAAAGCAAAACATAAAATATAAATTTGGAGTGCAGTTTGACTTGTGCATGGTAGTTTGAAATTAATTGATAAAGAAAGTGCAAATATCACTTTAGACAGTTCTTCTGGTCCCCTACACTGGATAGTTTCACTTTCTTTTGTACCCCATTTAAAGAAATATCAAATGCTCTGGGATCTGTCCTTTGGCCATATTATTGCTGATTGTATGCTGATTTATAGAATATCAGTTATACAGGAGTAGTGCTTGCCTATGGTATTTTGTATAATATTTTTGGCACAGTGGAAAATAGCTGCAAGAAAGCAAGACTGCTGGATCTTCATTTTGGAGTGGAATTGAGTGTGAACAGGGGGGGGAGAAACTTGTCAGCCTAGGAGAAATTTCCCTCAGCTGGGAAAGAGGACATTAGAAATTCAAATCTTCTGATTCTTTAAATCCCATGCAGTTAATTATCCTTGCTATTGACTAAGGCCATGAACCCCAACATATGAGATAGTAAGGGAAGAGCTGCCAAACTGAGTCTGTGTTGCATGGAATCCTTCATGGAAGTTTTGTAGCTGATAGGTTGTCATCTCTGATAAAGAGGGTTGCTCTTGGTATATTTGCTTTTAAATAAGATAAAATTTTGAAAAACGTGTGGAAGCACAACCTAGGGTGGCATGGCACAACTCTCATGCTTCAGGAGGGTTGTCATAGGAGCCAATTCAACATCACAAGTTCTCCCTCTGATTCCCACGGAGGTGCAGCTGTTCTCTTTGATTCTGGGGATTTATCTATGGAGGTTCAGCAAAGCTGTATTTATATACTAGAAAAACAAACAAACATGGCAGCTGATAAACAAAACTACATTTAGTGACAGGGTTGCAGCAGGATACACCTCATCCACCCAAAGTCTTCATAGACATCTGCATTCCTTTTTATCTTCCCACACTCCAGAACTCCATAAGGCTTCCATCCTCAACAGATATCTCAGTGCTGCTATATACATACTCTAGTTTTGTCAAACTATCATTTTAATGCAAAACCTTAAGTGTCAATGGTGTTAAAGCAATAGAACTTCAAGTGCAAGGAATGTGTGATGATGATGTGTGTTGATCTGTTTGATGTAAAAGGTCACTGAAAATTTTTCATTGGCTGCAGGTTCTAAGCTGGGATATATACTGCTTTTGGGGGTCCGTTGCAGTTGGAAATGAAAGTTTATGGAGAAGTGGTGTGTATTATCACTTACACTGCTATCATGTAAATTTGCATACACATAAATAACTTCACCTACATGAGTAGCTGTGGTGTTCACTGGAATGACTTGTGTGCTTGGAAAAAGATGTGTAAGGATTGGGGCTTTTGTGTTTCATGGTCAGAAATATGGTTTTGAAATCTTACTCAATCTGCGTGTGTTCACTCAGTTTCTTTGCTGACAAAGTTTATTTTTCCTCCTCTTAGCTACATTGACTCTGCAGTGCTATCAGGGAGTTAGCTGGATTCTTTCTGGTTGTTGTATTGTCAACAAACTTTTTTTTGGGATGCTTTGACCCAAACCAAACAATTTTTGGATGCTTTGACCTCCCTTTAAGTGGTGAGAACATGCTTTGCTTTCAGATCCCAGATTGAATTTTGCAGGCCTTTTCAGTAACGAAAAAACATCTACTTACCGTATTTTTCGCTCCATAAGATGCACTTTTTTCCCCCCAAAAGTGGGGGGAAAATGCCCGTGCGTCTAATGGAGCGAATGTTCTTTTTTTTTTAGCTGCTGCGGGGCGCAGGTAGGGGGAGCGGCGCCGGTAAACATGTGCAGAGTAAGCGCCAGCGGAAGCGTAATCATACCTGTCACGGCGGCATGCGGAACCGCTGTGTTTCAAGTTCCCTCTGCAGCTGCTGATCCGGTCCCTGCCGGATTGGCGCTGCAACTTGCTGACACCTCCCCAGCCGCTGACCCAAACCGCTCACATATCCCCCCTCCCCAGCTGCTGACATTGTTGAAATATTATTGTGGTATATTTTATTAAATATTTTAGCACACCATTTGGTTCAGAATATTTTTTTCTTATTTTCCTCCTTAAAACCCTGGGTGCGTCTTATGGTCAGGTGTGTCTTATGGAGCGAAAAATACGGTACTTACTGAGCAAAAGTAATGTGGAAGTCCATTGACAGACCATAAATCTACATCACCACAATAATCCCATTTTTTTTACTGTTTGCTTGTCTAGGTATAGCCACATTTTTTAACGTAGATGAGAAAAAAGCCTTTTGGGGGGGGGGGCTTAATGTCATATTATTTGGATATGACTAGTCAAATGAGAACTAAGAAGCAGTTCTTTTTATAATTCCTCGAAAACTCTTTGAAGAAGTAATAGTAATTTGAAAGTTCAGGAATTGCACAGATTTTTTTTTATCCAGTAGTTAATTAGTATGCCTTTCATTGTTTGGAATGTCTTTAATGTATTTATTTGAAGCACCTTGTTAGCAGCATGGAAATGTATAAACTACTTGATTGTGCTTTAGATTGATAGTGCTTATTGTACAATTTTTAAAATTCTGTTTGTGGTAGATCACCATTGAGGCAAAAGTCAGTTCCCTTTTGATTTGAATGACTGCTCCCATTTTCAGTTCTTGCTGTTTGAACTCTTGCATTGGCTTCTGACAAGTTTGTGTCTAACACTGCATGAAGTTGTAGTTGCTGTGAGGCAAGAGTTTTGTCTCCAGATGATTCTGGCTGCTGTGAAGAGATGTGGGGTGGGTCTTTATTTACTCCTCCTCAGTCTTTTGGGTCCACCTCCCTAATGCATTACTACAAGGCTGAGCACTTTATGCTGTTTGCCTGCTATTCAGAGCTGGCAGCAACATGAAGTGGATGCTATCTTTGACAGTTTCACCAGTGCCCACAAGGTCAAAATGATAGCTGTGCAAAAGTCTTAACTTTACTCTAAGGGTGAGAGTGTGGCAAATTCAGGCTTTTCTTTTTTTAATAGAGCTAAATTTAGCTAAATTCTACCATCCAGGCTGGAAAAATTACTAGATGTGTATTAGCCAGAGGCTGATATGGAAGATTGAGGGTGGGGTGTGGTAACCAGCTAGATCTCCAGGCAGCTCCTTGTGGACAGTTGCAGTAGCCTAAACCTAGGTTGTTGACTTTTCTTTCAGTGTGCTGTCTGTAATGTGCTCTGTCATAGTTTGTATTTTCCCCAGGGAAAGTCATTTAACCTGACTATTCACACCAGGATGGATTGATTTAAATCAAGGCAATTTAAATCATTGATTTAAACCAAGTTTCCCACTGATACCTCTTCAATGTCTCTAGAAGTGCCTTCCAAATTTTGACAGCATCAGCAATGCAGCCACAATTTCTCTGAAGTTTGTTTAAGGCTATTGATATAGGCTTCAGTATATCCTCTATTTTCCTCTTTAATCCAAAATTGGATACTTTGGATGAGATACTTTCATTTATTTTATCATGGTTTTCTTCACAAAGTTTTATGAGAATAGACCAGTTCTTAATAAATTGTTCAAAACAATCAACCACATAATTCCATTGAACATCTTGAAGGAGAGTTAGTTTAGCTCCTCCTGCTGTCTTCAGTGAAGCTGAAGCAAAATGGTTGTTACAGAAGTATTTTTTGACTTCAACAACATTTTCTTTTATTCTTGGAGAAGAGGTACTTAAGTCTTTGGCTAAAAGATGCATTAAATGGGCACTGCAGCCATATGTTAAGGCGCATCTTTCCATTTCTTCTTCTAAGTATCTTCTCATCTTTGCCACTTTTGCAGCACTGTCTGTGACAATTGCACACGTGACAGTTGCATTTTTGTTCACAGTTTATTACAGCTTTCACTGTTTCTTTTAAATATTCTGTTGTGTGGGTGTTCCCTGATGTATCTGTTTCTGAAAGATATGCAACCCCATCTTCTGTTGTCACACACGCATATTACTGGATCATTGTGTACATTGCTCCATCCATGAAGGCTCAAACTGGCAAATTTCCCCTCAGTATTTCTTGCACACTGTTCACGTTCCTTCTCATATAAACTGTATCTAGTAACCTTCCACCAGTGTCTTCTACCAAATGGAATGTAGCCTGGTCGTAAGGACTCAACCATGTCAATGAAGTGTTTATTGTTGTTAATGCAAAAAGGAGAATTTGTGGCATAAACGAGCCAAGCAATCTTTTCATCTATGGTGTCTTGTTTGTATTTGTTGGTCCTTACTACAAATCCATCCATGGTGGTGGTTTTTACTGGATGATTGAAATCTTTTGCTTGCTACTGATACTTTATCGCAACTAAAGGTATTTCAAGCACTGTTGGTAAAAGTACCAGTTGTTGCAGACACAGTCATAGTCAAAGTCTCTTATGCTTAAATAGAATCTTGAAACAAAATTCACAAATGATTTTGAGTAATTGTTCTTCTCAGTTCTTTATTATTCAGTTAATCATTTACACTTTTTTCAGCAAGGATGCAGATCTGAATGCAAATTACCAAAAAAGTTAAGATTGACTGTACTTAAGTTACAGTGCACTTAATTTTTGGAGTAAGCCCCTTAGAAGTCACTGGTGCTTCTGTTTTTTGAGAAAACAAGTATAGGATGGGGTTCCCTTGGGAAAGCTGAGTTATACTGAAGTAAAATAGGGATAGACTTATGGCATGACCATTATGGTCTGTGACCATGATGTTCCAAAGTAAGGCGTATGTAATATAAAATAAGAAAATGACACCTTGTGGAAACTGGCAACTTTAGATTTCTCCTACTTCAGCTTTCTGTACCGTATACTTGGGTGATAGATTCTAAACCTAGTTATCTAATTAGACAAGCCATAAGGATTAGGTAAGCTAAACTTTTCTAGCAACATCCTACATAGCAAACAGCTTAGGAATTTACTTGTAAATCACACTTCTACCAAAAAGCATAGAGAGAGTCTTGAAGAATAAATAAGAATTTAGCATTGCTGAATGAATTATTTGTTACTGACCAGTTGATCCACCTTGTTCTTCAGACATATCCACATCATTTTCTCCAAATAAGCAGTTTTCATTATGTTTCATTCATGCAGTGAGGCCCTGCATCTCCTCCTTGCACTGCTTACACTTGGCACATTTTTCCTTTTTTACCCAGGGAAGGAATTTTTTCAAAATATTCCCAGATAGGGTCTCTCATGCCCAGAAGCCATGACAGTTTTTCTGTGCTAAACGTGTGGGGGAATATTGGAAGCTCTGTGTGTACTGAATGTCTTCCCTTTATCTTGCCAGTCCACTGTTCCTTTCTACTCTGTCCTTTGTCTCTCTGTCTTTAAGACAGTGTCTTAACTAACTCCTCTGCCTTGGTTGGCCCAGCTCCACCACCACATAAGCACAGAACAACAGTCCTATCCAGCTTGTGTCTGTCTTTGACCTTGTGACTTTAGTCTACTGAGAAACAGAAACTGAAACAGAAATTGAAAGCCCAGAACTTTGAAGAAGCAAGAGCTGGTAGTTAGGCTCGACAGATTAAAGCCATTAATTCATTTTTATGAAACTAAGTATGGGTTAGCATGTGTGTGATGAAATTTAATTGTAACTGTTATTTTTTAAATGAGAGAAATTTAGTATTTAAAAAAAAAGGTGATTTAAATTTAAAAAATTGGATTTTTTTCTAAATCATTGATTTTTATCCATCTTGCCTTACACCCTGTCTTCTCTAATTTGTCTCTTGGCTATTGTAGTGAGGGTCCACTACTCCCTTTCCATCTTTTGGCTGCTGGATGACACGGCTACAATCCTCCTGTGGCTTCTGTTCTTTTAGATCATTTTCTGCTGTGAATAGCTCTGAGCAGTCTCTGCTGGCATCATTCATAGCTTCCTAAATAGCAGCAGAGTGAAATGGTCTTGATTCTTCTCAGTCTTGCTGAGCCCTTCAAGTTCTAAATAGGAGCAGTGAAACTGACTTGACTAATTTCATTCTGCTGCTGCTTAGGAAAGCTCTGAATACATAACAGGCAAATATAAAAGGCCACTTTTTAAAAAGGAGGTATAAAAGTCCTCATGTACATGCATATTTTATATGTAAACATTCAAATCTTGTATAAATACCTAAATCTTTTAATCTTTGTCTAATTTGCATATAGCAATACTTAAAACAAATATTCTGTTCTCTATAAATTCCAATACCAAAGAATCACCCCCCTCCCCCCACCCCCCTCCAAAAAAAGTTTTGCTTTGAACACTGATTCCTGGCTATTAAATGCTACACCAAGAACAGCTACCTTCAGCATCAAGTTGATATTATAAACTTGAATTTTAAAAATAAACTATTTACAACAGGACTTTCAAAACAATGCAGATTTTTATGGCATCCCTGTGTAACTTTGGACTCTTTCATTTGCTTTAGCTTCCTTGCAGGCTTTTTTCAGCTGAAGAAGCTTAAACCTAGTAAATATGTAAGAAGAGATGAAATAATACTAAATTGTTTTTGAAGGCTTTATTTACTGTTACAACACAGCCGCCTTCTCTGTTTACAGTAAACTGAGCTATTACCTGCAAGATCAAAAGATCTTTTGAGATCTAACTAAAAAAAGGAAAACTGACCAAGACAGTCTGAGTGAGAGAAATAAGGAACAAAGCAAAATTAAATAAACATATAAAACTAAACTTTAATTGTATCCTCTGTGGGTTATTATTCTTTGAAGGTTACAGTGTACAGATGCTAAAGGTTGTTATAAATCACTAGCTGTCTCAAATTTGTTAACTTATTACTGTCTGCAACAGTTCTAGTAGACTATCATAAATACAGCTCTTCTCTGTGTTTAACCAACTGGACTAAATTAGAAATTAATATGTAGTTACATGATCTAGTAAGTCACTTCCTGAGTTTTGCACTAAAGAACAGAGCATTTGACCCCTAGATTTAATTATGCAGTAACATTAATGTAGACATTATTGAAAGCCCAAAATAATGCAAGTGGCAGGACACAGGCGAAGGTGAAGAAATAATTCTTTCACTGCTAGAAATCAGCATGCAAGATTAAAAGGAAATTGTCTACTCAAATGGTAGTTCTGATTGAATCTTTTTTTAACTTGTGTTAAGTAATATTGCATGTTTCATAAGGAAAACTTTTACTTTTTTTAGTATGCACATTGCCCCCTCTTAATTGTAATGAAACTTCTGCCTACTTTTTGATTGGTATCAATCATATCTATTTTACAAGGGTACAAATTAAAAAACCACTGTTCTGGGTTGCATATTAAGTTTTTACTGATCACAATATGTTTTGTGTAAAGAATACTGTACTTCCATGCTGTCCGTCTCCAGCTTGATGCTTCAGAATGTCTGAAAAGTTAAGTATTAAGTTTAAGAACTTTGGTGACGTTTCTCGTGAAGCTTTTCTGTTATAGACCTTCTGTAGTGTGTGGATCGTATAATAGTGTTTTTGAGGGCAAGTTGGATTCTTCACTTTTATATGTATGGAATCATTGTGTACACAACACCATTTAAGTTTGAATTGCTCTAAGATAGTTTCCCTTAGGGAATTTTAATTATGACAAATTATAGACCTTTCTCATCGTGTACTTTAATAGATACTGTTTTGTCTTTCATCCTCCTAGTGCAATCTTAAACCTTCCAGGTTTTCCTGTGAAGTATTTCACAATTCTAACAGCTCCTGCAGACTAAACTAAAACAGACGAGTATGTATTTAGTGTTTTGAAATCTTTCATGTAATAAATTTTTTTCACACTAACTAAAACGTAAAAAATAAGCCTAGTATTCTTATCATGAATTTCTGTCCACTAGCTTTAAGATGGACTTTTTAACTGGTTATCCCAGTTATGATTTTTTTCTACAACCATAACTTGTACCGGTGTTTAAGCTAGTTACTTTTTTATTAGTTGGTGGATAGGTGACTCAGTGTTCAAATTACATTTTTTTTAACCATGTGAAGGATTTGTAACAAGCTTCTGTGAGTTAGCAGGAATAGAATATATCAACACAAACTCCTAGAACTCTGGGAGACACTAGCATTTAGAATATTGCTGAAAGCAAAAGTGGCGCTGTACTTTGAAGGGGACCTCGCTCTTCTCCTGAAATGGATGTGGAATGGCCATACATCAGGAAGAGTGAGAAATCTGCCATGTCCTGGGAGGTAGTAGTAGCCATTAATTCATTTTAAATTAATGATGTTATGTAACATCCACAGAGATGTTTCCTGCTTGAAGAATTTATAATCTAAAAGACAAATGGAAAAGAGAATGAGACCCAGAAGATAGTGATAACTTACATATCTTTTTTAAATAAAATGTTGGGGTGGTAATGGGGATGTTTGGATGTGGGGAGGGGATGGACTTTTGAAGGTGGTGTAAAGGAAGTGGGTTTTTAAGAGGGTGGGGTCCTGTCACGCTACTGTAAGAATTCATAATGGTGTGGGTGGCATGGAAGAAGGCCTTATGATGCTATCCTTTTGTTTATTTTAAGATTCCTATCCTTGCTTTCAAGATGGGGCAGGTAGGATGCAATTTAAAAGACCAAAGAGATTCAATGGCATGTAGATGTTCCATACCTTGAAAGCATGAACAGGAACCTTTATTTGCTTTGGTAGGTGATTTGATTGGTACAAGCGGGGGGCCCACAGGGAATTGTCAAAAAGGGGGAGTGTAACTGTGGTCCATGTTTGTGTGAAGCAACAAGATTTTTGCTGTTGCATTGTATATGTACTGGGGGAGAGCAAGAGAGGAAATAGTGGGGCCTCACAGGAAGAGGTTACAGTCCAAAGATTGTTCCATTGATATGTTTCTTATCTGTCTCTTCCTCATTGTTGCTTTTTATTTTTGTTATTTTATAATCTGTGATAAGTATGGTATAAATACCTAGATACCACATTCTTCTTCTTCACAAACAAATGTCCCAGGAGAGGATTGTTAATGGGTAAATCAGATATGTGCAATTGGTGAAATTTTGTATTCTCACCAAACTAAAGAAGAAACTCTGAAATTTCTTTCATTTCCACTGCTATAACTTTTAATCATAGGAAACTGAAAATGACTGGCAGTGCTAACATTTTAAACCCTGGGGAAGCAAGAAACTTTCCCAGTGAATTGCCTTAAAATTCAAGGGGGCAATTCACTTGGGATGTGCGTCATGGCAATGGTAGTATGGCAATATTTCACACTAGCTTTATCCTTGGGCTAGTCAGTATCAGGTAACCTATCCAAGCCCTTTAACCTATTGCATGCACAACAGAATGCAGCAATTTGACTTCAACTTCATTAGCAACAGTATTCTACTATACTGCTATTTTCTGTTTGAGCCTTGTCTCTCCCACCCCAACCCCACAAAAATGGAAATGGTTATTTTTCAGAAAACATATACTCTGGAAAATTCTATAACACCTGCATTCATTTAAGATTCACTAATCCCAAATATATTATGATTACATTTTTCTTCATTGATTTACTTTTCTTTTTCTTTGGAAAAAAATAGAAAATGCCAGTCTCCTGTGCCATAAGTACTCCCTATCCACAACCCATTGGTTCTTGCACATGGTAACAGGAAAAAAAGATAGTAGTATAATATAACAGTTGTCAATTGCACTAATTAATAATAGCTGCTGTTAAAATGGATCTTACTAAATAAAAAACTATAGAATGAATACCAAAGTTAAGCGTATCTCTGCAGAGAGATAGTATCAGACCTGCAAAAAAAAAAAAAAAAGACAGGCAAAAACCAGGCATGTTTCCAGTCATATGCACATGTATGGGAACTGGACATGGATCTTACCAGTGAGGTTGTGTCCTCTGGCTATCATAAAACATCCCTCTAACCATTAGTCAAAATACTCTGACACATGTAAATAGAACTTGCTCCTACTTTTGTTCCCTGGATATTAAAATAGTTCCTGTCTCTATTTTCCTAAAAGAGGTAGCTAGGGTAGCTTCTCCTCCTCCTCCTTCATACACTTTAATTCAGGAGACAGCAAACTTCATGGATTGCAGTTGAAGAATCAACCACTGGATTAATATAAAATACATGCATGTTTATATAAAACTAGTGACAGCTGGAGCAGGACTGAAAATCTTGATGCATGGGGTTAATTTTGCACAGCCAATTAAAAAAAATCTAACATTTGCACCCATGTTACATTGCTGCTGAAGTTTGTCATCCTTTTCCTGGCTTGCATTGCTGCTTTTGTGCAGTCTGCATTTGGATTTTTAGATAGTATTATGCATTAAGAGTACTAGGTGGTGGCAGCAGACCACTGGGAGCTTCATGGTGCACCCTATCACATAGGGGAGTACAGCCACTGATACACAACTTAATGTAGTGAAGTACTGTATGCAATCCTCTCTACAACTGGCCAGCTCTGATGAATGGTGTAAAGAGATACAGCTCTAGCCCCCTGTAATTCTTTTAGGGTTGGCTAGCAGAGGGAGTGCCTAATCTGTCCCTTAGTTACTAAGTAATACTCACATTGTTTCAACTTTAGGGGAACCCTGTGCTATACCCAAAAACAATTTACATTTGTCCCTGCATTTTCCACTGTGCTTACACTACTGTTATATGCCAACAGAAAACTCTTACGTGCTGCATACTTTTTCCCATGTTGTGTCAAACCTTGAGTGTGCAAAGTTGCTACTTTAAAAAAAAAAGTTAACTGTGTTTTGAGAGAGAATTGAATAAGCCTCTGTCATCTTTGGCAAACTTACCTCATGTCTGGAACAATAAGTTGCTAACCCTGAATACAAAGGTGTTTGTTTATCAGTCTTGTGACCTCAGTACCCTCCTTTACAGCAGTGAAAGTTGGATCATGTATTCCAAGCGGAAGCAGAGATTGAAAGGCTTCCACTTTCGCTGTTCAAGAAAATCCTTGGAGTCACTTGGTACCAATGGATCACTAACAATGAGATCCTTGAGAGAACAGCCCAATAGTCTATGCAGACGATGCTGGATACTCGCAGGCTTTGCTGGCTGGAACACATGGAGTGCGTGCCTCAAGATAATTTGCTGAAGATTGTGCTCTATGGCCAATTCAAAAACTACCCGTGCTGCAGAGGAAGGCCAAAGCTTCGATACAGTGATAAGGTCAAGCAGGGTCTCAAGAAATTCAGTATTCCTACTGGCAGCTGAGAGCCTTGCCCACAACTGCTCATTCTGGAGAAACCGGGTCAAGGCTGGTTCAGTCATTGCAGAGAATCATCAGAGAGCCCAAATGAAGGCCCATAGGTGAGCCAGGAAGCAGAATGTGCTCCAACCTTCGTCTGGCGAGTGGACCTGTAGCCACTGTGGGAAGGTCTGCTGCTTATGCATTGGGTTCTTCTCCCATACTACTTCCCCGCACCATTGACTGACTTGGTTGTGTTTCCTTTCATCTGTCAGGATGTTGCATAGCTATATAAATCATGTTTATCCATTTTTTTGAGGCTGGAAAGAGTAGTCACCCACCAGAAGTGATATACAGTGAAAAACACAGAAAAATAATACTAATAGAGTATTATGAATGTTTTCCTTTAAAAAAAAAAAAGACTTGCACCTCTACCAAAGTGTTACAAGCCATTAGGAAAGGGATAAAAAATAAGACAAAAATATAATGCCATTATATGAATCCTATGCCCCTGCCTTGAGCAGTGCATGCAATACTGGTTGTCCATCTCAAAGGAAATATATTGGAAAAATACAGAAAACAGCAGCAAAATTGATTAGGGGTATAGAGTAGCTTCCATATGAGGAGAGATTAAAAAGACTGGAACATTTCAGCTTAGAAAAAAAGATGAGTATGGGGTCGATGCAACAAAGGTCTTTACAATCATGAAAGGTGTAAAGAAAGTAAATAAGGAAGTGTTATTGTGTCATATGAAGGGGTAAATAACAAGGGGCTCACCCAATTAAATCAATAGGCAGCAGGTTTAAAACAAACATGAGGAATTACTTCACACAACCCACAGTGAAACTGTGGACCTCATTTCTAGAGGATGTTGTGAAGGCCAAAAGCATAAATGAATCCAAAAAAATTAGAAAAGTTCATGGAAGTTAAGTCCATCAATGACTATTATCATTACCATGGTCAGGAATGCAACCTAATGCTTTGGGTGCCCCTAAACTTCTGCCAGAAGCTTGGACTGTATGATGGGATGGATCACTTGATGATTGCCCTGTTCTCTTCATCCCTCTGAAGCCTTTGGCACTGGCCTCTGTTGGTGGGGCTATTAATTTGACCCAGTATACCCATTCTTATGTTCTTACATATTCTGCTTTCTTTTGGACTAGCTGGAAATTTGGCATATCTCTAAATAAATGAGTATATTTAATTTAACTTAGTTCCATTTTTTTTGCCAGCAATAGATATAGCAGTGGAATTTTACCAGTGCAAAAATAAAATAGTTGCTGAGAGAAAACTTGCATATTTAAAGCCACAATTATAACCTTAGCCAAAATAAATGCACAAAGAGAGATTTGACAGATTTCCCCCCCCCCCCAATGGCCTACAGTCCATAAGTAAATTACAAACCTTGCATTGCATATTTGTTGAGTGAGTTGTATACCAGGGGACCGAAGGGGAAAAGATTTGCTTCCTAACTGTAGGCTGATATGTGCTTAGTGCAGTGGTCCCCAAACGCTTCCTCTCATGCCCCCCTCCCCACTAGAAATCGAATATGTCCGCATCCTCCCACCCCAAGGCCAGGGGTGGTGGCAGGGGCTGGGAGCAAAGTTGGGGCCACAGCTGTGGGCTTGGAGCAGAGTGAGGCTCTGTGGTACTCCCCCTCCATCCTCTCATGGGGGCTGGCCTGGGCCCCGCTGCTCACCTGTGGATGTTTCTCTGTGCCTCCTAGGGGGCGTATTCCCCAGAGTTTGGGGATTGCTGGCTTAGTGTTTTGAGGCTAGATCCATTAAGGGAATTTAAGCTTAGCATTACAATATCCAAGTTTGGGTGCCTTACTGCCTAGTGTAATCCTTAGTCCTAAATTAGTTCCCCAGCTATAGAAAGAGTTAGGCACCTAAGAGTGGGATTCACAAAAGCCAGCAAGTTGAGCGGGGAGCCACCAAAGAGAGCCAGTAAGAAATGCTGAGGAGATCAAAAGTTGCTGAGTACCTAACTCTGCTCAGGATTCACAGCTTTGAACCCTCTTCTGTGTTTAGGCACCTAAGCCAGATCCACTCTTCCATGTATAAATAATTAAATACTAGTTGGCCTAGAGAGAGCAAAAATGCCCTAACTAATGGATATAGAGTCACTCACCTGGAATGTAGGAGACCGAAGTTCAAGACTTCATATTCCAAAGAAAATTATTTGTACAAAGTGCAACTGCTTCAACAGGAGGGACTGAGAGACACCCACCACTGAATATCCTATAACTAGGCTTGGTATAATTAGATTTTTATCTGTAAATATTGATTTCATTGTACACCTACAAACTGATAAGTGTTTCCAGAGGTGGTGATTGAAATTTACAAATAAAGAAAAATGCTATTTGAGAACTTAATAAAGTTGAATTAAGGATGCTTACTTTGTATATTTTCACATATGATGTTGAAAATATGTCTTTCAATGTTTATAAAGCTTTAATTTTTTGAATCACAACATCTACTGTTAATATTGTCTGACCCTCTAATTTTGTGCAGCTGTGAAAATGTAAATTGATAAAAATTGAAAAAAATGCTTCAATAGATCTGTCAAAATTAATTACAAAATGAAACTCTACCAAGCCAATTTATAACCCAGTTGTTTGGGGACTTTCCTAAGAGATAGAAGACATGCAAGAATGGATTTGAATCCCAGTGTCCTCTATCTTGTGTGAGTCATCTAGGCACTGGGATAAAGGTTATAAGGGGAATGGTAGTGTCAGCAAGGTTTTGTGGGCGACTGGATCTGTTAGGCAGTCTCTGAGAATGTGAGCTAGGCAGGGGAACTCACAGTTTGATGATGTTCGTGAGAGGAGTCCTGACACCCATCACTTAGGTGACTGTGCATGCTCACTGATAGAATTTTAGGCACTGAAGGGACTTAATCATCAGAAACTTCGATGCCATGGGAATTTAGATACTTACAGGGTTAAGCAGTAGCTGAGTTACATATTTCAGGATCTAAATTTAGGTGCCTAAAGTGGCACTTAGGTGACTAGATCCACAAAGAGATTTAAGCCTGTAAGATCTCTCACCTCCTTTCTTTATCACTGTGGACAACACGACCACATCCTTGCCAGTTGCTCAAGCCCATAATTTGGGCTTCATCTTTGACTCAGACCTCCCTTTAGGTCTTCACATTCAGGCTTCATCTAAATTTTACAGATTTTCTGCATAACATCTCCACAATATGGCCTTAACTATGCGTCCACACAGTTAAGTCTCTTCCAGGTGCTCATCTCATGTCTTGTTACTGCAACATCCTTTTTTTTTTTTTTTTTTTTTCCTGGCTTTGGCAAATGAAGTCTTGCCCTGATCATGTTCATTCAGAATGCTGCTATGAAGATTATTCTCTTAGCCTGTTGCTTTGACCACATCACCAGTCCCTTTGAATCCTTGCACTGGCTCATTCTCCTCTGTTGCATCAACATAAGCTGCTTGTCTTTACTTTCAAGGATCTATGATGCCAACCACCATTTCCGACTTGTTAAATTTTAAAACAAGAATGTTTTTACTTTCCCCCATGCTGACTCTCCCTCTTGTGAAGAGTGCCACATAGACATCTGCAAAGCTACCTTATTATCCTCCTTCATATCCTTCCTTAACTCTCCTGTGCTGTGAGGCCTACGAAAAAGTTGACAATGATTAGGCTCCTAATGTGAAAGTACTCCTACTTATCATGCTGACTAATATTAACACATATTGCCCTCGTATTCCCCTATCTGTTGCCTCTTGCCTTATACTTAAGCATTAAACTTAGATTGTAAGTTTTTGGGTCATGAACTTTTTTTTTGTTCTGTTTGTGCAGACCCTTCTACAGTGGGGCCCTTCTCCATGACAAGGGTTCCTATGGCAATATGAACAACAATAATAAAAAGACTAAAATTGACACTTTGTATTTATACTCTCACTACATACAGAGAGGTTTTTTTTTATGGCACTGACTAGCGTTCACACGAGATTGGAGGTCATAACTGCATAATTCCTAAACTCTGAGTTAGAGTATTTTGTTATTGAGGAGGTGGTAGTGAATCATTATTAATGTTGTTTACTTTGTCCACAAAATGATAGGTTTCTAACCTCATAAGGGATATAAAAATGTTGATCACAAACCAGAGTTACACTACTGTCTCCTAGTGTGTAGATTGACTATTGGTATTTCTAGACCCGCAAAGAGAACGTTACGCGTCAAATGCCAACGTATAAAATGCATGCCTGTGAAACTCTCTGGTGTGTGAATTTGTTTGCAAGTCCTTTTTACAGACATGGACAGCTCCACAACAGCTTAGGGAGCTTTGCAAGTGAGGCACCTCCTAAAATGCATGGAAAATGAGCCCTGTTGTCATAGATCTTTTGAAGACTTCAAATTAGGGGCTCCAATATTGTGTGTTTTAAGAGGTGCTCAGTAGCAGGGATACAGTCCTACCCATCCTACTTATAATGCAAAAACAATTTTCTACATATATCAGGCAACTGGATAGCAGCCTTGAAGAATCTGGTGGACCAAAAGGTCCATTCAAAGATTTGGTTGTTCTCGGGCCTCTTCACTATGGGGGTCCCTGTACAGCCATATGTTTATAAAATCTTGAGTCTGCAGAAGTAATGAAAATAATTCTTTAGCTGTTAAAATTAATTTTATAAGATCTTAGTTTTAATGCTTCTATTAATGATCTTACTTTTTTTAACTGAACAACTTCATATGGTTCTATTCTTTCTTTTTTAATCAGTTTCTATGCAGAACATTTACTGTTTATTAGAAGGAGGATTGTTAAGCATTACCACAGTCTTTAGAATAGAAGCTTTCAAAGGATATAGTAGGGTCCTGAGAATATAACTTCATTTTGCTGCAGTGAGGAATTACTAAAGAAAATCAACATGTAATCTACCATCTATCACACAGTAAACAAACTGACTTATTTGGCTGCAATAGGATGTGCATAAACCACTTTGTTTAAAGGGTCATGTCTGTGTGTATGAATAATTAAATGCACACTAGCTTTTGAGAAGGTAATTCTGCATTGAATTAATGTTTTCAATATATACTTAATTTTTTTTTCAAGTGCATGAGAGGTAAAAAAATTTTCAAGTGCATATATAGAAGTAAAAATTAATATTCACTAAAATCTAAGTATTGCATTCATGAACATGCTCTGTTCAACCCCATTTTACTGGACCTTTGTGTTAAGAGTGTGTGTAATGTCTAGGGATCATGTTTAGTCCACTGCCAAAAGCTCTTCTTAGGTCACCTTCATATGATTACACTTGCTCTTTCTTCCAGACAAATTGCTATGTCTGCATTGACCTGAAACAAAAAGGGATGAAGAATCACAATTCATTCCTCTTGGAAACCAGAAGACAGTGCCTGAAAAACAGGCTTTTTTTAAACAAAGTTATTTCACTGCATGAATAGCCATCTATCTGATTGAAGAATTTGTTGCATAGGCCTGAGGTCATCATACTGATAGAACAGGAGGTTAGCAAGTGGTTTGTAAATTCACTTGAAAAGAGAAGGAAATAAATGGTTCCTTTACTACTTACTCTTCTCCTCCTATGATCCTTTAACCTTGGAGGACTGGTTGCAACTCAGACTATAATTCATCACTTTTTTCCTGGTGGAATTTAAATTAGGTTAAGATTCAGAAATAAAGTCCTGCTTATCAAACCACATAGACTTCCCCCTCTCCTCTCCAAACGTGAACTTGATCATCTTGTTTAGTTATGTTCAATAAGTGAACATTAACATGGGGAATCACCAGAAACCCTGATACACGTCATACTGTGTCTTTAAAAAATCACTTTGATTTTTTTTATGTAGCTAGAAATTAGAATGGATTTTTTTATCACTTTAAAATTAGAGCTATCACTATCCATTTCAAATGTGGCATGTAAAACTTCATACAGAACTACAGGAAAAGAAAATTACTTTTATTGAAAAAGAACCAGTGCAAGAAAATTTATTCAGAATGAAACGTGCATAAATAACTGACGGGGAGAGGCAGTATTCTGGGTCAGAGGCAGGGGAATATGGGTAGCAGCCTTTTTTTCTCTGGGTTTAGCATCCCATAAGGCAGTAATTTTGATCCTCTGGCTACATTCATTTTCTTTTCTGTTAAGTGGTAGCTGTTCAACACTTTCAACATATTCAAAAGTAGCTTTATTTGGAAGTAACATTTGGGCAACTAAATGCTTCTGAATGGGCAAATGGGATTTTGGATGATAGGAAGGATTCCATACAGTCCTGGGAACCTGAAAAAGTGGGGGAATTAAATGTTAAATTAATGTTAAATAAATTGAAAGTATGAGAGGAAAAAGCTGTGTATAATCTTGTATTGTTTTTGTTAGGAATAGTTTTTGGTAGTGCAATGTGCTATCACACAGGAAAATCAGGTGGAACATGCTACCACCCCATTCAGGAGCTGATGTTTCTTTCACAGCTTCTCTTTTTACTCATCTTTCCACCCTGCCATACCTCCCCAGGAATAAAACCACTCCAGTACTATAAACAGAGAACTTTCACATTTGAAAAGAGAGCTGTATTTCCCTATTAGTTTGCTATACTTTAAGTTGACTGCATGGCAACTAATCATTAAATTTTAAGTAAAATGTTTAAAAGATAAATTCATTTAGTAAAACAAATGAAAAGATCTACCTTTTAAAATCGGACTTAAAATACTCATATGATTTATTTATCTGGGCAATGTGCCAAAAGAGCAAACTGACAAAAATATGTTAACATCTAATCTCTCTGGGTACTTACACGATCCTGTCCCATCACTGCAACATCCGAGCATCCATTCAGAATTTTTTCCACTGTAAAACTGAATTGTCAAAACATCTATGGGTATGTTTTTCAAATACAATTTAGACACTTTAATGCCTAAGATTTGTTGATAATCAGGGGAACTTAAGCTCCTATATCCTTCAGGTGCTCCGAAGAATTTTACCTATGCCTTTGTGATATAGAATGGAAGTGCTGAATAAATAGTTATATTCTGGCAATTATGAAGTATAGTTTGTGAACTATTTATTGTAAACATACACAAATGCAAAGTTAGACTGTATTTAAAAGTGGAGAATACAGGTTTTTAAAATAATGCCACTCACTATGAGAAAAATGCTAAATGCATTTATATCTGGTTGTCTTTAGATATTTTTTAGAGTTTTTATTATTTGCAATATATTTAGGTCTGAATTCTACAATCAGATCCACTAATGTGACCACTTGCATGCTCAAGATTCATTGTTGTGAATTCAGTTGCACAACCTTGAGATCTTTGTACCATTTTTCATTGCTTCTTAAGTGGAAATTTCATAATCCGAAGGAAATGCACCACCAAAATAACTATAGCACACTTAGTTAAATTATTTTCACTCTCGACAGCGTGAAATACAAATGTAGAATCATGGTACTTCATAAAACTAAATTTTTTGTAAAATATATAACACTGACAACTTTGAGTTTAGTCTCAAGTATATTTATTTTTCTTATTCAGGACTTTTCATGATCATCACTCACTACTACTTATAAATAGTGATAAACAGTACTTAATGTTAGTTGGCACTCAATGTTAGTGAACTTTCCACAGAGAAACCTTCTAGTTTGTGAACTAAAATTCTTCTGAGCCCTTGAAAAATGTATATGCTATTAGTAAAACTGTAATTTACTGATATTGCCAGAAAAGTAGCAATGTTTAGTCAAGATGAACATCATTATTTGATCAAATTTCCTTCATTCAGAATACCTTTATTTAATAAAAACCTTGGTCTACCTCAAGATATTCCATTCCTCAGGTAGTTTTTAAAATGGTACTGCATTTTAAAAAGGTTGTCACTTTGACATGAATTACTTTTACAGTAACTGGTATGTTGCCCAGTATAGTTAGAATATTGAATTTTTGTTTGTTTAATGATTCTTACAGGTGCATTCTGCTTCCCCTTTTGGGGATGAAGACCCCTCAACAGAGCCTCTTTCTGCTTGTAGATTCGATTGATGAGGGTTGTAATGTTGCAGAAGGTGAACAGACTTCCACAAGCTTATCTGGAACTATTGCAGAGCTTTTAGCTGATCACTGTGAGTTCTTCCCTCCATGGTTGCTCCTTCTCTGCTCTGCTCGCAAGCAGAGTAAAGCTGTTACAAAAATGTTTACAGGTGAGTACAAGTAATTGTGAATTGTTAGTAACTACGTACTGTAACAAACATACATAATTTTACAAGAACCTTACTGATGGTTGAAAGTGCTAAATGTACATTTTAATTGCTCTAAAATTGTTGCCAAAGGGTTTAAAAACCTTGACCGTCCTAAACATCATATATTCCTATTTTGGTTTTTTATAGTTCTGATCATTATGTTATGGTATCAAAGCGCTTCACTGGTAAATTAGATCTGCTGTGTAAGATTATTAATGGCATGGAGCTTCCCTCCCCCCGCCCCCCACTGGTCTTAAAAAGCTATGTCCTGGTTTTGAAAGTGTGTAGGTGACACATAGTACACAATTCCTTGCTCATATTCTCCCCACACACGTGCACACTCCAAGAGTCTCAAAGATTTTTTTCATCTAACATCAAGATGGGGATGAATGTGAAAGTTGTAAGGTGGATAAGGAACTGGTT
>ML675624.1:1733881-1753409 GCA_007922155.1 Mesoclemmys tuberculata | reverse complement strand
TTGGGGAGACAGTCCCTCAGGCCTACGGAAAGGCCTGCACCCGCTTGCCCTATAGGGAAGGGCCAAAGAGAGGGGAAGGTCCTAGAGATTTACCCGGACTGGGCTGGGACTGTCTTAGGCCCCCAGCCTACAGAGACTGTTGCCAGTGGGTGAGCGCCAGAAAAGGGGGGCTGGCGTACCACAATGCCTATCTCCATTTCCTTAGACCACCTGGCTCTTGAGAAGTATCTTTTGTAGTTTTCATGCTGAGGACTTGCTATTCATTGGACACCTCTAGCTATGTGGTATTCCTTCTGGTCCTCTTTTCTCTGTGGGTCATTGCTTGCCCATTGTCATCTGACTCCAGCCACAGAGAATGCTGCCATGACCTTTTGCCTCTGGTGGCTATATACTGCCAGGTCTCCTCTCTGGCTTCTCCCCCCCCCGACTTTCTGTGGCCAGTTCCCTTTTTTCTTGAACTTGGTGTATTGATCTTTCCCTCACCTTGCTGTTTAGGAAGTCCTCAATTTCTCTGATTCTCAGTAGCGTCTTTATTTGTCCCTCCAATCCAAGAAACATTTTCTCCAGCACAACCACCAACTTGCACTTTATGCACAGGAAGCCCAGGTACCTACACGGTGAACAATATTTAATAATGGACTCTCCAATCTAGCGAAGAAGGATATAATGTAATCCAAAGGCTGGAAGTTGAAGCTAGACAAATTCAGACTGGAAATAGGGAAAAAATTTTTGACAGTGTCTCTATCGCAGACACATTTTGTTGTGACGCTGGGAGTACCTTTTTCCTGGACTGGAAGAAGAGTTCTCTGTGGCTCAAAAGCTTGTCTCACTAACCAACCAAAGTTAGTCCAATAAAAGATACTATTTCACCTATTTTGTCTCTCTGGTTCCTTAGGTTATTTAAACACACTCCCACTCTAATTCTTCAGAATTTCATTCAACTCTTCCAACTTTGTGTAATTTTTTAACTGAACATCTAGGAAATCAAAATATCACATGATATGTTTTCACTTCCTTACAGGCTTTCCATCTTGGAAAAAGTTTACTGAGCTGTACTGCAACTGTCTGTTGCGGTATAGAACGATCCATCTGCCTACCTTTGTAGCCTTAATTTTTCTTTTGTTTCTAAATGAAATATCCTAATCCTTAAACCGCCTATTTCTATCTCTTCTCTAAATTTTGTTTGCTAGTGTGTTGGTCAGTGCTCATCTTAGAATGTTGTTTTAAATAAACAATTACCTAATGCTAATTCTTCCCCACTGATATGATGTATTAGTCAGTGTGTGCTGTTTTAGAACTTTGCAGAAGATACTCTTTATCGTTCTTGGTCTTACTTAGTATGCTTTAGCCTACTGCTGCCTTTTCGACATTCAAGGAAATTGTCAACCTGTAGGTCATTCAGATAATTAAAACATCAGTTTTGAAGTTGAGTATTCCCCTGGATATTTACCCCCCACCTGATCTGTGTTCTGACTGCGTGTTTATGTGTGTAAGGACAGACAAAGGTAAAACAAAAAATAATGGAGTCAACCCATTTTTAATCCTGTTGCAATATGTACAAGTATATTAGACTTTAACCCTACATCACTTGGCTAACACAGCTTCTTATTAAACATTTAAGTGAAAGTCTAATGACAGTTTTACACAACTGGCTGTCAACAGAGTGCCTAAATTGTGCATGCAAATGCCCTTATGCTGAATAAAAGTCAGGGTTTTGTGCACAAATCCCAACCTGTGCATGGACATGTTTAAATTGGGAATGCAGAGTTCCTTGTGCAAGCACATTTGAAGTTTTTGTCCTTAGACTCCAACTACTAGCACTCTTCTGTTCTTACTTTGTTCCACAGTTCTCTCATCCTTATACATATTCTGCTCTACTCCCAAATGGAGGAAAGTTAGGCCTATGGGTATTTTATGTACCTTCAGATCTACCAAGCTAGAGTGGTGGTGTTCAATTTCCTGTTGAGTTTTAGGCAGCAGCACCAAAGAGAATTGATGGAACTCAGAATTTTGAACACAGGTATCTAACTTCAACCTTACTGTAGTGAATGATGAGAGTATAAGGGATTAAGGGGTGTTGGTAATGGGCTGGAGAGATTGTGGGTGGGGACATCAATAAGTGGACATGGTGAATCTGGGTGGGGGCACCAAAGATTGGTGAGTGAAGGGGAGGCAGTAGATTGGTAGACAGGGGTACTGGTTGAAAAAAAATTATTGAGAAGAAGGGAGGGTTTGGGTTGTGGACACAGGAGGTGATCTGAGGAGTGACCAGATATGTGGGCAAGGGGCCATAAAGATGCAGATGATGAACATGAAATGAGTGGATCTTTGAGGGGCATAAAGTTATGGCTGAGTCTCATAAGGCTAGGAGAATTGGGGGAAAGTGGATTGAAGTAGAGGCTTGAGAGGTGAAAAAGAATATAGTTTCTTGAAACAGAGGGAACACTAGCAATTCTACATAACTGACCTGCCTTCACTTGGAGCAGTGACTCCCCTTCATGGTTAGCCAAACAGTTCACTGACTGGAAAAGGCAGGGAGGACATCTCCTTTTCTTTTGCATGCCACCAGTAGCTTTCCCCACATGGCTGCTCACCCGTCTCCTGCGCTCAACATTCCACCTTTCCCCATTCATTCTTCCTGCTCCTTTAATGCTCATCACAACTCAGGAACACCTCCCCCATAGTCTAGCAATGAATATATTTAACTGCTGGCCAAGTGAATGGCAGTATTTAACATAGACTTTTCACTATACTTATTAGGGGCTAGGAAGTTTTAGCAGTTTTTAGTTATTTCTAATGTACATTGTGCTGAAATTTTCATTGACCATGAAAGGCTAAAAATATTTTTATATCTACTTTCCAAAGGAAAAAAAGCACTTCATCTAATAAGTGATAACTTCATTTTAAAGGGAAAAAAATCCTCTAACTGGTGTAAATATGTTGATTGGCCTTCTAAAAACTGCTTTGTTAAACGTGGCTTTGGCAACTAATTAATCGATGGTATCTATATAAAATTATAGGCATGTCACTCTGAAGTCTAAAACGTCTGAGTCAGTGTGAAGCACTGGAAACAAGTACAGGCATAGTTGAGAACACTTTTTGTTGAGAATATCACCAGGTTCAACCATCGCTGATAAAGTTTGCAGATTTTTAAGTTTTTAGCATTTTTTGGCGCTTTTTTTTATTATTATTATTATTACATCTGTGACTTTTTACAACCATGCAAGAGCATGGACTTTCAGTTTACTAATAGACTTAATATTAGCTTTAGGTATTTTAAAACAAGGCAATTATATTTAAAGATACTTGGCAGTGAAATACAGATACTGACCCATATTTAAAAATTACTTTTCATAACTTTTTACTTTGCTATTTAATTTTTTAATATTTCTGCAATCAAATTAGTTGCTAACAGTTCTTGTTTGCAAGGGCCAGATTTCTAGGTATGTATTTACTTAATTTTTGTTTATTAGACTACAGATAGAAAACAGCTATCCCTACATTTGGATCACAGTTGTGCAAAAGCAATAGCAGAAGCAAGCTAACTATAAGTTAATTACTAAATGTTTTACTAAACGAAACACATTTTTCCAGTGTTGAGATCAACATTTTTGTAAAACAGATTTTTTGTAAGCATTATTTGTTATATAACAAATATATATTCTATTCAGAATAAAGTAGTTGGTTTTTCAGACCTTTCTGAGTTAGCAGCCAAAGAAAGACTAGCTGATAGACATTGAGAGCAATTATGTGAATTCAAAGAAATTTGGACCTTCTTTTTATATATAATTGAATAAAATGTGTTGAGATGGCTCAAAATAATGCCAGTCCTTTGTTCAGTCTCCTCCAGCCTCCTCCCCCACACCCTCTCTTTGCACCCCCATTGAGGTTCTGGATCTTATCAATTAGAATACCTAAAATCATTTAGAAATGATTGGGAAACCTTGGAATTGTAGAAAACTGACACAAAGAAAAATATATGGCCTTCAGAGTTAAGGACACAAGTATTTTAAATATATTGAGAACAAAAAGAATCCTAACAATGATGTTGGCCCATTACTAGATGTAAATGGTAGAATGATCAATAATAATTCACAAGAGGCAGAAGTGTATAATTAATCTGTTCTGTATTTGAGCAGGAAGGAATAAATGATGCATTCATATAATATGATAATGAAACACTTTCCATCCCTGTAGTATTTCAGGAAGATGTTCAACAGCAACTACTAAAATTAGACATTTTTAAATCAGAAAGTCTGAATAATTTGCATCCAAAAGTTTCAAAAGAGTTAGCCAAGAAGCTCTCTTGACCATTAATGTTAACTTTCAATAAGTCATGGAACACTGGAGATGTTGTGTAAAACTGAAAGAAAGCTAGTGTTGTGCTAATATTTTTAACGGGAAAATGGGGTGACCTACTGATAGGCCTGTTAGTCTGACTTCAGTCCAGGGTGAAAAATGGAATGGTTGATATGAAACTCAATTATATTACACTCTTTTAATTCTTTATTTATTAATGCCTATCACCACAGGTTTATGGAAAATAGATTGTCTAACTTGAAATCTATCTTCCATGTGATTACAAGTTTGGTTGTTAAAGGTAATGGTGTTGATGTAATATACTTAGACTTCTGTAAAGCATAAAATCATCACTGATGATTTGCAAATGAGACAAATGGAGGGAGTAGTAAATGATGAGGACAGGTCACTGATACATAGCAATCTGTATTGCGTGGTAAGCTGAGCACAAGCAATTAATAATGGGTTTTAATATGGCCAAGTATAAAGTTCTACATCTAGAAAACAAGAATGTAAGCTAGGCTTACAGAATGAGGAGACTCTCTCTTGAGAAGCAATGACCCTGAAAAAGATTTTAGGGAGTCCTGGTGGCTAATAAGCTGAACATGAGTTCTTAGTACGATGCTGTGTCAAAAAGGGACAGTGCAATCCTCAGATGAATAAAAGGAGACTCTCAAGTAATAGAGAGGGCTTTTTATGGCTGTACGTGGCAGTCACGTAACTGTTGCTGGAATACTGTGTCCAGTTTTGGTGTCCACATTCAAGAAGGTTGGTGATAAATTGGAGAGGATTCCGAGAAGAGATGCAAATAAGCGTAAAGGATTGGAAAGTATGTCTTATAGTTACGGCCCTGTGGGAATCATGATTTTTATTTTTTTAGAAAATTCATAACTGTGTAAATGGCAAAGTATCAAAAAGCTTGATGTATTTGGCAGGAAGATCTATTCCTCAGCTAATTTCCAGATGCATATTTCCAGTTACCAGGCATTACTCTTAAAATATAGATATATGAACTGGAAGAAGCTTCCACAAGATAAGAGGGAGGAGCTAAGATTCCTGGTGTCTGAGAGGCAGTTAGTGGCCCAATAATCTCTGCAGACTTCTCTTTCTAAGGCCTGGTCTACACTACAGAGTTAGGTTGACGTAAAATGCCTTACGTCGACCTAATAATGTCTGTGTCTCCACTACAAGGTCCCTCCCACCGACGTAACTCGCCTGCTATGTTGACTTAATTACTCCACCTCTTTGAGAGGTGTATCACTTAATTCAACATAGTTAAATTGATGTAATGGCAGTGTAGACACTGCATTGTTTACATCAACTTAACTGACCTCCGAGAGATGTCCCACAATGCTCTGCTATGACCGTTCTGGTCACCGTTCTCAACTCCACTGTCTGGCACAGGAAACAGTCTCTCCCCTGTTTAACGACCAGGAACTCTGGAATTTCCATTTTCTGTTTGTTCAACATGGAAAGCTTGCCTGCCCATCTGACTCTGCTGGCTCTGCACTCCTGTCTGGAGTACACAGTAGGTGGTGGATCTCCTGGATCTGTGAGAAGAAGAGGCTGTGCAGGCACTGCTCCGATCCCGCCATAGAAATATCAACTTATACGAGCAGACTGCTCGAGGCATGGGGGAAGAAGGGCTACAACAGAGGCAGCAGTGCCATGTGGAAATCAGAGATCTGTGACAGGCGTACCAGAAGGCAAGGGAGGTGATCAGTCGTTCTGATGTAGTACCGCAGACATGACACTATTACAAGGAGCTGCATGCTATTCTCTGCAGCAACCCCACCATGAACCCCAGTAGTAGTGTGGATACCTCTGAGGAGTCAGTCTTGGGCTACCACAAGCAACACTGAGAAGGAGGTTCTGGAGGAGGCAGAGAAGAATGGGAGACAAGCGCCTGTGGGATCCATTGTCCAGAAGAGCCAGGAGCCGTTTGTCGCCCAGAGCAGTCGCAGCACAGGCGCATGATGCCGGGGAAGAAATTTCTGGTAAGTATGCAATTCCAATTAATATTGTGGGATCATCTGTTCTTGTACGCTATTTTTAATATACAAAACTAGTTGAAGTAGAGTGGCTATCTGCTTCCCAGTTGCTGGGCCAACTAAGCAGAGGGTGCCTCTGAAAAAGGTTGTTTATGTACACAGAGTTGTCCCAGGAATTCTCCAAAGAGATCTCCAGGAAGTTTTCATGGAGGGACTCTGTAATTGGTTATAGGTTTCTTGGGAGAGTTGCCATATTTCTTCCACCAGGCTAGGCCACTTTCCTACACAACTCCAGTATTTATTGGCAGGCATCATCGCAGTACACAGCAGAGCAGCATAAGGACCCAGTCTGTACCAAAAGGCTTGCATCAGCTGTTCCTTTGCCACCTCTTTCCCTCATGAGTGTGATATCAGCTAGGGTCACCTAGGGGAGATGATGGTAGTTTTCATTTCACTTGTTTGAACCGCAAACACAAGTGCCTGTGGTCTCCACCACCTCTCCCCTTTGTGATTTTCTGTCCCTTCCCCCATGGTTTACAATACATGGCCATAATATAGGTGGCAGGGGTCGGTGTTGCACACACAAACTGCAAGCTTCAGGAAGGCAGGGGGCAGGGGAAACGCATGCTGGGAGCTGCTGTCTGGTACTTTGTCCTGCAGGCATGGCTGGTGGAGGATCCAGGACTCCCCACAGGGTCCTGGGCTCTCTGGGAGGCTCTTAACACTTCCCGTGTTTGGCTACTCAGATGTTGGAGAGCGGCAACCGAGGGAGGGGAGAGGAAGGCAAATGTTATGGCCACAGGCCACTGCAAGCAGCCCTCAGCGCTGCCTCTGCCAAGGCTTGCAGTTTGGGAAGAGGAACACTGGTCCCCAACTTCCAGACAATGTGCATGTTATAAAGGGGAGGTGACATGACCTCCCTCCCCCCAGCCACCTCTGGTTCCACCACAGGTTGCCCCTCTCCCCCCACCCTCCGCTGCAGACGGTCCAGCTCTCCAAATCCCGGACCATACTCACCATGGCTGGGGCAGCAAACTGGCTCAATGAATACCGTAGAAATGAAAATGTTCTTCTTTACACTTGTGTGGATTCAGGGGAGTGATTTTTATATAGCAACTCAGCACTAGACCCTGGTTCTGCACTGACACTGGTTCCTTTGTGCTTTGCATGTTTTACAGCTGAAAATGTGGCCTGCAGCTCTTCCTCCACACTGGCAGAGAAACTCTGAGATACAATGAAGGCAAAAGAGAATGCTTGAGGACTTTTTTTAATGAGATAATGAATGCCTCTGAAACAGTGGACACCGAGCAGAAGGTGTGGAGGATTGCTGTCTCTGGAAAAAATGCACATGGACCTTATGAGCAGGAGAGCAGCCCAGAAGAATGAGCGTGGCATGCAGAAGTTGATGCTGGGGATTCTGAAGGAACACACTGAGGCATCTGGTTGATCTTCATTAGAAACACCTTGAGGCCTGTCTCTCTCTGCAGCCCCTGCAAAATGGCACTCTAACATCATCGTACCTCCCCAAACCCTCACACACGTTCCACTGGGCCTGAGGGGCCAATGCAATATCCCGTCCACTCAACCGCGGGGGAGAGTGTCAAGCATAACAGTCGCACGTGCACTGATGTATGTATGTCAGGCAAGACTTCTGTGTTTTTAAAAGGAAGATGAATGTGCTTTCCCCACTCAATTTTATTCCCCTGTCTTTCCAATATTTAATTCTTTGTCAAATCTTTCATTGTCTATATCTGTGTGCAATAAAAGTCCATGTCTTGAAAATGAAATCACCTTGGTTAATTCAAAGCAGGGACGGGGGTTTAGGGACAGGGAAACTGAGGCACAGGGAGATGTGCATGACTTCTCACAGAGCTGGAGTTGTGGATAGAACCCATGAATCCTGAGACTCCCATCCCCTCCATGCTTTAAGCAGTAGCCCACACTCCCCTCATTCATGGCAGCCACTGTTTTGGCCCCAAGAGGGATGGATTGCTGCCCATTAGCTGGGCATCAAGTATGTGCGTGCACAAACACACACGGCAGTGCCTTAGGAAGGGCAAGAGGTCGAACTGCGTATGAGGTGGTTTCTCCAGCAGTGGATTGGGAGGTGGCTGTAGTGGTGGTTGGGAGCTGGACTACATTGTGAGAGCAAACCAAAGGTGTGTTTCCAAAATAGCATTACTACACACATAGTCACAGCAAGGTTCAGACTATGGGTAGGCACAATATAGAAAAGCAGTGCTCGTTAATGTGGGGTATTAATAACATTTTCAAAGCCTCCCTGAGACACACTGAGATCTTCTTATAGCCCTGTTATCTGACTGCTCAAAATTAGCAGACAGCCTATCCATCTCCATGCCCCACCCATGTGGGAACTTCTGTCCCTTTGCTTTACAGCTATTATAAAGCACACAACAGGCAGCTATAAGCATGGGATCTTTTTTTTCACTGAGGTCTAACCTATTGAACAAACTGCACTAGTGATACTTGCTGAGCCTAATGTTGAACTGCTCCTTGCTACTGTCCAAGTGTATGGCTTCATGAGCCTTGGGAGTAAGGGGTAGGCTGGGTCTCCCAGATCAATATTGACAATTCAACGTTGCCATTGGTGATTTTGCAGTTCAGAAGAAAGTCCCTTCTTGAAGCTTTCTGAACAGACCTGTATTCTTTAAAATGCGTGTCATAAACCTTTCTGGACCATTCCATGCTGATTTCAGTAAAATGCCACCAGCGCTTGCAACACCATAGAAAAATATCTTTCTGTTTATGTACTCTGTGGCAGGGTGGTATGATGCCAAGGTAGAGAACAGCTAACAGAATGTTCGGAATCATTAGGAAAGAGATTAGATAATGAGAAAGAATATATCATATTGCCTCTATACAAATCTTGAATACTGCATGCCGATTTGGTCACCCCATCTCAAAAAAAGATGGAATTGGACAAGGTACAGAAAAGGGCAGCAAAAATGATTAGGGATATAGAACAACTTCCATATAAGAAGAGATTAAAAAGACTGGAACAGTTCAGCTAGGAAAAGAAAAGTATAAGGGTGGGATATGGTAGAGATCTATAAAATCAAGACTGGTATGGGAAAAGTAAATAAGGAAGTGTTATTTACTCATAACACAAGAAGTAGGGGTCACCAAATGAAATGAATAGGCATCAGTTTAAAACTACCAAAAATAAAGTATTTCCTCAACACATTGTGCAGTCAGCCTGAGGAACTCTTTGATGGAGGCTGTTGTGAAGGCCAGAACTATAACAGGGTTCAAAAAAGAACTAAAGTTCAAGGAGGATAGGTTCATCAGTGGCTGTTTGTGAGGATGGGTAAGGATACAAAACCATGCTTTGAAGTGTCCCCTAGCATCTGTTTACCAGGAGCTGGGAATGGGCAATGGGATGGATCACTTGTTGATTACCTGTTCTGTTCATTTCCTCTGAAGCGCCTGGCATTGGGTCACTGTCAGAAGACAGGATACTGGGTCTGACATACCTTGATCTGACATAGTATGGCCATTCTTATACATCTGCTATCTATTGCCCCACTGCATTTAGGGAGCCCCATTGCAGCAAAAACCATCCAGTATGTCCTGAACATTGCCCAGTCACTACCCTTAGCAGAAGGCGATCAATGACCTTGCATTCTTGGATCACAGCAACCCTCATGGTGGATTTCCAACTCTAAATTGATTCCCTGCTGACTGGTAGTAGTCTGACATTGCAACAAGCTTCCACACAGTGATTACCACTTGCTTCTCCACTGTCAGAGGTGGTCTCATTTTAGTGTCACTGCACTACAGTGTTGAGGAGAGCTCTGCACACAGTTCCTGGAAAATGGTCTTGGTCATATGAAAGTTCTGCAGTCACTGCTCATTGTCTTATACCTGCATAATGATGCAATCCCACTGGTCAGTGCTTAGTTCTCAGGACTAGAACTGGCAGCCCTACCGTGTTCAGCTGCTGCATGACTGCCAACAGCAACTTGGATTGTTTCATTCCATAGCTTCCAGCAGGCTACTTGAAAGACATTACCATATTCTGCACAGCAGTTCCTCTTTCATCTCTGAAAATACTGCAGGATAAACTGTGTTTGCAATGCTCACCACAGTAGTGCACAGCTGAGTGGGGTCCATGCGTCTCTAAAGATGGCTGTGCACACAGCTGTGCTAGCCTTTTGAAAAAAGGCATAAAATATGAGTTATAGATGAAATCGGGAGAAATCCAGAGAAAACTGCATCATGGACATTGAAACCATGTTCCCAGTCATCCCTGCGAGAATGTTTTGGTTCCATGAGGCATTGCAAGTTCTTCCCAAAAACTCCTGCAGTGAGTTTCACTGTGGGATAGCAACCCACAGTGCACTGCTCTCTTCATCAGTGCAAGCATTGCTAGTGAGGACATGCTCCACCGACAAGAGTGTGGTGTAGACATGCACAACCGACTTCATTACTGCAGCAGCTGCATGTTGACTTAATTTCAATCAACATTTGTAGTGTAGGTGTGCCCTAAAATATATTTGAATCTGTCCCTTCCTCTCCGCCAGTCTTGCCAGAAACGTGGTTCATGCAAAGTTTCTTTCTCCCCTAGACTACTGCAACATTGTCCGCTCTTCATCTTATCCAGCATTTTGGTTCAGATATTTGTGTCCACATTTAAAAGTTCTGAAGCTTATCTAAACATTTTCTGGACTAGAAATCTAGGGAGCAAAGACTCTAATACATTTTCTACTACTTCCTGGTTCTCGTTGGGTAGCGTGTTGAGAATAGCTTGTCTTGAAGTATTTTATTCCTTCCAGTTGCTATCTTGGTTAAAATTACTAAATGAAAAGGTGCTTAGTAATTAAAAATTCTAATCAAGCTTCACTGAAGCTCTAAAGTTCAGCTTGTTTGTCTGACTCTAATTACTTTCTGTCCTACTCCTAAATTCCTAGCAATCAAATTGATTGTCCGTTGTGGAGCTGAGATTTCCTCCTTCAGTCATCCACATCAAATGATAATTGATACAAGTAGCTGAAAGTCCATGCAGTTGCACTGGTGTAATTCCTAAAGTCGTGTGTGTTTAAAATAAAAAACTGAGAATTTAAAAATTAGATGGTAACAAGCCATGAATCCCAGTGTGATTGAACCTAGTAATATTCTAAACAAAAAGAGCTCTCTACCATGCTTGTAGCTGTTTCCATTCCTTCACACTGACTCAGCAGACATTCTAGCATTCTGAGTGCTGTTTGGGATCATTGCATGGGTGGTTGTGTGGATTTGTGCCTGGATTGTGTTGTGCTGAGAGTTGTGTGGATTTGTACAGATGGGCAAATGATGGGTACGTGCTGC
The DNA here is from genome assembly GCA_007922155.1 of Mesoclemmys tuberculata. NCBI lineage: Eukaryota > Metazoa > Chordata > Testudines > Chelidae > Mesoclemmys > Mesoclemmys tuberculata. Next base: position 1,741,791 of record ML675624.1, on the reverse strand, counting down.
GGTGAGGTGCTGTGTGTATTTGAGGTTATTGTGTTGTGTGCATCATTTTGAAGAACTGGCAGTTGAGCCAAGTAATTCACCATCTGTGAAGTCTTCCTCATACAATCAACAAAGGTGATTGGTTGAATTATCTTTGATACCACAGTGGTCTAGGACTTGTCATGGGCATAGATAGATACATGCCGTACTGTCTCAGTGGTAGTTCAGAAAATCAAAATGGGTGAGAACTTAAAAATTGGATGGTAACAGACCATTTATTCCACTGATGTTTGAAGATGGTGATATTCTGAATAAAAAGAGCCCTCAATTATGCTTCCATTGCTTGATACTGACTTTATGGTCAGTATAGACTTCAGAGTGACCCCCCTGAATTACCATGAATTACTGAATTACTATGTAGATATCAAGAGAGATTCTTTAATGAGAAGAAAATCCATGTTATTTTACAATTTGTGTTAGAGGCTAAAGAAATACTTTAAAAATAGTTTTCATGTTATTGAAAAGGCTTCACAGGGAGTTGATTTCACTTTGTGAAATTGTATAATTTGATTATAAGACAGCTTTTTTCTTATATCTATATAGTTGTGAAGTTTTTGTACTATTATACTAAATTTTTTTAACTTTTACTCAAAGGCTTGGAGGCCAAAACTGGGGGACATGCTCACCAGTTGGAAAGAGTTTTAATTAGTTATTTGTTGAACTTCTCTGATTATCATTGCACAGATCGATATCATGGAATATAATATATTAACATGAGGTTCTGTGTGCATTTGTAAAAACTCCCTAATATTGTTTTATGTAAGCAACTGGTAATTAATAGTTCTTGCAGATTGGAAGGTATAAAATGTTCTAAGGGGCCTATGTTCTCTTTATGATGTTTTAAGGAGTAAATAAATATTTATGCAGTGACAGGGACTGATGAAAGCAACAGCATTCAAAGTTGAGGCTGCTCTAACTCATTCTGTCATATTTTGATACTGCAGGTGTCTTTGGTGAGTGTGATGGAATGTGGAATGTACAGTATGCTGCACATGCTTAGACAAAAAAGTTAAGTGCAATGTTTCAGTTTTCAGTTGGATGATATTCTGTGAAGCACACAGCTCCTTATGAGGTGGTTACGCATAAAAGTTTTTATAATTATCTAATTAAAATACTTCTTAGATCAGGCATGTAAATTATTCATAACTAAAATTTTTTATTTCTCTGTAATTTAATTATTTAAGATGCTTTCAGTTAAGTGAAGGATATATATATTACGTTTGGTTTAAATTTGTCTTCAGTAACATGATAAAGATAAGAAATGTTTGAGAGAAAAAATAGGGTATTTAACACAGTGTATTTAAGATAAATTTATATTAAGGTTTGAAAGGGGTGATTTTCTCTTAAAATATCTCTATAGTGCAGATACTCTTCTTTCTTTTGTTTTGAATGACCTAATTTCTCAGTGGGATGCCAAGAACTACATTTGGAACTGATATGTTTACAGAGCTGCCAGGAAACTTAATAAATCAGGGAAATCCATTTTGGACAGAAAATTATGTGTTGTAAGAAAAATCTTAACAATGCAAAAGCAGGGTCATGGGACCATACGTTATCTGCTGCTCTCCTTTTTTGCTGAGCTCAAGAAGTTAATGGGAATGTATCTGAAACAGAATGAAATTTGTCATAATGTCTTGATGTTTCTCATCTGTGACTGACTAATGAATGTGCAGTATTGTGTCTGATGTGGTTGGAAAGCAAGTTTGCAGGATTTTTGTTTAGAGACCTAAAATGCCTTTGTTTTGATAAATGTTTAGAAAATATCATAGCTTTGTTTAATTTAGTCCTTCAGTCTTAGGTAGTGATGGAAATTTCAGAATTTAGGAACTTCAGTTCTCTTAATTCTAACTTTTTGTGTATAAAGCTTTATACAAAGGGGACTGGAGAGTTTGTAGTTTGAGATGAGACTGGGAGAGCTTAGCAGAAAGAAAGTTAAGAGGAATTATGATTGTGCTTTATAAAGACATCCAGGAGGTAAACACCAGGTAGGGTGAAGAGCTATTTAAGTAAAAGGGCAATGTTGGCACAGAAAAAAATGGATATAAAATGCCATGAGCAAATTCATGCTGGAAATTAGAAGAAATTCTCTAAACAGCAGAGGAGTCAGGTTCTGAAACAGCCTCTCAATAAAAGTTGTGGGGACAAGCAACATAACTAGTTTTGAGAGAGCTGGGCAAATTTATGAGATATGATGGGGTGGCTGCTAATGATAGGGGTGGGACTCAGCAGCCCTGTATCCTTTATGATTTATGTCTTACGTTCCAAAAAGCTCTCACTTCAGGGCTTCAGCTGGTCACCTGTAGGGATGAAGAAGGGATTTCCCCTCTTCCCCCGCTCTCCCCCTCCCCACACACACACACACATGGTGTTGTATTTTGTTTTTATGTTGTGTTCTTCCTTTGAAACATCAGAGCTGGCTATGGCTGGAGATGGGGCCCTGAACAGGGTGAGCCAGTACTCTGAGGTGGCTCCGATCATTCTCTCTCAGATGCTTAGCTGGATGGTTCTTGCTAACTGATTTACATAGGTGGGCTTGGAAAAGAATTTTCCCCCAGATCAGATTGGCAGTGACATCTGGGTTTTTTCACCTTCCTCTGCAGCATGGCATGCGGGTCACTTGCTGAAATTATTTGAACCTATTTAATTCAATCATTTATCTGCCATTGCAGCCCCTGTCCTTCCTGTTCTCTGCCTGTGGAACATAATAGTTTAGTTTTCTGTGGCCTGTAATGCTTTGATCTAAATTTGGTTGGTTGGTTTTAAGGTGTGGGTGCTGGGTGGGATTGGAGGCCTGTGGTATCAAGAGGTCAGACTAGATGATCTGGTGATTCTTTCTGGCTTTAAACTCTGACATTTTCAGTTGTTTTTCAGAATGGCATTTATATGTGATAAAATGGGTGAAATGGTCTGAGCTTCCGTTTAAAATACCTAAATCTCTGTAGTACTATGGGTTCAGATCCTGACAGAGACAGCTCAGTACATCATTCTTCCAAGGCCATTAAAGTATTCTGCTTCCATACAACACTTTAAAAAGGGAGGAGGGGTGGAGAGGGAAGGATTCTTTCTGCTTTGTGTGGAAATGAAAGATACTATATCTTTATTAAAAGTAAGGGTTTTCTTCTGATGATTTTGGCCAGACTATCCCTCCTTCATTATGAAATTGTGATGATGAATGCTGTGTGTTGGTTTGCTGCCACCGTCCACTCCAGAAGTAGCTACATCTAGTGTCAGTGTGTGTGGTTAGGTTCAGTCCGAAACTTGTTTACTACCAAAAGGAGTGGAAACTGCATCCCTGAGCTGGACTACATTCTTTCTTCAGCAATGTCAACATAATTGTTCACTAAACTCCACTAAACTCCACTCAGTAATATATATGCTACCCCAATGGGGGTTGCCCAGGTATTACAGAGGATAATGTGGGATGCAGAACCTTTAGTGAAAGTGCTTTTAAAGGGAAAATTGTCAGGTCCAGCTAGAACAAAATTTATAAACTGAGTATTTAGAACTGGAAGTCATATTAAACTCAAACATAGATCCAAACAGTGCCATTTTTCATAGTATCACTTCAAACTATTAGCTCTATGGAATAATGGCCAAAACTGGATTGAACTGGTTACGTGATTGCATCTTCCCCAAGATAATTTGTGTTTGACCAGTTTTGGTTTTCAAAGCAACATTTTTAAGGCAGATTAGCTGACGCTTAAGAAAATGCATGCAAGTTGTTACAGTGGATGGGTGAGGTTACTGTCTGTCACCGGAATAGTGAGGTACAATTGTGGCCTTTTTTTTTTTTTTATTCAGCAACTTAAAATTGCTGTTTCTGGGACTTTTAGAGTTTCGTAAAGTTCTGTAGCTTCCACAAAAATAATATGCAAAGAATGTTATGTTTTATTGTTTAAAAAAAAAGATCTGTGGCAAATAGAAAACTTGGCACTGTCAAGACTAGAGACTAGCTGCGTGCTACATGTAACTGAAAATTTTTTTATACGTTAAATTCTACCCATCTGCTGCATTCTGAGAATAGACTGGCTACTGAAGAGTCCAGTTTTGACAAGTTTCCAAGTATAGCATTCTTGTGTTAATATAATAATATATCCCTACTTCCTCTCAAGAACGAACAGAGAAAGAGACAAAGGAACCACGTGACATTGAGAAAACCTGGTTTGTTATATGAGTCATCTACCTAAGAAGTTGGAAATTGATCTATGTTACATTCATAAACTGTGCAATTTACAGGACTAGAAGAATGGTTAAATGTATCTTTGACAGTGTTTGCTTTCAATATTTTGAAGGCTGTTAAAGGAAATTAAGATGATCATGCTATCAACAGTAAATTATATTTATATTTAACTTGGAAATTCTCCATATCATTATGCATTTCTTGTTAAGCATAATTTCTTACAGTGTGAGTGAATTATCTTTTTCTACAGTATATAACTGTAATATTGTTCCAAATTTAAATAGCTACATTAATTTCAACAAGTATTGAGTAAAATATTTAAATGGTATGCTTAATTCTTTCTGAAATGTACAGTGTCTTCAAATGAGCAGTAACATATATTAATAATGTAATTTTCAGAGGGCAGTACTGGTAATTATAATTGTTCTTACCTGCCTGGATCATTTTTTAAGATTCAGGTTAGTCATCCTTTGCATAGAGATTTTTAGTACTTGTGTAGAAATTTTATATTTGCTAAATGCAGCTATCAGCTCTTTAAGGAGCAACATTATTTAGGTAGTACAGAATAGTGGGGAAATACTAAACTCCTCACCCCACTGCTTAGTAACTTTTAAAAAGGCAAATAGCTTATTAAGTATGTTTTAATGAAGCAAATAAATAAGTAGCAGTACTGTTAGGTACTTTATTTTAAATCACACTTGCTCTTTTACCCACATATCAGATTCCCTGGGCCTGCAAAAATTTAAGCACAAGAATAGTCATAGATCCTTAGAATTTAAGGCCTCATCTAGTCTGACCTCCTGTGTATTATAGACCATTACATTTCACCCAGTTACCCCTGTATAAACTCAATAACTTGCTTTTGATTAAAGCATGTCTTCCAAAAAGACATCTAGTCTTGATCTGAAGCCCTCAAAAGATGGGGATTTCACCACTTCCAATTTCAATTTCCAGTTTGTTTCAATTGCTATCACCCTCACTGTTTAAAAAAAAAATGTCCTGATTTCTAATTGAAATTTGTTTGGCTTCATCTTACTGCTATTGATTCTTGTTATGCCATCATCCGAAAAAACCCTTTAGAATGCTGTACTTTCTCCCTGCAAAGGTACTTACGGACTATAATCAAGTCACCTCTCATTCTTCTTTGGATAAATTAGTGAAAGGCATTCTCTTAGTGGAAAGCATTTTCTCCAGCCCTGACTCCAGACTGATTTTTTTAGGCTCTTTTTTTGCACTCTCTCTCAATATCCTTTTTAAAATGTAGACACAAGCACTGTAGAGTCAGTCTCACCAATACCATATATAGAGTAAACACACCTCTCTACTCTTAACTACTATTCCCCTCTTTACACATCCAAGGATTGGATTAGCCCTTTTTGCCGCAGCATTGCACTAGAAACTCGTGTTCTGGTGTGTGTTCTGTGAGATCCATAAATCCTTTCCAGAGTTCATGCTTTCCAGTATCCAGTCCCCTATTTTGTAGATACGACCTGCATTCTGTTTCTTCTAGATTCGTAACTTTGCTTTGGCTGTGTTAAAATGTATTTTCTTTGAATGAGCCCAAGTTACCAAGTTATTCACATCACTCTGTATAACTGGCATCATTATTTAACACTCCTCTAGTCTTTGTCATCTGCAAATTTTATTAAGTGATTTAATATTTACTTTTAGATCATTGATGAAAATGTTGAATAGGTTTGGGCCTAATGCTGATCCCTGTAGAATCTCATTTGATGATGATGCCCCATTGACAAAAAAATTTTGAGATCTGCCAGATAACTTGTTTTTGATCTATTTCACTCTGTCAGTATTGTAGAATGCCAATTTTTTTAAATCAGAATGGTGTGGTGTTAAGTCAAACACCTCATAAAATCTAAGTATGTTATATCTATGCAATTACCTTTATCAGTGAAATTTGTAATCTCATCAAAGAATGAAATCAGATTTGTTTGTCATGTTAGGCATTAACTGTGTTCCTAAATTTTAATTCTTCATCAGAGTTATCTTTGAACCATATATCAAATATTTTATTTTGAACCATATATCAAATATTCTATTATTTTGCCCAGAATTGATATCAGGCTAAATGTCTTATAATAACCTGGGTCATCATGCTTGATTTTTTATTTTTAAATATTGGCACATTAGCACTCTTCTAGTCTTTTAGAATTTTCCTGTTACACCAAGATTTATTAAAAATTATTATAATTGGGCCAGAAATCTCATCCAACTCATTTTAAGAGTCTTGGGTGCAAGTTATCCAGTCCTACTGATTTTTAAATGATTATCCCTAGTAAATGAAGTCTAAAATCCTCCTCAGTTAATGGACTAGAAATTACTTCTTCAGCCTTATATGATATGAATTCATCATTGCCCCTGTTTACTTCAGTATGCTCCGAGTACCCATTGACTTTAGTAGGACTACTCTTTTGCTTAAGTCAGGGGTCTCAAACTCAATTGGTATGGCGGGCCACATTTACATTGAGTTGAGTTCAGGGGGGCCACGCATAACACACACTTCTCTGCTCTACCTTTCATGCTTTACTCTCTGCCGAAAAAATCTCCCTGCAGGGTAAAATTCGGCAGCACAGTAGAAGAGAGAGAGGCTCTCACAGGGACTTGCAGACTCCACTCTCCGCCGTTAAATCTCCCTGTGGGGCCACATTAGGCGGCCATTTCCTTTTTAAGACGGCCATTTCCTTTTTAAGAGCTCACGCAAGATGTCCCACTACTTGCTCCGCTCAGAAAATACTCACAGCACAAGCCTGCGGCCGGATTCGGACTGCAGGCCACATAACACAAGCCAGCGGGCCGCAGTTGGCCCGCGGGCCGCGAGTTTGAGACCCCTGGCTTAAGTCATTGTGGGATGAAGGTCTTTTTGCCTTTAAGAGGTTCAGTGTAGGTTTGGGGGATGGGAAAGGAACAAATCTAAAAAAATTAAACTAAACAAAGTATCTGTCTTGTTCAAAAAGAGGCTTCAAAATGACCTAATAAAAAAGTTCCCAGATTATGCAAGAGATTAATTGCTATCAATTATAAACTTCTGAGAGGTTCAAAAATTAAATGTCATAATCTAAAAGTTAGAAAAGTTTGAGTAAAAGGGAAATTTCGGCAGAGATCTTTCATAGGAAGAATAATAAATATATTAAAATTATTGTGTAGGTGATTATGAACCAAGATTACAATTCAACTTTCAAATGAATGTCAGAGGTATTCTTAAAAAGCAGGAAGTGGAGTTAAGGTGAGCCAAAATAAAAAGGCCGAGATGTTGGGCTGGTTGACCTTAAAATAAACCAACAAAACTCTGCCTAAATTTTTCATATTCCTAATATAGAATGTATTATTATGTTAAGGGTACAGATCAGCTTTTTACTATTTCTGATTATTTATTCATGTGCTGTCAATGTGTTTGGGATTGTCTGAGAGAGTCAAAATCCCTGTGCCATAGTTCAGTTTTGTTTACTAACATACATTTCCTTTTTTGGTGGAATATGACAAAACATTATGCTTCTTTAAATATTATAACACAGTTCCCAGCTACTAATATTAGTTTAGATATTTGTCATTTGATTTCAGATATACTATGTGTTGATATGTACATCATTGCTCCTGTTTCTCAAACTTCCTGTCCAGAAGCCTTTGTTTGTTTGTTTGTTTGTTTGTTTGTTTGTTTGTTTGTTTGTTTGTTTGT